>OZ036001.1:10431589-10599089 GCA_964035015.1 Corallium rubrum
AACGTTCACTTGCGTTAAGTCACCATTTAGACCATAACTTCGCTTGGAACCTGTGAATGAATTAATCACATCATAGAGGGTGTAGAGACGTAACTTGGCCACACAATTAAAATAATAGACTAAACAATTTCGATTTCCAATACACAGAGGCGTAGAGTTTTGTTTTCGTCCAGGAGGGCTGAAGTGCTGAACAGGGCCGGTCCTTTCTAAGAATTTTCCCGTGTGGGGCGTTTACAAAAAGGGACTCTTCTAGGGGGGTCCGGGGTATGTCCCCCCGGAAATTTTTGAAATTTAGAGTCCTTGAAATGCCATTTCCTGCATTCTGAGGGGTGATTTTTAAGAACGCTGAAGGTCATGAAATGTCATAAAAACTAGTTAAAATACAAAACATTTCAACAATTTTTCGATGTTGTGTTTACTGGGTTGTCTTATCACTGTATATGGGTGCTTTTGGCTGACAGGAATGAGGCTGTAACAGTTACTTTAGCCTAACGAGTAACCTATAATTTGTGAATGGTAATCGGTGAGTCAGTTGCTGCAAAATTTCTGGGAGCCCCTCAGCCACCCATATTCTACACCTATGCCAATACACTAGAACTCAATAAACATCAATCAAGCGTGATAGGCTTCCTGGATAAATATTTAACAAATATCCGCGCTTGATTGATTAACCAATTACACCCGTTTTCAAAACTACGCGACCAGGCCGTAAATATTGCAGACAACATGTGAGTTTTATGGCAATTCAAAACACTTCAATATAACTTACTTTGTCATCGTATTCAACATTCCCATGGATTGTATTATTATATGGTCAAGTAATTCGCCATTCGGCCTGCATTAACGTCCTCATTTCATCGTATTATGCATAGGCGTATGGGCACAACCTCGTCCCCAGGGCCTTTTGCGGAGGGGCAGCACAAATTAAATTTATAGGAGGGGCGGTGAAAATTTTGCCCGACTGAAACGGAAATTGCCTGACTTTTGATATAAAAAACCCACCAAAGACTTTCGTTTGCCAATAATGAAATCCTATTGGTCAAATCATGGTCACGTGTTGTTCAACAAACTCAATGTTTCTTTCTGCCGAGGGAAACATTGCACTGTTTCCCTCTGACGTCAACAATGAAGAGGGAAACAGTGCAATGTTTCCCTCTGACGTCGCTTTAATCATGCGTTGTTCACGTGAATACACGATTATTGCATCAGATCAAGAACTTTGGACTCTTCGGGTATTTTGAAAACAAGAGCTTGTTTCGAGCTTGTTTGGTACGAAATAGTCCATTTTCTGAAAGAAAGAATTTCTATACATATTTTCAAAGGTCTGAAAAACACTTGGAGAAATTTAAAGCTGTTCTTAGTGTTGAGTCTGGTGTATTTGTTTAGTTGAATGACTTGAATTAAAATTACGAAGACAAAGTCAAAGTGTTTTGGTAAGTCTTTTCGCAATGCGCAAGTTTCAAGGCAGTTTTGTATTTTGTATTTTAAAAGTCTTTGGTATATAACAAAACGCTTGTTGACCTTTGTCTCGAGAAACATCGAGTTTTACGGTCCCTCAGGCTTTAATGTCACCCTCGGGCTAAAGCCCTCGGGTGACATTGAAGCCTTCGGGTCCGTAAAACTCGATGTTTCCCTCGGCGCCAGTCAATATTATATATGCATTTCTCTTACCTCTACGACTTCCAAGAAACACAGTAGCACTTTCTTTTGTTGTATTCCGCAAACCTTTTGGTAACCTGAATCTAGTTTGATATATACCAACTCCATCCTTGTAAACAAACATCCGAGATGTATTTTTGAGAGAAACACAAACATGATGCCATTTACCATCACTTATTTGACATCTTCTCACGCGCCTATATACGTAAAACAGAAATTATAATATAGCCGATAATCTCATGCATGGGGCCGTGTAAAAATCATGTTTAATCAGTCAGTGTTTTTAGAGCTTCACAAAATTAGAAGCTATGAAAACACAAGCGAAATTAAGTCTTAATTTGACGCGGACCCACGTGATTACTTGTTAATTATCAATCATCGTCATCGTCTTGTCGTCATCGTCATCATCATCATCCTCGTCATAATCATTAGGCTTAGTGCTTATATCACTTGTGGGGTTTTAACGTATTTAAATAGAGCAGAAAAAATCAGTTAATAAGTTATTTTGCCGTTTTTAATTTAGTCAAATAGTTCCTGACATATTGGCTTCTGAACATGCCAATTCACAAAATTTCCGTCGTTCATTTTAACACCTTGGGGGCCTGGGACTCAGGAACCTAAGCCGACTGTTTCTTACACGTTTCTCTCTGACGAAGGGCCTTCGCTCGAAACGTTAGACCACTCACGTTCTCTGTTTCGGCAGTATTAACCTACTATACCATATTTCGATTACTGTTTTCTTAGTTGGAACTCTCGTGCGTACTAGAAAACGGGTGTGAGCTCGACATTTCGATTTTTCAGTCAAATATATGTGTTTTTGTGAATCAATAAGCCGAAACGTAGTTGTTTTGGATTGACTCGTTCCTGAGTCCCAGGCCTCCAAGGTGTTAAAATGAACGACGGAAATTTTTGGCGAAATGTCTAAATTGGCATGTTTAAAGGCTTATATCTCAGAAACTATTAAAGTAAATCAAAAATGGCAAAATAACTCATTAACTAACTTTTTTGCTCTATTCAAATACGTTAAGACCCCACAAGTGATATAAACACTTTAAGCAAATACAACGCGAACGTCAATGACAACGTCCTTAATACAATAGGATTTTCCTCACACAACAAAGAAGATGACTAATTTTTAGTCCCAACTGAGTAATCCTAACGCCGTTCCCGTTCTACTTATTCAGATCATTTTCACGTCTTTATATAGGACGACGTTAACTCGTGAAACGCGGCGAAACCTGTTAGTTGAGTTTGACTTCAAACTATGCGACAAAATCCTTTTAGAACTCTATAAGCATTTGGATGTCAAAAGACATACTTTAAGTATTCCATACTACTTCTCAAGCTTATTAATAATTCATGAGAAAACATAATGAAATCGAGACGTTGTAGTGTGAAATGTGGTAACAAACGCCCATAAATTATAAGTTTTACCTTAAATTTCTCTTTAAATACTGATATGTTTGAAAAGCTATACCATACACTCGAAAGCTGTCTATTATCTGATTTAAAAACACCTCGAAGTGAGTTAAAAAACTCGGCTATTGCCTCGTTTTCAACACACTTCTCGGTGTTTTCAAATCAGATAATAAACGGCTTCTCGTGTATGATTTTTACATACTTACCCTGATTTACCGTTCAAGATTAGTGTCAAATATCCATTTTTGATTAAGACTTCGATTCTCGGATTCTTGTTTTTCTTGTATACAATGGCAAATATTTGTGCGAAGTCGTCTTTGGTTCTGATCCAGAAACATAAAGTGAATGTATCGAGAACAGCCATTTTAACGGGATACCTAATCGCACTTAATCTAGTCAATTTTTGTCGGACTGTAGTACGTGGTTTCGTTTGATAAGCTTTTCCAGGGAAAAGTTCTTTAATTTCCATTACATTGAGATTGCTATCAGAACGACTTATTGCACGACGTCTTCGTTTCGCTGTTACACTTCCAAACGATGCGCCTGCAATGGCATTTCCTAATAATTGAATTGAATTAGATTTATATATCAGTTCGTGTTCATAACACGACATACCACAGGGAGCCCAACTCTGACGCATCTTTTTTTTGTTTATTAATTTATATATATTTAGCTTCTGACTGAAAACCGAGGAGTTGTGTAAGCTGGGATCGTGGCGCTTCTCTTAAAGCCTGGTTCTCATATGTCGTCGATCATCGCCGACCCATGATTTAGATGCATGTTAAGTAAAAGAATAAAAGCACTGCTTTTCTGTATTGTTCTTTATTACTTAACATGCTGCTGCACTTCCCGTTTTAACATGCATCTAAATCACAAATCGCCGACGATCGGCGACATATGAGAACCAGGCTTAACAGTTGTGGGCTTCTGTGCCACGTGAATGGCCGCGGCTCTCTCCTCCGCAGAAGCTTCTTGAGCTTTTTTAATTGAGCTCTTAATTTAATATTGCAGGGGTTTAGTAATGCGGTAGAGTGTAATAGGGAATTCCTTGTTGCCTATACAAGCATATAGACCACTTTCGCAATAGCCATCGTGTTTTAAATATTAAACAAAAAACCCTTTTTCAGTACCGTATTGACAGTACGCCACGAATGATCTATACAAAATGGAGCAACCTGATTGGTTGATGATAGAATGACGGCTCTTCTGATTGGTTTTTCAAAATTTTAACGTTAACAAAGTCTACGAGGATATATATATATATATATATATATATATATATATATATATATATATATATATATATATATATATATATATTGAGTTGACAATTTTCTTCTAGCCAACCTGATGTATATAACCACTTCATATATATATATATATATATATATATATATATATATATATATATATATAACAAACAAAACATAAAGCTCCGTGCATATGTACTCTTATAAAGGCACGTTTGACGTCATTGTACACGAAAGAAGTTGAGTTACACTTCTTTCGTGTTCAAATCACGTCAAACGTACCTTTATAAGAGTACATATGCACAGGAGCGGTATGTTTTATTTGTTTTATAAAATAATAATAAGAAAAGTCAAGCTAAAAGTAAGCTAGTTTTGGAATTTGGCGGGCTTAGTTCTGGCCAGCTGACGTCATTCTACGTTAGTTTTCGTCATTCATGATCTATGTTCTCTTATAAATGCACGGAGCCCAACCAATCAGAGCGTGCGTAGAGGGCACCTTATTTTATAAATATATATATATAAATATATGTATATATATATATATATATATATATATATATATATATATATATATATGTATGTATACACTAACAATGCATAAATATACACCAATTCACTTACCTGGGTCAACGAGTTTAAAAAGTGTCTCTGAATCTCTGTATGCTTCACTGTGAGTATTAACCAACTTGCTTACAGCGTCTCCTTTAGATCCCAGGTAATAGTCACGATATTTGACAGATTCGAACGCGAAAAAAAGATGGTGTTCATATTTTAACCTTTCTGGAGAAAATACATCGCTTTTGTCTGTAAGAGTTGCAGCCACGCTTTCAGGCTAAAAAAGTAAGTGTTCGTAACCAAAATGTTGTTTTCAACTAAGCTTTGTTTATTTATTTGTTTGTTTACTGGTTCAAAGTAATACGATTAAAAAAATTCTGATTGTGTTGGTTGGTTGGGAGGAGAGAGAGAGAGGGGCAAGATGCCGTGGGCGCTGGAAGTCTGGGTACTAAAAAGTAAATTATTAACATGCTGTTGTTTAACAATTAAATTATGAGCTTAAAATTTCTATGTGAAAGAATAATTGACAAGAGCGAAGCTTGAGTCAACTATCATCTCCCAGAAATTGAGAGCGAATAATCTAATTGTTTTAGTAGAAACTAACTTGTGTATCTTAGTTCTTCCAAATTATTTCAAAAAACGAAGCATAACCATTGTTTCTGTGTGAAAACCAAGATAAAAACAAATCCTCCACTCCTCGTTACCTCCATGTTGTTTTATTGCTTACAAGACCACGCAGTTCCTGGTACCCAGTTTCCTACTCGCTATCTATCGGCGAATAGTTATCGAGTAGAGTAGCCAATCTGATATCGATTGCAGCATTTGCAATATTATGCTAGTAAGTTTCTACTAAAATGCTACAGCTGAAAGTGCTTTTATATTGTTATTAAAATTTGTATATCTCTAGTGATTAACTATAAAATTTTTTTGCCCTTTAATAGTTCTATCTTGATATTCTTAATGATACTTACAATGGCTCTAAGTTCTTCATTTTCACCGACAGCCTGCAAATGGTACCTGGTGCCATTAATGCTGTCAAGAAACGTGATTATAATTCTAGTCTCAAAATCTGGAAAACCAGTAGAAACGTCTTTGAACTGGACCAAAGCTATTATAAAAAAGGAAATAAAAAGAAATAAAAAAGAAATATTATTTTCCTCCTCGACATCATCTCTATCGTCATCGTCATCGTCATCGTCATCGTCATCGTCATCGTCATCGTCATCGTCATCGTCATCGTCATCGTCATCAACACCAACACCAACACCAACATCAACACCAACACCAACACCAACACCAACACCAACACCACCACCACCACCATCACCACCACCATCGCCATCGCCATCGCCATCGCCATCGCCATCGCCATCGCCATCGCCATCGCCATCACCATCACCATCACCATTACCATAACCATCACACATATCGTCATCACAATCATCATCACCATCATCATCATCATCACCATCATCATCATCACCATCACCATCATCATCAATATCATCATCACCATCATCGTCATCATCAGATCAGCATCATTCATTATCATCACCATCATCATCAGGTCATCATCACCATCATCATGATAACCAGCTTGGCACTAACTAAATCTCTGTTAAAAACAGAACAGATTACTCACCGGTAGTAAAATGGTTATCGAGATCTCCGCCAAAGTCAACTTTGACTGCAATATGAGTGCTGACGTTGAAAAATGCTGTTATGTCAATGCGCAGATATCGATCTCCTACATGGCTGTGCATCGACCATATTCTAGCCACTGCTCCACCGCATATCATGCATGGTTGAGGATCGGGAGTCATACCAGCTGTGAAGACCATCTGCTTAAAACAGATACGAAAAAACCCAAGATACTGTTAGGAATTTTGGTTTTTGCAACATCCAGCTAGAAGTGGTGTGACTTTTATTTTGGCTTTCCAGCTTTGCTGGGTAATTAGTTTTGCCAGACTGATATTTACTGCCGAATACTAACTGCTGCTAACTGCTCGCAACTGGTGCAGGGAGGCAGACTTTAGGTGTCTCATTCCAACAGCTGTTGCTGCTGCCAGTGTTGTTGCACAGCTTGACTTATCCAGTATTTTACGGCAAATTATGATCAATACCTTAAACCCTTCCTTCCTTCCTTCCTCCCTCCCTTCCTTCCCTCCCTCCCTCCCTCCCTCCCTCCCTCCCTCCCTCCCTCCCTCCCTCCCTCCCTCCCTCCCTCCCTCCCTCCCTCCCTCCCTCCATCCCTCCCTCCGCCCCTGCCTCCTTCCTTCCTTCCTTCCTTCCTTCCTTCCTTCCTTCCTTCCTTCCTTCCTTCCTTCCTTCCTTCCTTCCTTCCTTCCTTTCCCTTCCTTCCTTCCCTCCTCCCTTCCTTCCTTCCTTCCTTCCTTCCTTCCTTCCTTCCTTCCTTCCTTCCTTCCTTCCTTCCTTCCTTCCTTCCTTCCTTCCTTCCTTCCTTCCTTCCTTCCTTCCTTCTTTGCTTCCTTCCTTGCTTGCTTGCTTGCTTGCTTGCTTGCTTCCTTCCTTCCTTCCTTCCTTCCTTCCTTCCTTCCTTCCTTCCCTTCCTTCCTTCCTTCCTTCCTTCCTTCCTTCCTTCCTTCCTTCCTTCCTTCCTTCCTTCTACCTTAGCACCGTGCATGAACAATAATGTCATAAACTTTAAATTGATTTATCTGCTGTAAACTTTACTAGTAAATCTCCTCACGAGGGGTATCCGCATATCCACCTCTTTTTTCCAACTCTGGTTTCTTATAGGTGAAAATTAGTTCTTAATAACGTGTGTTTACTAAACCGCTCCCATAATACGTCTTTCAACAACACAACGTCAGCCGTTCCTTTCATATACTGGATTAAAGAGTTCTTATGACTCAGTTTTGGCGTATACTATCAATAAGACAAATAAATTCATGGGTGCAGGCCAAACTTTTTCAAAGACATTAAATACGAAGAATGTTTCAAAAAGGGATTATTATTCAAGTTTCGAATCAACAGGATGCAGTGTAGTAGTTTGTTATGATGATAAAATCATGCAGAAGGGAGCATGCTGAAGTTGGCATGCATACGTGTATACTTCAAGCCAAAATGTCTCTACAGCCAAACGTTGATACGGGTCAAAAAAAAGAAAATGGAAAAGATAGTAACACTTTATATAGTTCTATGTTTTAACTGATTTGTCACAGGATATAAATATATCCGGCTAGCTCTCCGATTGAACAATTTACTTTGAAGTATAACATACGTAATAGTCAGACATCGTGGACTCCCATCTTGATCTCGCTGACGTAATTCGTGGTGGCGTATGCTGTGTGACGAGTGGCGTGTGCTGTTAGGGCGCTGCCTCTCACCAAAAGTTAAGCCCGGTTCGACGGGGTTAGTACTTGGATGGGTGACCGTCTGGGAATAACCCCGTTCTCGAGCTTGGAACACTCATGTGAGTAGAGTTTAGTTGGTCTCTCCTGTGCTTCGAGGGTTTTTTCGCCGGGTTCTCCAGTTTTCCTCCCTCCATAAAATCAACACCTAGGTCTGTGATTCGTGGTCTGACATGTGTATCATAAATGTGTCGTAGGGCGGCTGCTTCGATCGCCTTTAAGGCGGTTTTCCACTAGGCGAAAAATGTCGCGCGAAGCGACATTTCCTTTTGTCTCGCAAGCTCTCGAGTGGAACTAATTAGCCAAGACAAAAGAAAAATGTCGAGTCGGTCGACAAATGTCGCCTAGTGGAAAACCGCCTTTAATATGCCTTCGACTCTGCCACTTGAAATTTAGTAATGTAAATTGCTCTTGAGAAGCTCCTTGTGGGAAGAAGTAATTCAAATTTGTAATCTGAAAGGCGTCGGCCTTTTCTGCGCTATGGCACTTAAAATGTCTTTTAATTTTCATATATACATGCAATATGACAATTAAAGCGTCATGTATACGACTAATCATCTCAAGATTATAGGAAAGCACGGGTGGCTTGTGCTGTTAGGGCGCTGCCTCTCACCGCTGTAATTAAGCCCAGTTGGACGGGGTTAGTACTTGGATGGGTGACCGTCTGGGAATAACCCCATTCTCGAACTTGAATTTCATGTGAGTAGAGTTTAGTTGGTGTCTCCTATGCTTCGAGGGTTTTTCGCAGGGTTCTGCGGTTTTTCTCCCTCCGTAATTAAAATCAACACTTAAGTCTTAGCTTATGTCGTGCACTTTTAACATGAGCCTCTGGCTTGGATGATTGGGCGACCACATCCTGTGTTTATCGACGTTAAATAAAAATTACTCATTATAAACTTGCTTGCTGGGCCGTATAAGTTCAATGGTTCCGAACCTTCGTTTCCTCTCCTTTTCTTTTTGTGTATAAACAAAACTTGCTAGCATTAGACGGACTTAACCTTTTGATACATATAAGTGCATATATAGATGTTAATACACACATGTATATATAATATATACTCTTTGTCAAAACGGAAATTAGAACTTTATATATCCGCTATGAATTTACGTAAACCGTTCTTGCTGCATATTATTAACATGTTCCTTCAGTCAAAACAAGGCAGTAAAATTCGTATTAAAATTTTCTCAATTCACTGAAGTCAAACCAAGAAGCAAGAATATCCATCTATATCTGAAAGTACAAGTGACTCCGAACTGATCAAATCAAACGCAAGATCGAAAACTTTGAAAGTGACTATAACTAATAACTGTATAAAAGCCTTGTTGCTATCAGATTTTAACCAGTACACGGCCATTAACTAACGATTTACTACGCTTAAATCTTATTTAGTTTCGCAAAAAAACCCCGAAGCATCTAACTTTGTGAAATTCTGTTTTATACTTTATTATATAAGTACACAAACCTGAGTAAGAACCATTAAAAACACCAACATTTTCATGAATCAGTGAAATATGTACGACTTTCTGCGACCAATTTTTCTTTTTTCTTTGCTGTCAGAGGCTTTTATCCAATATCTGCAACAAAAGCAAGAGAGTTGTTTTTGGCACTTCAATATCCAATGTCGGCGTTGACTGAACATTTGATCGATGGTTTATATTCAGCAAATCGGCCAACTATATAACTGCACTTTGCCAACACTATATTAATCAACACTGTATCATCCATATTGCCTATTGGGTACGAACGTTTTAAAATGGATTATATACAGTTTTACCTATATCCTTTTTTAAAATAGGAACTGTGTTCATAAATATACAGCAGTCTCTCTCGCTATGTGGTATTTGATCACGTTCTTACGTACATCACTTAATTCAGGAAATTGCAATTGCGTTGATATGCAAACTGGATTAGATACAGTTTAACATGCATGTCTCCGACCGGCCAACCGAACAATATATACAACAATAACAATTTATTTGTACTCTATATCAAGACAAGTTATTACTGACAAATGGAGAATATTAAAGAAAAGGTAAGCTATAACTTAGAATACACGGATACCTGAAATATAACCAAAAAAGCTAATCGCCAGCGCACTTATAGTTACGCCCGTTGTCGCTTACAGACTCAAGTCACTCGTAAACACTCTCGTTATAAATACTTAGTTGTTTTTCTCCGTTTTCGGAAGCAACTCACTGTTCGCGTGCCAAGCTCTACAATGGTCTAAATCCGGCCTTTTGCATGAATGGCTTTGGAAAATGCTGTCAAGACAACAAGAAATTTCAAAGTGGGGCTCAGCTAAAAATACAACGAATATATACTCATGGAAATAAAGTTCTGAATTAAGCTATATATAGAATTTGAAGGATTCTCTCCAGAATTTTGAAGGCATGTCAGGCAATAAAATAATAAAAGGCATTGACACCGCAAGTGTAATATAGATGCATGTATACTTGTACTATATCTCAACCATTAACTCTTTCTTGTCCGAATTGGTCTTTAGTATTTTATTCTGGCTAACGCCAGACGATTTTATTCACCTCTGGGGAAGCCCCCGGACAGGAATGAGTTAATTTAAAAGTTAATAACTTATATCAGTATATATCTCTTGGATACTTATAATATACATCGATGCTATATGTAGTTCAGATTGGGTTCCTGTTTTCCTGTTTTGTCGATCACTGAACGAAGGACCCTGCAGTCATGGGCGCAGAATTTATCATGAAAGAAAGTAAAAAATAATTTAATTGAACAATAAAATAAGTGGAATCATTTGGTCAAACTTTCGTATAAAAGTAAAAACGTAATAATTTTAATAAACTGCAGAACGACGCTTTTAGGATATATAGATGAAATACAAGCCAAGGTGTATTAGAGCACATTATTTACTGAGGATACTAACACACCCTTTGATGAACTAGTTATTTTTTTAACACTTTGAAGCCTGAAGACGAGTCTTTAGTATTTTTTCTGGCTAACTTTATTCACTGGGAGAGGTCCAGACTCCAGGCCTCAAAGTGTTAAAACCTGAATAAAATCGTCTGGCGTTAGCCAGAATAAAATACTAAAGACTCGTCGTCAGGCTTCAAAGTGTTAAAGAGATAGGTTTTAACACTTTGAGGCCTGGACCTCTCCCTGTGCTGAATAAAATGATTAAAATCGTCTGGCGCTAGCCAGAATAAAATACTAAAGACTCGTCTTCAGGCCTTAAATGGTTAAAGAAATAAGTTTTAAACCTTTAAGGCCTGGACCTCTCCGGCTTTGTGCTGAATAAAATTGTCTGGTGTTAGGCTTCAAAGGGCTAATGGGGATTAAGAAAAACAAAGTAAGCTATAGACAAAGGATGAGATATTTGGTTGCTATAGTGATTCAAGGTCAATTATGGGACTTGAGTTCGATCCAGACGATAAGGTATATATCTATATATATAGAGAGAGGATATTACACGGTGGTGCGAAGATATGGATTTTATCTTCGAGTGGTGAAAACAATATTTTACGAATGAGCGTAGCGAATGAGTAAAATATCGTTTGTACCACGAGAAGATAAAATTCATATCTTCAAGCCAGCGTGTAATTTTCTTTTTATTATATAGATTCAATGCAAAAAGCGGTAAAATTCTTAATGACGTAATCGATATGTGAGGATATGGAAAATACGACACTGCATATTCTCTAGTAAAACACTCGCATCTATATAATATAATATAATATAATATAATATAATATAATATAATATAATATAATATAATATAATATAATATAATATAATATAATATAATATAATATAATATAATATAATATAATATAATATAATATAATATAATATAATATAATATAATATAATATAATATAATATAATATAATATAATATAATATAATATAATATAATATAATATAATATAATATAATATAATATAATATAATATAATATAATATAATATAATATAATATAATATAATATAATGTAATGTAATGTAATGTAATGTAATGTAATGTAATGTAATGTAATATAATATAATATAATATAATATAATATAATATAATATAATATAATATAATATAATATAATATAATATAATATAATATAATATAATATATATATATATATATATATATATATATATATATATATATATATATATTTGTTTTTAACGACTTGACTGGATAATTACATAAAATTACTTAGGACCCATGCGACGCGCCTTCCCGTTGTAATTTAAAATAGATATTAAAACAATCAAAAATCAGCCAATACAGTAAAGTTGATCATAGACCAATTGCTCGAAATTCACGAAGCACCAATACACACGCACAGCCCAACCCCATTCCTGTGAAGTCTATGAACTCAAAACTGACTGAAGAGCAAAATGAGTAAAACTGAATGGAATTCAAAAGAACGAAGCTGAGGCCACGCACGCACAGTGATGCACCGTGGAGTTAATTCAAGCAATTGGTACATTGGAAAACTACTCTCAGTGACAGGAGCAGTTACGGTATAATGACCATGTACAGGTCATATGAACTTCAAAAGTAGATGTCAATAATGATAAATAAATATCGAGTAAAAAAGTTTTGAATGTTGCAAGACTGCAGAGGCTATTGGGTGGTGCTATTTTACAAACAGAATTCCAGAGAGGAACAATTTGGTTAAAGTAGGAGGCTTGAAATATATAGAACAGAGATGAATGAATCAGTTTCCTAGAGAATTATATGCTGCGGTTTTAGCGGGTTTTTCCATGCAAACCTGTGCGCTTTACTTTTTTGTGTGTACGTTTTTATACTCATTATGCTTCTCGCGAATCATCCAAAATTATGTTCGTCTTCGAAACTTATTGACCAATCAGGAAGTCTTATGGAAAAAATCCGACAGAAAACGGATCCTTATATACGTCCGAGAAATGTTGGCTTTAGAAATTCCACAATAATCATATTAAGATATTGTCACTATGAAAGTATTTATAAAGAAAAATTTTCCGCATTGGAGACACGATCGCGAAGCAACCATTCTGAATAGACCACAATGCATTGCGAATTCAAGATGGCGGCGCTTTTGATAAACGTGTCGTTAATAATTTTATACAACTGGTCCCAGTTTTTAAACTGATCAAAATAACGTTTCAGTTCAGTCTATAAAATGAGCAGATATTACTCTACCAAATCATGCAATAAGGATGTTCTAAAAAGTCATTTATATAACAGAGTATTGGACCAGGTTTCCATGATACAATTTAAGCTGCATCAAACCTATTACGATATATGCAGCAAATAAATATGATGGATTATACATGCCTTAAGACCTAAGTACTTCTGCCTGTAGATAAATATAACTATATTTAAAGGTATAGTTTCACAATTAATGACTGAAAGAGCTATTATATAACAAGATGGGGGTTTCTATACGCCAAATTTGGGTCGCATGATCGTTTCAAGGTAATGCCATGTATAGATATGGTAAGTTTTTTTAATATAAAGCACTCTTTGATAAACGTTTGCAAACTTTGATGATTCGGAAGACTATAGACATTCCTAACACAAAAATATGCTCTGAAACGGAAATGTTGACACTTGAACTCTCAATTCAGTTAAAATCTCTAAAGGTCTGTATTGGTGCTACAAAAAGACAATATTGTTAAAGCAGGAAAACACGTTAACTCGGATTAGACATTTAGACATAGAAGTCTAGAGTCGTATAGACAGTATAGAGTATATAAAATATATTCTGATCTATAGTGTCATCAGTGCTGGATGTCTGTGCCTCCCTTTTCAGGAGCCGAAGTCGGTAGGATTTCCCCTACCAAACTATAGTTAATTAGAGCACACTTAACTTATTAAAGTTCACACCCTAAAAATACTTTAATTTTAGAACCAAAACACAAGCCTAAACCATTTCCCTAGCAACATCAGTAGGAACCAACGCATTGGCAGTATTCAGTTTTGATATTTTGAAAATAACTGAAATATTTAATTAAAAAATATCATAGATTTAAAATATTCATCATTGTCATTATTATACATGCAGTTACAAAAATAGTCGTGCGTGACCTGTGACGAACGGGACCATAAAGCCAGTAATTTTGATTATTTCCCCTTACAAAAGAGCAGTTTATATTCTCAGGCCATAGAGTCTTTGTATATATATATATATATATATATATATATATATATATATATATATATATATATATATATTATATCGAGTGACTATATATTATTCTCGTTCGTGATTGGCCAAAACGTCCCCGCTAATTCTCCGTATCTGGAAGCTGACGCGTTATTTCAGCTGCTGACGTGATCAGCGTGCAATATAATACCTTGTTTTGGATCGAACTTCGATCCAAAACAAGGTATTATTGCACGCTGTTGAACCCAAGCCCCCAGCGCAGTCGGCAGCTTGCTAAAAATCCCGCCAAAACTAAATATTTTTGAAGAGTAAACAAAATGGCTTTTAACCGGTTTCCATCGTTAAACGAAGAAGAAATTTCGACGTTGCTCTCAGAGAAAGATAGTAAAAGCACGAAGAGTATAGTTTTTGAATATATAATAAAACAATTATTGGATTCGGTTTTCGCATGATATCGAGAATTATCAAGGCCTCGGTTTGTGTTTCGTCCTTGATAATTCGCGATATCACATTCAATAATTGTTTAATATTTATATTATATTATTAGTATTAATAGATTCATAGATTCATTCACTCATAGGAAGTTAATCACAGTGTCAGTCAGAACTATAAAACAAACACTGCATGTTTATATCTGTCGATACTTTAACTGGAAAACCTTACCGTTTATTTCGATGCCTATACCCTCATAAGTGCTATATATTTAATTAAGTAGTTAATTCGTCTGTAACTAATTCATATAACATAGAATATGTAAAAGTAAAATTTATTTAAAATATTGTGTATTGGCCTTCTTTGGCTTCTTGTCTAACATTTTGGACAACATAATCATTATTGCAATTATATACTAAACTGAATCACTTATCTGAATTGCAACTTTCAGGAAATAGATCCTGGCAATTATTCTCAATTTACTGTATTAAATGTTCCCAAGACATTTTCAGACATTTAAAATATGTATTCACTTAAAACAATTATGCGACATTAAATCTTCTTACCAAGTTTTCTGCCCTTTTTACTTGCTAAAGGAGAACACAACTTCCTCAATGGGCTCCTCGTTATGCAGACTTTCACGACTTATACAGGTTGTCGAGCGAATGCATGCATGTGTTTGCTTGGCACTGGTCTTAAAGCAGGGCTATGAATAAAGAGACTTACACGGTCCGTACCGAACTCGTGTTCCGCTGGATGTCAAAAAATTAAGAGCTCTCTGTTCTACGGCAAAACAAAAAGACTTGCGACTTTGGCAAGGTTCGGTTCAACACTCAAACAACTCTTAGATCGCCGTTGGGCGTCTTGACTAAAGAATATCTTTGATTTATATGTGCTTTTATATAGCTAGGAATGAAAAAGAAAAACACATCCCATCTTACCGCTAAAGCTATAAGGGTGTGTATAATATATTCAAATGACACTATATAGTTTCTTTTGCAAAACCACATATAGAATTACAATTAATATAGTTCCTGTTTCATAATTATATATATATATATATATATATACACATATACACGTATATATATATATATATATATATATATATATATATATATATGAGTGGTGTGAGCACTCTGTTCCTATAATAACATATCCATGTTGGTACAGTACGTCTGCAGATTGAATATATATATATATATATATATATATATATATATATATATATATATATATTCAAACAAACAAACTGTTGTTCGCGAAATGTCGAAAAGTGCTCAATACCGTGAAGATAGAGCGAAAATACAATAAGTGCATGGTTTACTTCAAATCTTGATGGTCGCTACTGTCGGTTTCACGCTGGGCGACAATAGCGACCATCAAGATTTGAGGTATATATATATATATATATATATATATATATATATATATATATATATATATATATTCTCTATTTTTATCACTAATTTAACATCAAGGAGATACTTATATACATTACGCGAAAGGGCTAAGCGCGCCTTCGGCTTCATTTGATAGTGGTTTGAACCATGCAAG
Source organism: Corallium rubrum (assembly GCA_964035015.1). Classification (NCBI taxonomy): domain Eukaryota; kingdom Metazoa; phylum Cnidaria; class Anthozoa; order Scleralcyonacea; family Coralliidae; genus Corallium; species Corallium rubrum. The sequence goes on from OZ036001.1 coordinate 10,447,960, forward strand.
AAAAACACATGCACGTTCTGAAGGGATCATTGAAAAATGAATAGTTCTGTTTTATTATATAACTATATAAGTCAAAGATCACCACGTCCTCGTTCGAACGATACGATTTAATTAGTGCCACAGCAAGCAGTAGCCAACTTGCAACCTCCAAGTAACTGATCCGCTTGAAACCAATTAAACGTCAGTATAATCGTTGATCAAAACTAGTCTCGGCAGTTTTAACTCTACCTTTTCACTTTATCAGATTGTTACCTAAGTATATCACATTATATACGTATATATATTAATTTTACTAATAGTAAAGATCTACTTTTATTTCTGCCTTATTGTATGAAATGTTGACGCGTTTCAGATAAGCGTTTATGCGAACGACTTGACCAATGAATTACATTTCTCGTCAGTTTATTATGGCCATGGGACAAACACCATCAGCTAGGTGCTATTCTTGTTTCAAAGTTAAAGTCTCCTATTTCAACTAAGGTCACCACATCAAAGCGGGTATCTCCCGGCGAAATATATAATATATTGATTAAATGTGGGGTCAGCACTTAATGTGCATGCTATTTCCGTATTTTCCCGCAATTAGAATCATAGAAGAATGAATGTAGGTATCTCCCCGTTATTATATAGATTAAATTTAATGATAAAAATAGAGAAAATCGGGTGACCACGTAATGTGCGTGTCTCCCCATGACCACGTGCTTGAGGTTCCTGTTCACAAGTAAAATCATCCGGCGTTTAAATGGAGGAGGGCTAGCTCTCTTTGTCGAGATCAAGCTTCTCCGTGTAATCCCTTTTTAAAATTTATTTGCGTTTATATGAGAAGAGGCGAGATCTCGTTATTGACGACCCTCCAGGCCTTAAACACGTCCTTCGAGGGTTAGAACTGAACTACAACAATTACTGGTAACTTTGAATATTATTTGTTTGATGAATCACGCGTGTTTTACTAGTGTTGGTTATGCCTTTTGAATTCCAATTTAGTTGCAACTGTGCATGTAATTAATTCTTCATAATAGTGTTAGAAATTCCTGGTAAATTATAAAGCATATAATGTAAACATTGTAACTGAGAGTCGGTTCGGAGAAACGAATCAATTTCCTAGGACTGACCACTGCCATTGTTTCATTTGTCGGAATATTTTTATTGATTGCTTTACTAATTTAACATAAAACAAAATTCTAGCCGCAACAATGCTGAACTGCATGTCATGTGTTTGGTTGTTGCCAATTTGGCAGTTTGACTTTCATGCTGTGCCTCAATCTCGTGATTGCATGATTGCACAGCATTTATTAGACATATATATGGCATATTATGTTACAAGTAAACTCATTATTTATAAATCGCAATGTGATCAGTGACACGGGTTTTCCCCCTAAAGGTACATATCTTCGTAGAAAATTACAGTCTACCAAGAAGGCTCGAGATATATATTTTGGCGATATACAGGATTTTGTCATTAGTTAATACTGCTGCTGCTGTTACTCGGATTACGATCCTTTGGCCTATATACGTAAGTAAGATATATAGTACTATAATTCAAATGTAATATATATTCGACAATCAGGTATATATTAATGATATACGAGTTTTGGCTATCTGATGTCGAGAGTCGACACTCTTACTGACTCTATATCACGCACTAAAAACGTCGCTTCGTGTTGCTCCTAACGAGTTGACTTTCATTGACAATTGCAGACTACTGTGAATATTTGAAGAACTTCATCTATAGATCTTTGGGCTCCATATATTTCTGGCAGTTCACATATACACTACATACCGTAAGAATTGTCCGTAATCGAGTTGTTCTACCTTCGTTCGAACGATCTTCGCCCATTCTTCGAGACTAATCAAGATGGCGGAAATCAATGAAGTGTTCGATTTTTATTTTGTATTCCTTCCACACTTCCTTCCACACTTCCACACTTCCTTACGATTTTTACACTGGCTTCGTGTAAAAATCGTAATTTTCTTCGTACATGCACTTTATATATATATATATATATATATATATATATATATATATATATATATATATATATTTCGCTCGATACAACGATGACTGTCATTGGTTGGTTTGTGGTCACATGACCTTAGTTAAATTTCAATGTCTACCGAGCGGGCAATAATTGCGAACTTATTGCCTGCTCGGTCAATAAGTTTTCAATTGTTGCCCGCTAGAACTTTGAACTCTTCACGGCATCCTATAAACAAAAGCTTGTTTGGTAAGAAAAAACGAATATTCATAGGTCTTCAAAGCATGTGTGAAGATTAACTGGAGAAATGTATTGCTGTTCTTTTGTTCTGAGACTTATACGTATTTGTTTGGTTGAAGTGAAATTACGGAGCCAGGCGAAATGTTTTGGTTAAGTCTTAGCGTTTGTCTTTTGTGTACTTTCCCTTGATAAACGTCGAAATTATTCAGCGAAACTCAAGCTATATAACAAAACACTTAATGTCTGATCCCTCGGGAAACAGTTAGTTTTGTTTTCCCTCGAGTCTCGATGTTTCTCTCGACTTCGTCTCGGGAAATATCAAGACTCTCGGGAAAACAAAATTAACTGTTTCCCTCGGGAGCAGACATTAAGTGTATAATATATACCAAAAACAGTAGGTCACTAAGTTGTCGTAACGTTCAAGAGCGCTCAATACCATTGTAGGCAGAGCGGGATAATAGAGTTTAATGCTGAGTCACTACTCTGAGTTTCACGCTTACTGTACGCGATCGCGTAAAAAGAAGATCGCGAAAAGAAGATCGCGAAAAGAAGATCGCGTAAGCGTGAAACTTAGAGTAGTGACTCGGAAAGAAGATCGCGTAAGCGTGAAACTCAGAGTAGTGACTCAGCATAAAACTCTCTCTCTCTCTCTCTCTCTCTCTCTCTCTCTCTCTCTCTCTCTCTCTCTCTCTCTCTCTCTCTCTCTCTCTCTCTCTCAATTAATCTTTAAGGGCGTAATTGTCCCATAATTGTCCAGACTACGGCCATATATTATATTGGTGCGCACCATCTATATCCTATGGGAAACGGGGTCACCGATCACGTGAGTGAACACGACGCATTGTCAATTACATTCTTTTTTTCTGTTTTAGGGTGCAGTGCATGGTTCTCATATCACCATTTAATTGTACCACTATACTGCAAATATGGGTTGCTCTCAATCTAGTTTTAAACACAAAAAACCTCACTCAAAAGCTAAGAAAACATCAATATCTTCGACAAGGCGTACGTTTGACGGTCTTTTCACGTCGCGAACTGCCAATTTTTCTAAAGAACGTGATAACGATATGCCGTCTGGTATTTCTAAACCTGAATACGGCACGATTGATGAACTTTATCCGCCGTTAAAAGCCTTAGAAAAGAAGCCTGGTACAGAAGAAACTGATGGAGGTCATTTACCTAACGGCTATCCTATGGACAGCCGACCAAGGGGTCCCGTCTTCATCTTGAATAATTTTGTAGGTGATGCTGGTTCTCAATGTCGTCGCGGTAGTAATCTCGATGTTGGTAGACTAGACGCCGCTTTTAAAGGATTGCACTTTGTAGTACAACCAATTGAACGTAATCTTACTGCAGAGAACATGAAGACATGTTGCGAAGATTGGGCGAAATTGGCAAATCGGGATTTCAGCAAAGCTGACTGCCTTGTGGTGATTATAATGGCGCACGGCATTCGATTTGGGCATCTGTTGGGCGTTGATTGCCGTAAACTTGTTCAACTGGCCGATTTAATTTCGCCATTCCACGGTGATAAGTCACCTACTCTAATAGGAAAGCCGAAACTTTTTATCGTACAAGCTTGCCGAGGGAGCGAGAAGTGTGTAGCGGTTCGTGATCCTGGTGCTCGTGAAATGTCGACACCTCCAGGGTATCAGAGAGAGCGTTCTGATGAAGATATCTGTGTAGCAGCAGTAAACAATAATGAAAGATTTGAAGACAACGTTAATTCTGGATTGCTTCCACGCAATGCCGACACCTTGGTGGCCTTCTCGTCGAGTGAGGGCGAAAAATCGTTCCGAAGTGAAAGCGATGGAAGCCTTTACATTCGAGAACTTACAGAGGTTTTGAAACGCACTGAAGCGGCAGGGGAAAAGAGACGTTTCCTAGATATTATTACTGAAGTACAGGGAAGGGTGTCCAACCTGATTAGCGAGGACGAGAATGGCGAGCGCGTAGTGCAGATGCCAGAATTTAGGAGCACTCTACGAGGTCCGATATACTTATAAACATGCAGCACAATGTTGAACACTGAACTAAATAAAATGTCTTTGTTTTGTCAGTTTGTTAGAGCCTGATTTTCATGTGTCACCGATCGTCGGCGATTTGTGATTTAGATGCATGTTAAAACGGGAAGTGCAGCAGCATGTTAAGTAATAAAGAACAACACAGAAAAGCAGGAAACAACGAAACAAGGAAACGAAAAACTGCAAAACTGCAAAAGAAGTTACTTCGTTATTTTAAGTGTTCTTTCAAATTAATAAGACAAATCTAATTTTCGTGTCGTATAAACTTTAATTAACTAGAAGTTTTTATCAAAAGTGAGGTGCTGCGAGTTGCTACCATTTACTATTTAGTAGTAAAATACTTGTTATCGTCCGAAGCATTTTCAATTAAAGAGCTTAAGCATGCGACGCTTTCCTCAACATGGACATCACGCGTATAAAATCGAGCGATTAAAGAGTGATGGCGTCAGCACTCTTGCTTGAAGTGAAGAACGGCAATCTATGCAGTTTTAGGTTGTTGATTTGCAGCAATAACGGCTGTTGCCATCTTTAATGGCTCAATTTTGTACGCGTGACGTGAGTGTTGACAATAACTTCGCATGCTTAGAATGTTACTGTCGTGGCAATAGAAGCGTTCCTAAAATAATTGTGCAATTCGTTTGTTCAAATTGATGAATTCATTTGATGAACTTCCTGTTTATTATTGCTAAACTTCCTGTTTTGAATTTGATTGGGTTCCTGGTTTTTGAATAACCAATAAGAAAAAGGATTATTTGCCAAACACCAATCAAATTCAAAACAGAATTCAAAACAGGAAGTTTAGCAATATTTTCATCAAATGAATTGTTCAACGTGAGGAATACAACTGCACAATTATTTTAGGAACGCTTCTATTGCCACGACAGTAAGTGAAATCATCTGGCACAATGGTGTGAAATGTCATATAAAAATTAATGAACAAAGACTCGTATAAATACACTGTCTGCCCCTCGAAATGTCGCTAAGCATTTTGTGGCCTTGATATATAATGCTTCCAGCAACAAATAAAGTTGTGTTTGATATAATAGTATAGTAGAAAAATACACTTATTTCTCTTTAATAAATCAATCATATTGAGTTAACGTACAGTGACGTCACAACTTTGCTATACTTGAAGTTTTGAGATACCCGGGTGGTGATGTAATTGCGGGAAAAATCGGAAAATTGCGATAAATAATTCATATTAAGTATGTATTTATAATAAAGATGCAAATGACCTTATGACAGCACGCAAAACTCGTGGCGAGACGGTGATTAGGTCAATGCAAAATGTGCACAACTTTCAATCTGATTTTCTGCTATTTATAAAAAAGGGATGTCAGGTAAAACACTTGTATTAAGTCACGATTCATATAAAAAACAATAATCAATATCCCGATTCTCTCTCATCTGGAGTCCGTCTGCGCCGTTCGTGAGGATGGCTGAGAACTCAATGTTTTATCTTGTCGTCATTACTCGATTTGTTTGTTAGTTTTTGCATGAAACAGCGAAAGTCGTCAAAGAAGACACACGGACGTTTATCTTGAAACTATACTGTGCTTCGCTTTCAATACACGCACGCCAATCCATTTTTAAAGTTCCAAGTTGTGACGTCACTGTACGTTAATTCAATATGATCTAACGCCGACCAAGAAAGACAACGTGGTGTAGCGTAGCGCACAATTTAATAATGCCTGCCGCTGATCGGTAGACATTGCATATACCGAAGATCATCGCCCACGAAATCCTAAGAATCGGGTTTGTGAACGCATATAAACTCGGCCCAGACCTCGTCAAGATTAGTGAGCTGCTCGCCTTACGGCTCGCAGCAATTAAGTGAGAAAATGATATTTTTGGGAAATTTCTTCCTTATTACACATCTTCCAAGGACATATATAAATATAATTAATTATACTGAATTCAAAAACCCCCTGCCAAATTACAAAGCTTTATTTATTATAGCCATTTTTTAAAAAAATATGTTAAATTGTTTGATTTTACGCGTGATGTTGAGACGGTAAGGTTATAAATCATATTGATTACATTAATAAATGTCGATTTATTTACATTCTTGCATTGCTTGTGTCAAATGTAATTAGTGACTGTTGGCTTCTACTGTAAGCTTATAGTCAGTATACCAACGACTCAACGAGATTGTACGAAGCAAGTTAGTTTTAATTTTGCTCTGTTAGTCACTTTACGTTGAACAATCAAGTTCTCAAGTATAGCAGTTGCGCAGCAAGAAATGTAATAACGTTATGTGGAAATGAGGTCAGTTGCCAGCTTCCCAATTTTTAATTGTGCATATTTAGCTACTGTTCAATTGTGTTAACAGTGTTGTAATGAGTCTCCAAAGAGTCGAGTAGAGAGTGCATTTAAGTTAATTCTGGTCAAGCCCAGTCTATCGCTCAGCTCTAGTAGCCAACTCAAATAACCAAGTCGATATATTGTCTCATTTAAAACCTGCAGCATGGATATAACATTTGGTATCTCTGTGCTGCAGACTGCAGTCCAGATCAGACTGAAGACTGAAAGTCGTCGAATAGACCGAATCGAATCATTTGTAGTGATTCATGTGAGCCCCCGCGGTCGCGTCTATAAACTATTAAACTGTCTTCTATCCAGAAGGATATGTTTTCACCTCAGTTTGCCTGTTTGTCTGTCTGTCGCCACGATATCTCATGAAAGCTTCATGAACGTTTGTGGAAAGATTGATCATAGACCAAGGAACAAGCCGTTACACTGTTTGGATTGGTTCAAAATTCTCCTTGTAATAAAAGACTGAAATAATTAAGACATTATTATTATGTCTCATTATGTCATATAACCGATATGCCAGCAATCTGGTATAGCGTACGTATAACTTCCATTGGGGTCTGACGACGAGGGGGATATGCAATCTCTGAGTGCCCTTTTGTGGTAGAATATTAATAGCCGTAAATCGTAAATCAGCCGATATGTGAAAGAGGTCTATGAGGATAACGTTATCCAAGATATTTGAGTAATACACTAATACAACGCTCTTTCATAAATATTAATTTTGATAAACCGGATAAGTGCACTGGCTGATTCCTTTGGAAATAGCAAATTAGAAAACTCACGCAGAACTGATTGACTCGTAATCTACTCGTAGACACCGTTGTTCTTTGAACTGATGCAATATATTGTTCATGAAAATATCTTGATTTTTGAAAGCAGTATTTATTTAGTAACCCGAAGCTTTACAATTACTTAAGTATACTAGGTAAATATTTGGCAAAGCCAAGAAGCGATAGAAATGATGGATTAGTTGGCATGGCGAATGTTGACTTTAGAATTTTTATTCAGCAAATATATTGACACCGTAGCTAGCTCTTCTTGATCTGTGTCTTGATTAAAGGCCACTGCGTAGGACAAGACATCCGTAGATAATTACATGAAGTACCCAGCTCAGTGTAAACTTACTGCAGTTCGGCGCAACATGGCAGAAAAGTCAAAACCAAGCGATTCGGCGAAGATATCTTTTTTGATCTCTTCTACTTCTTCTATAAAAATGTTTTGTTTCGAGAACAAGTAACGAGCGGCCGAGGAAGCAAGAAAAGTTTACAATCTTGAATGAGGTATCATCAGTATTGTTATATAGCTAGAGTTTCACTGGATGCAACGATGACTGTCATTGGTTGGTTTGTGGTCACATGACCTTAGCTAAATTTCAATGTCTAACCGAGCGGGCAATAATTGAGAACTTATTGCCTGCTTGGTCAACAAGTTTTCAATTGTTGCCCACTAGAACTTTGAACTCTTCACGGCATCCTATAAACAAAAGCTTGTTTGGTACGAAAAAAATAATATTTATATGTCTTCAAAGCTGTGTGAAGATTAACTGGAGAAATGTATTGCTGTTATTTTGTTCTGAGACTCATATTTGTTTGGTTGAAGTGAAATTACGGAGCCAGGCGAAATGTTTTGGTAAGTCTTAGCTTTTGTCTTTTGTGCCAGTACTTTCCCTTGATAAACGTCGAAATTATTCAGCGAAACTCAAGCTATATAACAAAACACTTAATGTCTGCTCCCTCGGGAAACAGTTAGTTTTGTTTTCCCTCGAGTCTCGATGTTTTCCTCGACTTCGTCTCGGGAAATATCAAGACTCTTGGGAAAACAAAACTAACTGTTTCCGCAGCAGACATTAAGTGTATATTATTTTTCGTAAATAAACATGCAAATTATTAGTTTCGTACATGCGCAGAACGGGGTATAATGCACCTTTAAGACTGACGTTTACACCGTACCGAACGATTTCAGTTTAGTTCATTGCACAGCTCTAGTGGTGGTCTTGATTATTGAAAAGATTTATACTTGTAGCGCTTGCGTATCTACAGAAATTGTGTTTGTGGTAAGCGACAGATTTTATGCAAATTAGGTTTTCTGCATTTACTGGAAACACGATTTCTTCACTTAGGTAAACTTTAAGAATATAATTTTTGAATAATCAAGACCACCTCTAGAGCTGTGCAATGAAGTAAAATGAAGCTCGTGATCTCTGCAAAACTTTTTATGGGCCGGGAAAACGATAGTTTCTTGTCATTTAGACTGCATGTCGAGACACCTTAAGCGATTAGCGAGTTAAACTATGTCCAATAATCCCGCCTCACCTTGCTGCATTAGTAATCTATTTTTTATACTATAAATCTTTCGAATCCTTTAGCTAAAGATCTAAGTTCCAAATAACAATGGAAATGAACGACACAAGCAGAGATGAAGCCGAGAAAAATCGAGAGACATCGAATTTCTACTCTTGCAAAATGGATATAAGCCTACCAAGAAGAGAAATCCCCTCGACAAAAAAGACCTTAGGAAACGTTCTTCGTTACCTCGATCCAGGTTGGAAATTTATAAGAATTCGCGAGGACGAAAAGTCTCCACTGCATACGCTAGTTTTAAATAGCTTAAATAACTCTTCAGGTGAAGACAAGGAGACTGGATCTGAAACGAATAGTACCCAGTCTCTCAGCGTTATCCTCTTTCTCCATGAGGATCGGTGCGGAGGGAGCCTGGTGAATAGTCAGAAGTACGGAATGGACCTGATGTCGTCAGCTCCTTGGAAACTTCATCATAACGTTGAACTCCTAAATAAAATTGATTCAAGCGTTGTGGCTTCGCATAATTTTTATGAATTAGGCACACACGGTCTCCCTCTGTGGGCTGTCGCACCAGTGCATTATGGGAACGAAATTTTACGTTTTAATATCTTTGCTAAAAATTTCGAGAAAATGAAAGCGTACTACAAAACACTAACGGGAAAGTCATGCGCAGTTGCAAGACAGGGGTTCTGTTATTTTGTAGTCTACACTCATCCTGGTTTAGAGATTCATCTGTCGCTCAAGAGCCAAACGTTTGTGAGCCCACGATGTAACACCAAAGCAGCGTTGCGTTTGAAATTTCGTAAGCTGGACGAAATTAAACATCTCTTACTTTCTCCTCCAGTCCTCATTCATTCGCGGCTATGGCAAACGGAAGATCCAGACGGCAACACCTTACTACTTGACGAAATCTCTTCAGAACCATGTCATAGGACTGGTAAACGTCACTCACGTTCTCACCTTGCAAACGATGACTTAGTTTTTGTCTAAAAAAACAACACTGGCCTATATATAACTGAACTGCACGCGCAAATGCCCTATATCAATGACTCTCTGCCAGTAATTAACCGACTCAAGTTCTACTGTTACATGATATACAATTATCATGTATACTATAATATTGTAATATAGTTTACGTTATTCTAATTTACCTATGGGAAATAATTTGTAGTTGCGTGATTTAGCAAATACTCCAGATCCAATACGTAAAGCATGATTTGGCAAATTCCAACACGTAAAAAGAGACTTTAATATAAAACTACTGACTCATTCTACGTAGAGGAAATTAGTCATAGTTTCACAATATCTTCCTCTACCAGTATTATAAAAGCTTGAGCACAACTAAGCGAGTCATGCATTATTCACAAGGCGTCAAGAGAAGTGCCTGAATAGCATCACAAAAACTACCAGAAAGAAATGGATCATCGTTGATAAAAGAAGTCAAGAAGAAGTCGTTGAAGACTCACAGAGTTGTGCTCAGGCAGAGATTAAGAGATAAGTTTGAACTGTTAAGAATTAATTACCTATCCGTTAAAGTTATAAAGACGCTAATTACATAGTATAATTGAAGTAAATAAATAGTTTTAAGAAAGTAACTGGTTCACACTGTTTTTTGTTGCGAGTAAAATAGAATCAAAATATCTTAAGTCGGGACGCTCGTAGCACTATGTTCTTTCAATTCAAATTGGACAAATTAATTTATATTACCAATTCCCTTTAAAGTGCCTGTGAAACAAAAATTAAGTTTGTCTTATTTGAAAGAACACTTAAAATGGTAGAGTAACATCTTTTGCAGTTTTTCGTTTCCTTGCTTCGTTCTTGAGATATGCAAATTAAACATTGGTTGACGGCACACGTGCATAATGTGTTATCGAAAAAGTTATATATCTTTGCTATTATCAAATATAATAATCACTTGAACATCTACATGTTTAGTGTTGTGGGCGAAACACACCCACATGCTTCCTTCGAATTAATTTGGTTGATAATAGAAAAGATATCTAACCTTCTGCGATAGCTCATTATATCACCTACGTCAAAATGTTTAATTTGCATATCAAACAAATTAAAATATTTCAGGAACAAAACAAGGAAACGAAAAACTGCAAAATATGTTACTCTATAATTTGAAGTGTTCGATCTTTCAAATAAGGCAAACTTAAAATTAAACGCTATTGTCATTCGTCCTCGTAGGTAGCAAGAATGGATTCCAAAATTTCAAACACCAATGTCACGTATTGACGTGCCCTTTCATCTGTAATACTTTCAGTGACATATGACGTGGACCACGTAAACACTCCGTTAAAAGTTGCGATGTGATTGATAAACGTCGGTCCGTGACGATACGCCCCAGCTCCACCAAAAACATTCTCAATTTCGTACACATCATCCGGTGTCTTCTCCCAATCTATTCTTCCAAGATTTGTCAAGACGTGCACAGGCGAGAAGAACTCGGATTCTTTCATCTTTGAATGAAGTAGAAACTCGGAGACGAACTCCTTGGGATCCAACAGATGCGCAATCGGGAGAAGATACAGTGGATAAAGATGGCGGCCTTTTCTGATACCGCCATGGACGGCGTGAGCGCACTGGCAAGCAAATTTCCAGAAATTGTTCGGGTTACTGGCGTCAATGTCTGGAACGCGAACGTTTTCCATGAGGAGTGTAGTATAAGAGCCAAGGTTATCCTCGAGGATTCTTGGAACACATTGAAGCCTTACGTTTACGGGACAATGCCAGCCGAGATTGATTGAAGAGCCAGTAGTCCTTCCATCTTGAACAAGACGTGCGGCTGCAAGATGGCAGCACGCCAACATCGCACCTTGCACCGTACTGCGATTCTTCCGACAGAGTTTTATTAATTTGGTTGTCTTTTCGGGACTCAGTTGTCGAGGAATAAGTTTTATTCTTACATCCTGTCCAACTGTGCACACGGATTTTGAAAACTTCTGTGTTACAGGATTTTTAACATCGAACATCATATTGACTCGCATACAAAACTTCACAACGTATGCCAAAAGAGACAGAGGGAAAAACCATTGCATTATTCTATAATGAAGGGGTTGTGAAGAGGCGAGTAGTTTCATAACACCTTGCTGGATTGGTGCGCGTTCGTAATTTCGTTCATCGTCAAGGCTTAAAGTTCCGTTTGTTACACCTTCTATACAACTCAGGAATTCCTGGGCAAATCTCAGAACTGACATTCCATCCATGGTACCGTGATAAAAAGTAAATAATATAGTGTTATGGTATTTCTTAGCCAGCGGGTCGTATCTTTCTTGAAGTAAGGTCGTCCTCCATAAGGGTCCCTTCTGGCAATTGAATTTCCTCTCTACTTCCTCCTCCCATATTCCAACCCATTCGCTGTCATGGACGTCAAGTCGCTTCAAGTCGATCGGCGGCATATTCGTCTGATCAAAAACGCGCAAGAACTTCACGGCGGTATTTTCCTCATTGTCTGGCTCTTTTACGATAACAGTTCGGAGTAATGGGTATCTTCGAGCAACACAAGCGAGCGCTTCATGTATGTTGCTGTAACTAAGCGATACATTGGACTTGAGGCCAAAACCACAACAGATATTTGCTCCTCCGATCTCGTGGATTTCATCAAGGATTAATTCGAAAAAATCCATCTTTCTTCCTCTCCTTTGGTGGCCTTGTGTTGAACCTTTGTCGGACCATTTTCGCTCCTTTTCCAAAACAATATAGGAAAATATTGTTTTTGTAAGCGGCCAACCGACGAGGATTGTAAAAATGCTGACAAATAAACCCAGAAACAACAGAGAGCTTTCGCTAACGATTGCCGTAAGCATAGCAACACTGAAAACACAGCTTTATTCGTCGAGATTCTAACTTGAAACCCAGATTAATTAGACTGAAAGCCAGCCGCGGGTGAGAACGACGGATGAGATGCGGCTGGCTTTCAGATTAATAAATATTTGTATACTTTAGATCTGATCACCCGCCGGGCGTATAGCTAGAGTGTAGCCATATTTTAATAGTAGAATAGTTTAATAGAGAATGGCTAGTTGATCAATATTTAGTATAATGGTCCATTAAGCCTTGTTGACATTTGAGCATAGGACAAAACAAAAGGCAAAACAGAAGAATGATGTCAAGCTTGCGAGATAAGGAACATTCATAATTATAATCCGGTGCCAAGAGCGGAACAAACGGACAAAAAAACCCTTCTTGTTGTTTTGTCTTCGCAAGTCCCCGAAGGAAGTTATGCTTTGCTTTTGTGCCTATGCTTATGTCGCTAGTGTGAACCTTAATATCAGGCTACTGCCCACACATTCAAATTTAAATTTAAAAAATACTGTATGGCTCAATTTGTGATTTGCATGATAAATCGACGTCATCATCATTAGTACACAAAGGTTTCTGGGGCTAAAAGTTATTATAAAGTTATTAGCATGGAAATCTTTACATATGTTGCATGGTGTTAATTTGGGCCAGGTGCTTATTTAATTTTAGGAGGTCGATTGGTGGGTGGGGTGGCGCTTATTCGGGAGGGGGCGCTTATTTAATGTTTTAGCAAACACCGCAATCTGATTCCATAAAAACGCAGAACTTTAATAACAATCTTAACAATAACAATAACAAGGATTTAAAAAGAAACTGAAACCCTAGTTCTCTGCTCTAGTAGATAGAATACAAGTTATATTTATAATGTAGCTAATTGTTCTCAGTCAATCAACGACAAGTTCTAATATGCGCAATGCATATATTTGTGACAAATAAAATGTTGAAGGACAGTTGATTTTATACCGATGTTCATGCGTCTCTTATCGGTTGGGTAATCATTTACATACAGTAGTTCCCTATCGAGAGGAAGGAGGGGGGGGGGGGGGGGGAGCGCTTATTCGGGAGGGGGCGCTTATTTCAAGAAATGTAGTGGAAAGAGGGCGCTTATTCGAATCATTACGGTAATAAAGGCTTAAAGTTTTTGCAGCCTATGGGACTGAATTTAAAATTCCCAGTATGATAGACAAATTATAATACCAGTGACAGTGCAATCAATAACAGACGCAAACCATACATAATACTGATGAACCATCTGGAGAACTCCAGGTTAGCTGATCTGTCTGAAGACTGGTTCAGACCGTGGTTCAGCAGATCTGGTGAGTATATGATTGAAACAAATTAGCTGTACTGCGCAGTCAATCTGATATTCCCGTTATCGGAGATGACTCTCTCCAACGACATTTACACGTAGCAATCATTAGTAGCGCTGATTGTTCAGCATCCAAAATCGGTTGAGATAGTAATTATTGCATATTTAAATTTGCATATACGTACATGGTATATATATATATATATATATATATATATATATATATATATATATATATATATATAATATGCTTGCATTCAATCATTCATGTCTGGATATTGTAGACATTATTTTAACATCGACCAACGTAGCATGCATGATTCGTTTCGAGTTTCTATAGCCGGTTTTCCACTTGGCGATTTTTTTCGCGCGAAGCTTCTTTCTTTTGTTCGAATTCAATACTCAATAGATTTCTGATTAGTTCATAGACCACTTTCATAATGGCTGCCACTTTAAATATTCTTTTATGAAGCAAATATTCTTTTGAATTGCAGACACACAAACGAGGCTAGAAAGGCTTATTAAGATGCACATAAAAGAATATTCAACGGCCCTGACTCTACAGCTGATGCAACAATATAATGAAACACTGCACAAGACAAAAAACAAGACGATGCATGTTTATTTCTTATTTTTATAGTGTTAATTTTAGGCCAGAACACATGTTTCCTTCACAAGCAGTCCAAAAAGCAAGCAAATGCAAGCAAAGCGTGAAGCAAAATAAATTTCTGATTTTAAACAAAGGTTGACCAAACGTGATGTAGCCTTCGTATTGAAAACATGGCGATTGTACACTTAACCATATTTACTTGTCAACTACCATTACCTGAAATCAGTAAGGTGATAGGTACTGTAACAGTTTTCCGAGCAAATAAATTACCGACGCAGTCATGCAGGTGTAGACTGAAAGCCAGCCGCCGATCTCATCTCGTTCTCATTCCTGAGAACGAGATGAGATCGGCGGCTGGCTTTCAGTCTAAAGCCATAATCAAACAAGAACGCAAGTCATCGCAAGTTGGCAGTCAGAATTTCTGTGGCGGTCGTTCGAACACCCAAATTAACAAAATAAAGGTTTCATGAGTATTTTAAACAAGTTTTAACGTTGTCACGGTACATGATATTTTCGGGAAACTATTCAGAGCGGCTGGCTGAGATAGCGTGACTGCCAACTTGCGATGACTTGCGTTCTCGTTTGATTACGGCTTAACGCAGGTGAAGAATCAGACAATTTAACGCTACTCTGTGGCTTAAAAATTGTTTTTTTCTCATAGAACCATTGATGACGTTATCTATCACATCCGGAAGCCTATTTGCATCTTGTTGATCCTGTCTTCACAACGATCATGCACCCCTGATGCTAGAACGGAGGTCGAAACGTTGGGTCATGAACAGTAACTTTTTAAGCTACGTTCAAAACATTTTTAAGCCAGAGTAGCTTTATTAAACAATGTCTGAGTTTTCCGACCGTTACTAATGTAATTGGCCATTTCCAAAAAGACTTGAAGACTGGTGACAGGTTAGGAACGCTAGGGTACTTGGGATCGTTTGGAGTGGTAGCGTAAGTACAGTGAAACTGTCCTTCCAAACGATCCCCCAAAACACCAGCACTCAATACTCTTTAGCAGTCGTTCAGCTCGTAATGACCAATGCATATAACAGCTCAGCCTGGGTACGAGGTTGATAACAGCTTTCTGGGTCGTTGATTCTATCACATGGTCTCTATTGCGCAACCACTACGAAGGAATATCGGTTAAATGTACAAGGCGCCATCTTTCATCAAAGCGCGCGCCCACACAGGTGGCTCTCTGACCGTGCTCTGACTTATGCGTTAAAGCCTACTATTCATACATCGCCGACGGTCGCAGATCATCGCCGATTAATGATTTAGATGCATGTTAAAACGGGAAGTGCAGAAGCATGTTAAGTAATAAAGAACAATGCAGAAAAGCACTTGCAGAAAAGCAGTGCTTTTCTGCATTGTTCTTTATTATGTAACATGCATCTAAATCATAAATCGGCGACGATCTGCGACTGTCGGCGACATATGATAACTAGGCTAAGCCAGTTTTCCACTAGGCGGAATTTTGCGCGCGGAGCGGAATTTTTCTTTGTCTTTTCTAATTAGTTCAACTCGAGAAATCACAAGACAAAGAAAATTTCCGCTCCGCGCGCAAAATTTCGCCTAGTGGAAAACCGGCTTAAGGTTGATTTCCAGTCAGTGGAATTTTGCGAGCGGGCGGAATTTTTCTTTGTCTTTTGTGCTCTGAATTAGATTAGTTCCGCTCGAGTGCTCACAAGACAAAGAAAAATTCCGCCCGCTCGCAATATTCCACTGACTGGAAATCAGCCTTAAAGCGCTCGAATAAGCTGGCTAAAGCTGGTTAAGCGTATAAGCGATAGCACAGATTTCTGAGACGGGCAGCAAGCATATCTTTTCACCAGCAAGTCCACAGTTACAATTCGTCAACTGGTCGTTTCAATGTTTCGCCCCAGTGAGTTGCTTTGCTTCCAACGAAAATATCATAATTTTCCAGAATTTCTTTCTTGGTTAGGACCTTATCCTATATAAGAAGAAGACAGTCAGATAATTTGTCGTTTTACTTGTGAAAAAAATATGCTGTGGCATGGATTAAAGTGTATAAAACAACAAAAACAACAATCGTTTTACGGCCGTTTTCCCCGCTTATGCGGAGGTTGGCCGGCGGCTCCCCACAGCAGTTTCCTTCACTTCTCTCTCTCCAGAGCATCCAGAGTCCCTTTTCAACCCACAATCTCTCATATCCTTTCCACCACCTGACTCCATGTCATCCTCGGCCTTCCTCGTCCACTTGTACCTTCCACCTCGAGCGACACGCTCTTCTTCACCCAGTCACCATCGTCTTTCCGCAGCACATGTCCCAACCATCTCAACCGGTTCCGCTTTGGTTAAAAAGATTATTGCCCAGCAAATTATTCTTAAAAGAGGCATTGTTGAATTCAAACAAGAAACCAATAATGAAACCTATTAAATTTTATTGAACTGACGTTTCGTTACTGTCCAGTAACATCTTCAGAGTGAAGGGAATAATTTACAGCGGTTGATTATAAATAACTTAACTGATACATAACTAGGTGGTGAAAGATGTGACAGAAAATACTAATGAGGAATTAATCCGTCTTTAAACAAAAACATTAAATCTTTTCCTCTATCTCTATTTTGAGTGTTGTTTTTATCTATATATATACACATTTATAATTTTTTTGGTTTGTCTCATTATTCATCTTTATTATACTTCTGTCAATCTTTCTTGTTTTATTTCCGATCTCTCGCTTCTCGCCTCATTAGTATTTTCTGTCACATCTTTCACCACCTAGTTATGTATCAGTTAAGTTATTTATAATCAACCGCTGTAAATTATTCCCTTCACTCTGAAGATGTTACTGGACAGTAACGAAACGTCAGTTCAATAAAATTTAATATGTTTCATTATTGGTTTCTTGTTTGAATTCAACAATGCCTCTTTTAAGAATAACTTGCTGGGCAATAATCTTTTTAACCAGACTTCGATTTCCGCCTGGTGCCTCAATTGCATCGGTTCCGCTTTATCACATTAGACACCAACTCAATCCCCATTCGTTCCCTCAGCTCCACACTCGGCACTCTATCCTTTAGCAATACACCACACATCTCTCGCACCATCCTCATCTCTGTCCACTCCAATCTCCCCCTAGGATTAAAGTGTATGTGAAAAGAAAATTAAATTTGTCCGATTTTATCTAAAATGTATAAAGTTTTGTGATGTTGGCACGTTTATCGATTACCGGGCAGAGTAAAAAACTACGAAATAATCAAGCGGCCATCTTGGTACTCCAAATTCGTCATCTCGGCTGGCTCCATTTTTAGAGCCAGGTGAGCAATATCCAGTTTATATAAACACCGCTGCCAAACATTTTGCGCATGCGCGACGTCCGAACTTGGCGTACGGTCAGACGCAATCATTTTAAAGTATTCCCGAACCGTCTGTAGGTTTGTACCATTCACGAAATTCGTACAGTTAGATAGAACGTTAAATTATGTACAAGATATGTGAATTTGAAAAAATCGTATAGCATAGAACCCTGAAAATCGTAGTATTTTAATCCAAAACTTTGTCGCTTCGAAGGATTTCGTGATATGGCGGACGAAATATTGTTACAGCACAGCACACACTACAGGTCAGTGGTTACCCAAAAAAGCTAATCCACATACATACATGCACACACACACACAACACGATAGCAATACATCTGCTGCGCAGATACAAAAAGAGCGGGAAAACACTGAAATATTTGGACTGTTCCGAGAGTCGGCAAACACAAAAGTTAAAATTATAAGTATACTACGAAAAAGATAAGGTAGTCAATTTGTGTATGGCTTCTTTGTCAATATTGTAACATATTCTGAAATGACCCATTCGTAATTTTCATGCCCTATTTTTAAAACACAAATGAATAGTCGAGTCTTACTTAGTCTTCACTGTCTGGTTGTTGTTGCCACGGCTAGTTCCCACTTCTCTTGCAATGTTTACTCTAAGCAGATTCACGCCTTCGCAAACGTTTGGCAGCGGTATTATTTTTTTAGAGATCAGTTGCGTAAACTTGTTCCCAGTATAAAGACAAGTTATGCTAATAATTAATTCAGCCACAAGGCGCCCACCCAATGACAGTTTACTCATTCAATTTGAATCAACGCGACGTATACCAACGAATTCTGAGCTGTCGGCTGTCCGTATACCCTGCGAGTCAGAGCCCCTTTCCGACCTACGCAGGCTTCGGGGGAAGATGGGCTCTGCCAACAAACTAGATATTTCTTTTTGAGCATGCGTGAACGGTTGCCAAGATACTATTTTGGGCCCAGGCTCTACCGCGTTACTTGCTATTTTCCTGCTAAAGTGTGTTCATAAACTAGAACTTGTTTGACCAGTTTAAAACCTGACTGACTCGCCACAAACTTGGGGTGAAGATCGAGTTTGCGTGTAAAGTGCAGAGGGTTACATGCGTCTGCACTTTATACAACAGCGGACAGATTCGTTAGTACGTCGTGTAGACTCAAATTGAAAGAGTAAATTGTCATGGGGTGGGTGCCCTGTGATTCAGCAACAAACCTTATCAGTGTCTGCTTTAAAGATGAGATGATCTGCTTCGTTTTGATCTATATTATACGAACTCGGGAAATACATCTCTTTTAACTCAGCCTAAAGAACAAAAACAAACAAAATCCCGAAAATCAGAAATCAATCAAAAATCAACTCACTTGAAGTTGAATTTCGATAGTTTTTTATTAACTTCTCATTAACCGAGAGTGCGGTCATTACGATTAATATATCATACCGAGGTCTGACAACACCTCTGTCAAACGTTTTGCGCATGCGCGACGTCCGAGCTCGTCCACAAAAAAAGAGCGGGAGAACACTGAAATATTTGGACTGGTCCGAGAGTCCGACACAAAAGTTAAAATTATAAGCATACTACCAAAAAGATAAGGTAGGTAATTTGTGCATGGCTTCCTTGTCAATATTGTAACATATTCTGAATTTACCCCTTCGTAATTTTCTTTACCCTTTTTTAAAACACAAATGAATAGTCCAGTCTTACTTAGTCTTCACTGTCTGGTTGTTGTCGCCAGGGCTAGTTCCCACTTCTCTTGCAATGTTTACTCTAGCGAATTCACGCATGCGCAAACGTTTGGCAGCGGTGTTGGTCTTGGCAGTACAGACCGAGATTCGTATACATTAAAGACCGAGGTCTGATATTTTCCGTAATGACCAATAAATCGAGGTTAATAAGAAGTTTAATATATATGGGTTTTTGAAACAAGTACAACATACCTTACATTACCTTGCATACGTATAACAATAATAATAATAATAATAATAATAATAATAATAATAATAATAATAATAATTATCAATTATTGGACGAGTCGGAGCAAAATATCATGATTTGTCAGTGGCGAGCTACTAGTTATTTGCCGATGCCGAAGGCAGAGGCAAATAACTAGTAGCGAGACACTGACAAATCATGATATTTTGCGATAGACGAGTTCAATAATTGATTTATCATTCATAAAATAGTTAAAAATTTGAAATGCCTGAAGTAAGAGATCGCCACTCTTCTCTCTGTCTTCGCCTCTTCGGCATACTAAAATCTTCGTAAAACTTACTTTTTGTTGGCACAAGTCTTGCTTTTTATCTCACTAAAACTTCCTTTTCACTATTTCTTTTCTGAAGTATATTGTCGTTAAGGATGCTTCCAAATACTCTCGATTATTTCCTCGGATAGCTGAAGAACTAGCCGCCATGTTTACGAAAATTATTTGCCGTCAGCAGCGTTATCGCTAGTAGTGCGCATGCTCATAAAATTATTTGCACTCAGTTATTTGCAGGTAAATTAACCAATCAGAATGCGGGATAGAAAGGAAATGAATGATAATAATAATAATAATAATAATAATAATAATAATAATAATAATAATAATAATAATAATAATAATAATAATAATAATAATAATAATAATAATAATAATAATAATAATAATAATAATAATAATGATAATAATAATTATTTATCTTTTTTCTGATTCGCACCTTATCTAGAACTCCATCGTTGTTGGTATCTTTGTCTTTAAACTGTCTTTTTGTGTCATCTTCAGATCCACTTCTCGCTAGAAGGAAGATAAAGTTCTTTATTGAACGACCCTATTCGTATTGAATTATAGTCTGATGTGTTATTATGGTATTTTAATTAGCCAAACGTAGACAATCTCTTCCAACAATGCGTAGTTGAGAAGTTATATTAGAAACTTAAGTCCGTCTTATTTGAAAGAACGCAAAAACATCTTTTGCAGTTTTTCGTTTCCTTGTGTCGTTAATGAGATGTTTCAATTTGTTTGATATGCAAATATATAATATATACAACGCTCACTACCCTTGCGGAACCTGATCATGCTCTCTAGATGTGCACACTACTTATACCAATCCAACAAGCAGTTGTGTTCTCACATCTATGCAGGGACGTAGCCAGGATTTTGAAAGGGGGGAGCCGAAATCAAACTAAATTTTTCGGGGGGTCCTGGGGCATGCTCCCCCGGGAAATTTTGAAATCGAGAGTCACTGAAATGTCATTTCCTGGCTTTTGGAGGAAGATTTTACAGACTCTAAAGGTTAAAAAACGTCATATAAAATACTCAAAAAAAAGCAAACGTCACATAGATACTCAAAATGCATACACTCAGTAGATTGAATACACTGTTTACAGCAAGGGCGTAGGAACCGGGGGGGCTAAGGGGCTGCAGTCCCCCCAATATTTTAACTTGCTGATATTAGCCCCCCCCAATATTTTGCCCAACTACGGTTTGAGATTAAATGAGTTAAAGAGATCGTTGGTAATAATTTATAAAAATAAAAAATAAATCCTCCTAACACCATAAAAATATGAATTTCTTTCGTACAGAACGAACGGGAAATTCGTCATATGACCGAAATCTATTTCTCTGCAGGCATCACCAGGCAGGGACGCGAGGGGCCTGGGCTGCAGTAGAACCCAGTACGCACAGCGCATAGGTAGAACCCCCATGCTATGTGACCATTTTTCTGAAGCTGAAAACTAGTCGTGGACCCCCTAGGCGGATTTGTGGCAAAGCCGCGAATGCGCATTACACAAACTCAAGTAGCCCCCCCAAAGTAACACTGCTTCCTACGCCCCTGGTTTACAGTTTATTTCCTGACACAATGGCATATTGCATCAGTTTAAAACTCTTTCACGTTCATATAAAAATCGAGGCAATCACGATTCACGTAAAAATACAAAAGCAATTCACGGATTAATATTTCGCATCATCTGACTGATTAATAATATTTCGCATTCTCGAAGTCTTTCTCTTCAATCTCAGAAGGATGCAGCAAGTTTGAAAGATTTCTTTCTGTCCTTGCAGTCCATTGTAAAAGTCTGTAAACACTGCGATCATGCAAAATTGCGCCTGGCGTCGCTTTTTATTATCTTTGTCTCAACACTCTGAAGCCTGAAGTTCTCCGTTTGACGAGTACAATCTCTGGAGTTAGTCAAAGAGTAAAATAGTCAAAATAATCTGTAAGTAGCTAGCGTAAAATATCAAGTACATGCTATTCCGGTGTTCAACTGTTCGAAGACAGACAAGACAAACAACAGAAATTCCATAAATCCTAAAAAAAACTGTTCACGCAAAACAGACGATTCACGAATCACGTTTAATTCTAGCCTTCATTCACGGGTCACGATTAAATCAAAAGTTACTTTCACGTGCACGTAAAAAGATTTGAAACCTTACGATCACGAATCACGGATTAAAAAAATCCTCGATCACGTTTCACGGGTAAGTAAAATAACCCAATCACGCTTCACGCGAAAAATATAGGGGACCCTCTAGATTAAACTATATAAATTACTTTACCGCTGTTTGCTGCGAAGTTCGTTGGGAATTAGACCATAGACGGATTTTCTGGGGGGTGCAGGGGGGTGCTACCCCCCCAAATATTAGTTTTCACCCCCCCAAACAAAATGTTCACCCCTCCAA
Source organism: Corallium rubrum (assembly GCA_964035015.1). Lineage (NCBI taxonomy): Eukaryota > Metazoa > Cnidaria > Anthozoa > Scleralcyonacea > Coralliidae > Corallium > Corallium rubrum. The sequence continues at coordinate 10,470,501 of OZ036001.1, forward strand.
AAAAATGTTCGACCCCCCCCCCCCCCCTCCCCCAATTTTTGGCATAATAAATAAATAGTCCACTCCAACGTGCAGAGTGTTGATGATAAAAAAATAAACGTAGGAGTACGCTCAAACAGAAAAGGACAGTGCAACACTCTGAAACTAATCGCTCCTCGCTTCCAGTCACAGAATCACTGGTTTATTGGAGCACAATGATTTTATAAACGTAAAACTGTAGTTTGTGTTGGGTTTACATAACTGCCATTGCTATGGCGACAATGACGTTTCAATATGGCGGATACTTTCCTTTTAAAGTATTTTAACTCAAAAACAAGTTGGGTGACCGCCATTTTTTATTTCATAAAATGCTTTCTTATAAAATTTTAAATCATATGACGATTTTAAAAAAATTTTATTGACCCAAAATTTTCCAAATTAGTTAAACATGATAACCTTTTTTCGGGTCAATAAATTTTTTTTTAAATGGTCATAATGATTAATAATTTTATAAGAAAGCATTTTATGAAATAAAAATTGGGGGTCACCGAACTCGTTTTCAAGTTAAAATACTTTAAAAGGAAAATATCCGCCATACTGAAACGTCATTGTTGCCATAGCAAAGGCAGTTATGTGATTTTTGTTACAAAATTCAACGATGTTACTTTATAAAAACTCAGACACTCTTTGTTTTCCAACAAGTAACAACTGTCCATAATATCGGACGTATATAGCTAATTTTCCATTTTTGAAAATACTGTATTGAGCCACCTTAACATTATTTTAGCTTTAACTCTCTCAACGGACATGCCAAATTCATTGATTTGACAACTTCAAAAACCTTAGTTTTTTTGCGAGGCTAGAAATCTTGATTTTTTTTCAAATTTTTCCTGGGGTACTTTGTTTTCTACTCTCTAGCCTCCCTCTCTCGGCTCCACAGTCCACCCCGAAAGTGTAGACTTCACTGGGGTTTGGTGACGCTTTGTGTTGCCTCACCTGCTCACCCCCCTAAAATTTCTGGCACCACCCCAGCAAAAAATGTGAAAATTCGTCTATGAATTAGACTTTCTCAAAGTCCTTTTCAAACATTTTTGACCTTTCGACATTTTTGACCTTTTGGTTCCTCGTTGAAAAGGACTTTTCCCACCTGCAGCGCGCCAAAATACACCGGTGAATTTTTTCGATATTCACGCTAAATTGCTATGCAAGTGCTATCTTTGGAAGTTGGAGTTAAACCGACTCTTGAAAACGTTTTAGTAGGGGTAGAAGCACTTTCCATTGCATGTACAACAACCCGAAACACGTCAGAACAGGTCGATGTACATTTCAGCGATTTCCGTCAAGCGAAACAAGTCCGTCTCTTTTCTCCCGCTTTTCCGCTTCCCGCCTTTCCGCTCGCCCGCAAAAACTATCGCTATAAGAGGTGGACTTGGAGCAAGTCTAGTTGGGAAGTTCCGATGTTCGTTCGGAACTTCACAATTACGTTGTCAAGGTTGACTGAAATTATCCAATCAAATTGCGAGCTTTGGATCAAAGCTCATTATCATTAAGGAGGGAGAACTGGGGGCTAATCATCATTACTTGCAGCCAGCGGCTGAATTACGAAGGACGCAGATCAACGTGGCCGTGTCGAGGCATATCAAAGGCGCTCCAGGCAGACGCCATACGACACAGTTCAGACCACGGATCACAGCTAAGATGTTAGGTGTTGATTTTATTGTCAATCTTGTTCACGTAATTCCAAAGTTCCGAATGAACTTTGGATTCTTCCAACAAACTTCGCAACACACGGCGGTAATGAGAAGTACAGTAATGGGAAATCAACTGTAAAAATAATTTGCAGTTCTTGTTTTTTCGCTATGAGTTATTTCTAACTAGATGCAAGTATACTGTTTCTGCGATGACTGCATGAAAAGGTTTACAGTAGTCGGAAAATTACAGTCATTTCCAACTGACTTTTCAAGTTCGTTGGGAAGTTCGCAAGTTCGTTGGGAAGTTCAAAGTTCGTTTTGAACTCTGCATTTCATTGGCTGCTAGGAACCAAGCAACCAATCAAATGCAGAGTTCAAAACGAACTACGAACTACCGAACGAACTTGCGAACTTGCGAACTTGCGAACGAACTTCCAAAGATTTGGGTGAAAAGGAAGTTGCAAATGACTGTAATACATGTATTATAAGTAATATTGGGCATTTCACTCGATATTCTACACTCGACTTTTCCTTCACCCAAAATCCTTAGAACATGTACATGCTATGTAATCGAGTGAAATGCCCAATATTACTTATAATATACTCAATTCTCTCCTGGCATTACCACCTTATTATATACAGAACTCGCGATCAAGCTCTCGGCAACGCCCTCCGTGGCTTAGTGGTCAGAGCATCGCACTAGAATCGCAAGGTCGTGGGTTCAATTCCTGCCGGAAGGCCTGTGTAGTTGCATTTTTCGCAACTGGTTCCGGTTTGGTCTTAAAATGTATATATTCCACACTCGAATTTTCCTTCACCCAAAATCCTTAGAACATGTAATACATGTACATTCCTTGCTAAATTCCAAACCTTTGGTGAATTCTTCATATGAGCAGACACCGTCATTATTTAAATCCAATCCTTCCGTAGCCTCTGTCATGAAAACGTCGTGCATCCTATCAAACAAATCAGGGTGTTCGAAAGCCACATATTCGTCCAGACTCAGCTTATCGTCTTTATTCTCGTCGGCGGCGATAAATCTTCTACGAGACATGGCAATTCTTTTTTTAACCTCCAGGTTGTCTTATAAAGAGATAGAACATAGTTTGTTATATAGCTAAAAACCTAGATTTTTTACACTTAGGAAACTTAAAGTGCCATTAACCCCAAAAATTTTTTTTCGCAAATCTAAAAGCCCTTATTGAGTGGATTAGTCCAGTGAATAAATTATTGGTATTGGACATTTCTTTGGTCTTCTGTAGACCACCAAAGTTGCAAAAATTGGCATATGCATGTCCCATGGCGGAGAAGGAAAGGGAATGGTATATTCCTGGTGTGACGTCAGACAAGCCAAACAAGGATCTCATTTGAGCTCTGTCTGCTGAATGCATAGAATTTTTACATTGAGTTAGTTGGGAAAATGACTTTTCAACTCAAAAAATTCTATGCAATCACCAGACAGAGCTCAAAGAGTTCCTTGTTTGACTTGTGTGACGTAACACCAGGAATATACCCATTCCCTTTCCTACTCCGCCATGGGACATGCAGATGCAACTTTGGACGTCTACAGAAGATCAACGAAACGTCCAATACCAATAATTTATTAACTGGCCTAATCCACTCAATAAGGGCTCTTAGATTTGCGAGAAAAAGTTTTTGGGGTTAGTGGCACTTTAACTACCGGCACTGGGTCATCATGTACCTGCCTATACTAAGAAGGTTTCTGATTGGTATAGATAACCTAACCCAACGGTCTTCCCCTAACCCTAATCGACAACGTGATTGGTTACTTATATATAGCCAATCAGAAAACTCTTTCAAATTAGGTAGGTCTTTACTGCCGGCACATTAGCCTGGTAACCACTAAAAAACTTCTGCTTTCCTATTGGTTAAATCTTCGCGTGTTTTTATTGGCTATGAGTAAAACTGCAATCGTCATAAGTGGATTTAGCCCTGATGACGCGAGAATGAGATTAGTGGTTACCTGGCCCAGATTTCTTTTGAAATTGGGCCAGGGTACCAGGCTACCGGCACATTTGCTGGCACTAGATTTCGCCTTTCCCCACGTCAACACCCGATGCATTTTCCACCCAAGTGACCCAACCAAACGTCTTTCACATTTTTTTACCTTCAACCTTTATGGTCAGAATACCAGCTGAGAGTAAAGAAATACCAAATGGTTTTCCGTGTTTGGATACTCTGATCCAAACACGCGGGAAATTGCAAGACTGGAGAAAAGCATAACAAAACACGAGCCGTAGGTGAGTTCGAAAGTCGAGCAATTTCCCAAGTGTTTGGATAAGAGTCTCCAAATACGGAAAAAACCATTTGGTATTTCTTTTATAAAATAATCACAAGTGAATATGACTATACTGTCCAACATTTTCAAAAAAATCGTTTTGGTGGGAATTTTCCATGTTTGGATACTCTGATCCAAACACGGCAATTGAGCAATCAGGGCTCGCGTGTCCGCTCCTGTCTTAAGGAATATTTTCCTGAGTGGAAATTACAAACCTCTCATTTCATACATTTATTCAGTGGTGGTGGGAGATGTTTTAATGGAGGGGCTAATTCGTTAATAAAATGACAGAAAGTGTTAAAGTGTATTCCCCCCCCCCCCCAAGAAATATTGGGAGGAGGGGGGCTTAGCCCCCTTGCTAGAAATACTAGCTCCCACTGTTCCACTGCCGTTGCATTTATTTTACACAAAATATGATGTATATAAATACCCAAGTTCAGTGAATTTGCCCCAGGCACTCTCCCTTCCCCAAAGTACAGGGTAGAGTAATGCAGGTCCCACTTGAAAAGAACCCTCGTGTGATATTGGTTTTCTGTTAACAGAATTAAATTAATTAATTAATTAATTAATTAATTAATTAATTAATTAATTAATTAATTAATTCATTCATTCATTCATTCATTCATTCATTCACTCATTCATTCATTCATTCATCCATCCATTCTTACCATAATGCATAGCTGGAAAATATAAACTCATATATTCTTCCCAACTCAACAAAGCATCGTCTTTGGTTTCCTCACTGAACTTTTCATCCCAAAACTGCTTTACAATATCTCTTGGTTCTTTCAATGAAACATATTTAATCCAGTCTGTCAGTTCACTTTCCGAGACATTACCATCTTTGTTCTTGTCAATTTTATCAACCAATTTCCTTTTGTCATAATTAACAGAAAAAGGAACAAACTTTAACTATGGGATAAGTTTGACTTACTGTATTTATTCCAATAGATGCACACTTTCGAATATGCCCAATCTGAGGGGTGATTTTTAAGAACACTGAAGGTCATGAAATGTCATAAAAACTAGTTAAAATACAGCACATTTCAACAATTTTTCGATGTTGTGTTTACTGGGTTGACTGTATATGGGTGCTTTTGGCTGACAGGAATGAGGCTGTAACAGTTACTTTAGCCTAATGAGTAACCTATAATTTGTGAATGGTGATTGACGAGTCAGTTGCTGCAAAATTTCTGGCCCCATTGAGGTTTCTCCAGGGGCTGAAGCCCCTCAGCCCCCCATACTCTACACCTATGGCTGTGAGACAAATTCATTTGATATAAGAGAATCTTGCTCAGTAAATATAGCCTCGCGAGCGACTACAATCATTGACAAAAATAGTTGGCACGACACTGCGGAGTTGTGTTGAAGTCCTATATTGCTGGAAAATTTTAATTTTTCCCCTGTTCCCCCCCATCCCCCGTCTCAATGTTGGTCCCATTACGATGATAGAGTGTCGATGGGCATCACAACACCATTAGCACATCATTTAGTTGCTATACAACATTGAAATGGGGGAAGGGGGGTCCGCACCTAGTAAACGTGTAATGTGTGCCAACCATTTTGTCAACGATTGTCTGAAAATATCGAAACAATTAAGAACACACATCTCTCGTTTGGCATGTGACATACTTCTAAAACTTGACATACCTTACACTATAAGGGAAAGGTAATTTATTACATGTTTAAAAAAAACAATATATTTATTATATGACGTCACAATTGCATTATGTTACAATTGCATTATGTTACTTATACAAGTTAAGTTTCCAGGTACGATTGAGTGATAAACAACGCGCATTGGCGATGTTCCTGCGCCAGGAGAAAAAACTTTCTTATCAACAAATTTCCCCGTGTAATATAGTCAATGTGATATAATTGTCAGAAATTGTTTGTAACACAACGGTGTTTGCAGAAAAAAAATAAAATATATATATATCATTAATATACGCGTTATTCATTACATAACAAAGTATTTAACACTATAATTGCACTACCGCGTCTCATAAACCAACGCAATCCTTTATGCCAGCTTGATGTCAGACATGGCCATTAGGGTAAAGTTCAGTAGTTACGTTTCATTCAAAAATACTCCACACGCTACATTATGCTGTGAAATTTATACTTTAAAAGGTTAAGACCACCAATATCATTTCTTAAAGACACACTTTACCGTAGCTAGGAGTATTTCCTACACACTTTACCACACTTTACCACACTTTACCACCAAACCATCTAAATATAGAGTCATAATATTATTTGCGAATTTCCGGACGGTAAAGTGTGGTAAAGTGTGGTAAAGTGTGTTGTACTTCCCCGTAGGTATGGTAAAGTGTGGCGATTCAAAATGCTTTTGTGCTAATAACTGTGATAAACCTATTTCTTCCATGATAAACTATACATAAACACTGCTATTCAAGTAGAAGACGAGCAAAACATGCTGCGCATGGCGCCCGTCCTTCTGCTGACTCTGCGGTATTTGACTCTTGAAATTGAACACGTTCCGCCTTAGAGACATCATTTCCGTTTCTCGGTCGTCGATGCTTACTTCACGGGAACCTAACTCCGCATAATTTCTCTCTGAACTTTTTATTAAAAGTAAAAAAGGCACACGCGTTTGCTAGTAATGCCCCGGTAACACATCTTCCGCTAAAATACATTTAACATCGGCATAATCCAGAATCTATTGCAATTTATTTTATAGCTTTCTTATAAAGTTAAATTCAGGGATGAGCAAAAACGCTTGCATGCATATATGCGCACGGCATTACATGCATGCATGTACCAATTATATGTTCACTATGATAGGTTATTCTTCATGCGCATATAGTCTGATGAGATAACAACGTCATTTGCATTGGTGTGCACATGACTTTAAAGTATCCATGAGAATTGTTTTTAGAACATTTTTCTTAATTCGACGCAACTCATAATAATGTTTTGTTGTAAACTTTTTGGATTTTATGTCTGAAAATATCGAAACAATTAAGAACACACATCTCTCGTTTGGCATGTGACATACTTCTAAAACTTGACATACCTTACACTATAAGGGAAAGGTAATTTATTACATGTTTAAAAAAAACAATATATTTATTATATGACGTCACAATTGCATTATGTTACATATACAAGTTAAGTTTCCAGGTACGATTGAGTGATAAACAACGCGCATTGGCGATGTTCCTGCGCCAGGAGAAAAAACTTTCTTATCAACAAATTTCCCCGTGTAATATAGTCAATGTGATATAATTGTCAGAAATTGTTTGTAACACAACGGTGTTTGCAGAAAAAATATATATATATATTATTAATATACGCGTTATTCATTACATAACAAAGTATTTAACACTATAATTGCACTACCGCGTCTCATATAACCAACGCAATCCTTTATGCCAGCTTGATGTCAGACATGGCCATTAGGGTAAAGTTCAGTAGTTACGTTTCATTCAAAAATACTCCACACGCTACATTATGCTGTGAAATTTATACTTTAAAAGGTTAAGACCACCAATATCATTTCTTAAAGACACACTTTACCGTAGCTAGGAGTATTTCCTACACACTTTACCACACTTTACCACACTTTACCACCAAACCATCTAAATATAGAGTCATAATATTATTTGCGAATTTCCGGACGGTAAAGTGTGGTAAAGTGTGGTAAAGTGTGTTGTACTTCCCCGTAGGTATGGTAAAGTGTGGCGATTCAAAATGCTTTTGTGCTAATAACTGTGATAAACCTATTTCTTCCATGATAAACTATACATAAACACTGCTATTCAAGTAGAAGACGAGCAAAACATGCTGCGCATGGCGCCCGTCCTTCTGCTGACTCTGCGGTATTTGACTCTTGAAATTGAACACGTTCCGCCTTAGAGACATCATTTCCGTTTCTCGGTCGTCGATGCTTACTTCACGGGAACCTAACTCCGCATAATTTCTCTCTGAACTTTTTATTAAAAGTAAAAAAGGCACACGCGTTTGCTAGTAATGCCCCGGTAACACATCTTCCGCTAAAATACATTTAACATCGGCATAATCCAGAATCTATTGCAATTTATTTTATAGCTTTCTTATAAAGTTAAATTCAGGGATGAGCAAAAACGCTTGCATGCATATATGCGCACGGCATTACATGCATGCATGTACCAATTATATGTTCACTATGATAGGTTATTCTTCATGCGCATATAGTCTGATGAGATAACAACGTCATTTGCATTGGTGTGCACATGACTTTAAAGTATCCATGAGAATTGTTTTTAGAACATTTTTCTTAATTCGACGCAACTCATAATAATGTTTTGTTGTAAACTTTTTGGATTTTATGTCTGAAAATATCGAAACAATTAAGAACACACATCTCTCGTTTGGCATGTGACATACTTCTAAAACTTGACATACCTTACACTATAAGGGAAAGGTAATTTATTACATGTTTAAAAAAAACAATATATTTATTATATGACGTCACAATTGCATTATGTTACATATACAAGTTAAGTTTCCAGGTACGATTGAGTGATAAACAACGCGCATTGGCGATGTTCCTGCGCCAGGAGAAAAAACTTTCTTATCAACAAATTTCCCCGTGTAATATAGTCAATGTGATATAATTGTCAGAAATTGTTTGTAACACAACGGTGTTTGCAGAAAAAATATATATATATATTATTAATATACGCGTTATTCATTACATAACAAAGTATTTAACACTATAATTGCACTACCGCGTCTCATATAACCAACGCAATCCTTTATGCCAGCTTGATGTCAGACATGGCCATTAGGGTAAAGTTCAGTAGTTACGTTTCATTCAAAAATACTCCACACGCTACATTATGCTGTGAAATTTATACTTTAAAAGGTTAAGACCACCAATATCATTTCTTAAAGACACACTTTACCGTAGCTAGGAGTATTTCCTACACACTTTACCACACTTTACCACACTTTACCACCAAACCATCTAAATATAGAGTCATAATATTATTTGCGAATTTCCGGACGGTAAAGTGTGGTAAAGTGTGGTAAAGTGTGTTGTACTTCCCCGTAGGTATGGTAAAGTGTGGCGATTCAAAATGCTTTTGTGCTAATAACTGTGATAAACCTATTTCTTCCATGATAAACTATACATAAACACTGCTATTCAAGTAGAAGACGAGCAAAACATGCTGCGCATGGCGCCCGTCCTTCTGCTGACTCTGCGGTATTTGACTCTTGAAATTGAACACGTTCCGCCTTAGAGACATCATTTCCGTTTCTCGGTCGTCGATGCTTACTTCACGGGAACCTAACTCCGCATAATCTCTCTCTGAACTTTTTATTAAAAGTAAAAAAGGCACACGCGTTTGCTAGTAATGCCCCGGTAACACATCTTCCGCTAAAATACATTTAACATCGGCATAATCCAGAATCTATTGCAATTTATTTTATAGCTTTCTTATAAAGTTAAATTCAGGGATGAGCAAAAACGCTTGCATGCATATATGCGCACGGCATTACATGCATGCATGTACCAATTATATGTTCACTATGATAGGTTATTCTTCATGCGCATATAGTCTGATGAGATAACAACGTCATTTGCATTGGTGTGCACATGACTTTAAAGTATCCATGAGAATTGTTTTTAGAACATTTTTCTTAATTCGACGCAACTCATAATAATGTTTTGTTGTAAACTTTTTGGATTTTATGATCTATATTTTATTCAGACAATCATTGACAAAAATAGTTGGCACGACACTGCGGAGTTGTGTTGAAGTCCTATATTGCTGGAAAATTTTAATTTTTCCCCTGTTCCCCCCCATCCCCCGTCTCAATGTTGGTCCCATTACGATGATAGAGTGTCGATGGGCATCACAACACCATTAGCACATCATTTAGTTGCTATACAACATTGAAATGGGGGAAGGGGGGTCCGCACCTAGTAAACGTGTAATGTGTGCCAACCATTTTGTCAACGATTGTCTGAAAATATCGAAACAATTAAGAACACACATCTCTCGTTTGGCATGTGACATACTTCTAAAACTTGACATACCTTACACTATAAGGGAAAGGTAATTTATTACATGTTTAAAAAAAACAATATATTTATTATATGACGTCACAATTGCATTATGTTACAATTGCATTATGTTACTTATACAAGTTAAGTTTCCAGGTACGATTGAGTGATAAACAACGCGCATTGGCGATGTTCCTGCGCCAGGAGAAAAAACTTTCTTATCAACAAATTTCCCCGTGTAATATAGTCAATGTGATATAATTGTCAGAAATTGTTTGTAACACAACGGTGTTTGCAGAAAAAAAATAAAATATATATATATCATTAATATACGCGTTATTCATTACATAACAAAGTATTTAACACTATAATTGCACTACCGCGTCTCATAAACCAACGCAATCCTTTATGCCAGCTTGATGTCAGACATGGCCATTAGGGTAAAGTTCAGTAGTTACGTTTCATTCAAAAATACTCCACACGCTACATTATGCTGTGAAATTTATACTTTAAAAGGTTAAGACCACCAATATCATTTCTTAAAGACACACTTTACCGTAGCTAGGAGTATTTCCTACACACTTTACCACACTTTACCACACTTTACCACCAAACCATCTAAATATAGAGTCATAATATTATTTGCGAATTTCCGGACGGTAAAGTGTGGTAAAGTGTGGTAAAGTGTGTTGTACTTCCCCGTAGGTATGGTAAAGTGTGGCGATTCAAAATGCTTTTGTGCTAATAACTGTGATAAACCTATTTCTTCCATGATAAACTATACATAAACACTGCTATTCAAGTAGAAGACGAGCAAAACATGCTGCGCATGGCGCCCGTCCTTCTGCTGACTCTGCGGTATTTGACTCTTGAAATTGAACACGTTCCGCCTTAGAGACATCATTTCCGTTTCTCGGTCGTCGATGCTTACTTCACGGGAACCTAACTCCGCATAATTTCTCTCTGAACTTTTTATTAAAAGTAAAAAAGGCACACGCGTTTGCTAGTAATGCCCCGGTAACACATCTTCCGCTAAAATACATTTAACATCGGCATAATCCAGAATCTATTGCAATTTATTTTATAGCTTTCTTATAAAGTTAAATTCAGGGATGAGCAAAAACGCTTGCATGCATATATGCGCACGGCATTACATGCATGCATGTACCAATTATATGTTCACTATGATAGGTTATTCTTCATGCGCATATAGTCTGATGAGATAACAACGTCATTTGCATTGGTGTGCACATGACTTTAAAGTATCCATGAGAATTGTTTTTAGAACATTTTTCTTAATTCGACGCAACTCATAATAATGTTTTGTTGTAAACTTTTTGGATTTTATGTCTGAAAATATCGAAACAATTAAGAACACACATCTCTCGTTTGGCATGTGACATACTTCTAAAACTTGACATACCTTACACTATAAGGGAAAGGTAATTTATTACATGTTTAAAAAAAACAATATATTTATTATATGACGTCACAATTGCATTATGTTACATATACAAGTTAAGTTTCCAGGTACGATTGAGTGATAAACAACGCGCATTGGCGATGTTCCTGCGCCAGGAGAAAAAACTTTCTTATCAACAAATTTCCCCGTGTAATATAGTCAATGTGATATAATTGTCAGAAATTGTTTGTAACACAACGGTGTTTGCAGAAAAAATATATATATATATTATTAATATACGCGTTATTCATTACATAACAAAGTATTTAACACTATAATTGCACTACCGCGTCTCATATAACCAACGCAATCCTTTATGCCAGCTTGATGTCAGACATGGCCATTAGGGTAAAGTTCAGTAGTTACGTTTCATTCAAAAATACTCCACACGCTACATTATGCTGTGAAATTTATACTTTAAAAGGTTAAGACCACCAATATCATTTCTTAAAGACACACTTTACCGTAGCTAGGAGTATTTCCTACACACTTTACCACACTTTACCACACTTTACCACCAAACCATCTAAATATAGAGTCATAATATTATTTGCGAATTTCCGGACGGTAAAGTGTGGTAAAGTGTGGTAAAGTGTGTTGTACTTCCCCGTAGGTATGGTAAAGTGTGGCGATTCAAAATGCTTTTGTGCTAATAACTGTGATAAACCTATTTCTTCCATGATAAACTATACATAAACACTGCTATTCAAGTAGAAGACGAGCAAAACATGCTGCGCATGGCGCCCGTCCTTCTGCTGACTCTGCGGTATTTGACTCTTGAAATTGAACACGTTCCGCCTTAGAGACATCATTTCCGTTTCTCGGTCGTCGATGCTTACTTCACGGGAACCTAACTCCGCATAATCTCTCTCTGAACTTTTTATTAAAAGTAAAAAAGGCACACGCGTTTGCTAGTAATGCCCCGGTAACACATCTTCCGCTAAAATACATTTAACATCGGCATAATCCAGAATCTATTGCAATTTATTTTATAGCTTTCTTATAAAGTTAAATTCAGGGATGAGCAAAAACGCTTGCATGCATATATGCGCACGGCATTACATGCATGCATGTACCAATTATATGTTCACTATGATAGGTTATTCTTCATGCGCATATAGTCTGATGAGATAACAACGTCATTTGCATTGGTGTGCACATGACTTTAAAGTATCCATGAGAATTGTTTTTAGAACATTTTTCTTAATTCGACGCAACTCATAATAATGTTTTGTTGTAAACTTTTTGGATTTTATGATCTATATTTTATTCAGACAATCATTGACAAAAATAGTTGGCACGACACTGCGGAGTTGTGTTGAAGTCCTATATTGCTGGAAAATTTTAATTTTTCCCCTGTTCCCCCCCATCCCCCGTCTCAATGTTGGTCCCATTACGATGATAGAGTGTCGATGGGCATCACAACACCATTAGCACATCATTTAGTTGCTATACAACATTGAAATGGGGGAAGGGGGGTCCGCACCTAGTAAACGTGTAATGTGTGCCAACCATTTTGTCAACGATTGTAGGTTATAAAGGACAGACAATATTTACACGAAAAGATTTATTATTTTGATATTCATTCCCACAAGTCTGATTGGCTCTTGACGAGATTGTAGGGTCAGCCCAAATAGTGAAATAAAAGTAGCGTGCTGCGTAGGCAGTGTTGAAACAACAATCGAAATATAGTAAGGTTAGATATACTGCCGAAACAGAGTCTGAACGTAGGAGTCAGCTAACGTTTCGAGCGAAAGCCCTTCGTCGGGCCTTTCTCTCTGACGAAGGCGTTAGATCCCACGTTCTCTTGTTTCAGCAGTATATCTAACCTTACTATATTTGGATAATTCCTTACCCAAGTCTTTCCGATCTCTCCTCGTCGGTCAATGTACTGAATTCTTTTTGCTGGGCTTCGCCGAGAAATGCTTGCTGATCATACTCATCATTATGCTCGCCGTCCTTGTAATGGGCATCTTCTTTGCGTCCCGGCATAACGTGAGCAACAGAGACCAGAATCGGAACAAACATTAACAGAAAGTATTTAAGCGCAGCCATAATATTGTCTCGATCCGCAGGTTCTGCTTCGCCTTCGCTTGAGAAACCTTTGAGAATAATAACAAGACGCTGGAGATCGCTTACGAATAAATTGCGTCGATGTTGCAATGTGGCTCGCTACCATTGGTCAATCAGGATCATGTGATAGTAATTCGAAGCTTTGATTGGTCACACTTACGACGGGTCACTAAACAAGAAAGCTTTATTGTTGACAACAGTCGCTGAACCACTACAGCGAACGACAACGGTTTTCTACAGAATTAACACATTCGTAGAGTTCATTCATATATTTATGGACAACTGAGATCTTATTATATCATTATACGCCACTTACAGTAGACAGAAGCCCGACAATATATATTTTCTTTACCGGTGCAATTTGTACGGGGCTTTCCCCGAGAACAACTACCATTGTCGGGCCAAAAAAATGTGGTCGTAGCGGGATGGTCGTATGGCGTTCTTTGTCATTGATCTTCAGCAATAATCTGGTATCCATATATCTTATCTAGTAATTTTCGGTATAAAATTCTAAGTGACCACCGTTCAAACTAATTTCTGGTTTAGAAATAGTTATTGAATAAACCTTTAGTTTGTAAAACGGTATGTATATACGCGCGCAATATAATCAGTTGTCACCACGAACAAAGATGCATTAATCTTGATAAACTTGTCACATTTGTCGACGTGGCATAAGAGGCGACGCACTCGTCAACTGGAATTAACTCAGCGGAATTTCTGCTGACCTTTAAGAATTTTTTAACTCATTCCAGGTTCGCCCCTGGGGAAGGGAATTTGTTGAGATAGACGGGGCTTGCTTGTTGTGCTAATTGCATAATTTATCAGTTCTGGCAAGATACGAAATCTCATAACATTGTTTTGAATATGAACTGTACATGAACGATCAGAACTTGTGAATTGTGAATTGTATATGTCGAAAAAGGCTGATGAATTAACGTGTAGCTCACTTCGCCCCTACACTTTCTCAAAGTCCTTTTCAAACATTTTTGACCTTTCGACATTTTTTACCTTCTACACACGGCATATAATGTTCGAAGCACCGCGTATAATGTTGAAAGCACGCGTATTATGTTGAAAGCACCGCGTGTAATGTTCGAAGCACCGCGTATAATGTTTGAAGCACCGCGTATAATGTTTGAAGCACCGCGTATAATGTTCGAAGCACCGCGTATAATGTTCGAAGCACCGCGTATAATGTTCGAAGCACCGCGTATAATGTTCGAAGCACCGCGTATAATGTTCGAAGCACCGCGTATAATATTCGAAGCACCGCGTATAATGTTCGAAGCACCGCGTATAATGTTCGAAGCACCGCGTATAATATTCGAAGCACCGCGTATAATGTTGAAAGCACCGCGTACAATGTTCGAAGCACCGCGTATAATGTTGAAAGCACCACGTATAATGTTGAAAGCACCGCGTATAATGTTCGAAGCACCACGTATAATGTTGAAAGCACCGCGTATAATGTTCGAAGCACCGCGTATAATGTTGAAAGCACCGCGTATAATGTTCGAAGCACCGCGTATAATGTTCGAAGCACCGCGTATAATGTTCGAAGCACCGCGTATAATGTTGAAAGCACCGCGTATAATGTTCGAAGCACCGCGTGTAATGTTGAAAGCACCGCGTATAATGTTCGGAGCACCGCGTATAATGTTGAAAGCAGTGGCGTGGTGGCAGGGGGGGCCGGGGGGCCAAGGCCCCCCCAGCTGGGGTTGCAGAAGGGGCGCCAAAATTAGCAAGGGCGCCAAAACTTAACAAAATAAACCTATGTCTTCAATGATGGATATAAAGATCTGGAATCTGCAATCTTTTGTGTTTTCTATGAAGTTTTATAATCTTCAGAATTCTGTAAAATCTCATTCCAAAATGCAGGAAATGGCATATCAGAAACTCTAGATTTCAAAATTTTCCGGGGGAGCATGCCCCTGGTGCTCGCATTGGCGTGGCGTTGTTTGTTGTAATATTATATATTGCTACTCGAGTTATTTTAAAACAAAAAATGTGACCATTTATCAAATACAGTAATGTCTTTCTTTCTTTTTTTTCTGGGGGGTGGGGTGGGGTGGGGCAAGCTAATCTGGCCACCCCAGCCTAAAACTTGCCACCACGCCACTGGAGAACTACCTTCACTAAAAGAAGCCGTAAATACGAAGAAATTCTGACACGGCCCTATTGCCAAGCTCTGAAGCGAACTCGTAAATTTTAATGTATTTTGCCCCACCGAGTAAACGCGGCGATGATCCACACTCGACAAGGACATTCTTCGAACGGAATCTACCACAATCAGAATTGTTCCAAAGTCAAACGAGTCAATACGAGACAGAATCGAAAACGAAAGGAAAATTATATTCCAAACAACTGTCGATGATCTCGTGTCCAACTCCCAAACCGCGAACTTAAACGCATGCGCTTTAGAAAGAACACCAAAGAATCTTGGTGTTCCAGTTTTGGATTCTCCCAGAGCCTTTTCCGCGCGCCAGCACGGGAGAGGCTCTGGAGACGAGAATGGTTCAGGCCCGCACCGAGATTAAAGTGGGCCCGGGGCAAAATAAAGAATTGGGGCCCCCCTTGCAAAAATTTCGCATGCCATTTTACGGATAAATCGGATATAAGGATATTTCAAGTGAAAATGTTTCAGTTTTACATGTGAAATGACAACGCAAATTTTCGTAAGGACGTAAAAGATGTACATATAAAATAAAACCTTTAAGGACAAAATACAGTAAATAATCACTAACGCATCGTTTTCAACACCAAAGAGCCTGGGCCGAGGGAAGGCTATAGTCTACGTTTGATTATTCGATTAAATTAAGCAAATTGGTGAACCTTATTTGGTCTTCATCTGTGATATAAAGAAAAATCATATTTGTTCTGAAGTTGTCCGGAGGCCCTCGCCCTACTACAGCCGCTTGGCTAGCAATATAATTAGGGGACCCCTCTCGAGCTGGGGCCCGGGCAAATTGCCCCAGTTGCCCCTCCCCCTCTGGGCGGGCCTGATTCTGTTAGAAATACATAATTCTAATCCAAATACCTCGACTTTAGAACTTCAAAATAAAATAGTGAACGTTTTGTTCTTTTAAAGTCTGTTGGATACACAGACTAAAAAGTGGTCTTTAATTGGTGAGTTAATAAACAAATATCTAAAGACTACATAATAACCTATAATTATCATGCATTCAATTCCTTTGTCTCGTTTCAAATGTTTTCTAATGTCCAAGTCAATGTATCTTTTGCACTTTTATGGGTTTTTAATAAATTTTTTAACTGCATAATCACATGTCTTGCTTTGATTCATTATGTATGTTCAAACAAATGAGAATCATCATCATAGTATTTTCAAATCAGTTTATTTCAATTGATATGGATTAGTACATCATAATCATATCAAGCATTTGACGTTTAAGAATTTCTCTATTCTTCGCGCATAACATCAATCGCCAATCGTTACATTTATACTTTTTTAACAATTCTAGTCCATTAACTGGCGGCCTAATGTCATGTAAATTGTTCATAAACTCTTCAACTATCTTTGTTTCGGAGACTGTTTCCAACGCGATGTCAAAGTACAACCATATTCTCTCGTAGGGCTCCATCATCATGCAGTCGTGTTGTCTTTGACTTCCACGTTCGATTTCACACCCAAGGCAGTTTTTAAATACCAAGGCTGTAATGTTCTTTGCAACTTGCTTGGCATAACACTTAAGCAGTTTTTCCTCAATCAGTTTTTGGCGGTGGCTTAGAAATCTTTTCTCTTCGCCAATGTCAGTAGGTATAGTAGGATTACACAAGTTTCTTCGCGAAGACATGATTAAGCATGTAACTAGAACTTCTTCTACCACACAATTGAAATTTTTCAGGGCATTTATTTTTTAATACCATATACTGGTGGGGCATTTGCCCCAGTGGGCCCTTTTCACTGCCCCACCACTGAAGAAAAAAAAAGGGCCTGCTGCCCCAGTGCCCTGGGCCCTTTGAGGCTCTGACCAGAAGTTCTGAAGTTGAAAAATATAAGTTTTTAATAGTGTAAAATCATAAAATGCAATGTAACAAACAATACTCAATAACTACAACACAGAATACAGTACATCAACTGAGACAAAGTTGACTCAAATTGTTCTATCCTACACCCATCCCCACAAATTCTTTCTACAGGGATCCTGGGTCACCCCAACTAACCCCTAACGACACCATAATAACGAACATTTATAAACTATCACTTACAACCATGAACCAACCAATCTCATTACATCTGACCTGATCACTAACTGATATGACTACCAACAAGAGAACAAAACTTGAGGACTGCTCTTGCGAAATGAAGGCACGTTGGTTGTCAAGAAATAACAACAACTTCGGTAAGCACACACTTTTATTTATATTTATTAGCCTCGTTCTGTGCTGTTTATTGTTTATTTTCCAACATAATTACATTGACTGCCAAACCCAAATCCCTCCTGAAGAGACCACGAGAAGGTCGAAACAATTGTCGAGGGTTGTGTCCCATGTACTATATATACTGAATATTACTTACGTATCTTTACTCATTTCTTATATTGTATTTAACATACTCCCGTATCAAATCTACACTGCGCCTTCAACCGTCGTTGCCTCCGCAAGCTAACAACAAACACAGCGAGATGCGCTTTATGGCCTAAGGCCATATACTGCATACTATGCAAATTAATATTCATCTACATTATATAACCCCAGTGGTTCTCAAATTACCTACATCTTATTCAAAAAATCAGGAACCTGGGTGTTTGTGATTTACAAGCATGAAGTACCATAGCAATGTATTTAATTTCTTAGTACAGTGGTTAGTATAATATAAGAATTTGGTTGGTGGTGTAACAGATTAGCAGCTATTTGCATGCCGAATTGGCAAAACACTTACACACAGTTACACTCAGCCTCAGGAGTCAACAGGTAATGGGCCCTTTTGCACCTTTGCCCCACCACGGAAAAATCCTTAAAAAATGCACTGAAATTTTTCAAAAGAATAAGCTAGTTTTGTGTCTGACCACAATCTCGCTGGAAATTACGGGCCTCTTGCAAGCCCGGGCCTGTAGGCTTCAGCCTACTCAGACTACTTGGTTATTTTCTAATCCTCCACTGTAATGCAGTGCACAAAATAACAGTATATAGGCAACGAAAACAGGAATAACAGGAAATCAACAAAAATAGAGTGTCAATACAAACATTGGCAACCATTGGAATAATATGAATAAACTGAGCTACGCCTATATGTGTAATGTGAAACTTGAGCTTGCCGTTTAAACTACAATGTTTTATCATATAATAGATAAGTTAGAAAGTTAGAACGGAATTAATTAAGTAGTCGTAGAACAAAATCTAATTACCCTGATTGCTTCTGCTCTATTCCAATCTTTACATCAGGCTTCTCTGCATGGGTAGAGCGGAAACTGAGTGCACTGCGCAGCTTAAAGGATAAAGGATAAAGGACTGGGGGGCTAGTCATCCTTACTTGCTGCGAAGGATGCAGCTTTGAAATCTTGACCTTGCACGATTCCTTTGCCGTCTATATCAGCAATATAAATGACCGGATTTATATCTAGGTACGCGCCATCGCCCGGATTGACATTCTTGAAAGAGACGACGATCTTTGAGCCATTCTTTTATAACGCCATTTCAAGAGGCTGCACGTTCCCTGTCATGTTGGCAGACTTATAGCCAGGATCTTGAGAGAGGGCGTCCAATTTCAATGGTGCATGATAATCCCCCCAACTCCCTCCTCCCGAAAATGTCTAAAAATTTAAAAGTCCCAAAGCCACCGCCCGACGATGACCTCACAAAAACTTTAGTATAGCGCTATTAATAAGAAAGTAATTTCATGTCAGCGTCTATGTGGCGCACTAAAGTGTATTAAATTGCGATGACTCTTGATTTGCCCGAGCAGGCAATAAGTCTCAATTGTTGCCCGCTCGGTGTACATTGAAATTTAGCTAAGGTCGTGTGACCACAAACTAACCAATGACAGTCATCGTTCTATCCAGTGAAACTCTAGCTATATAACAATGCAGGATATCCCGAGCTTGAGGAACCAATCAGATTGTGTGAAAAGCACCACTCACCTGTAACTAAATCGATAGTGCTTTTCTGCAACGTTGAACTTAATATTTATAACTACAACTTTTATATTTTCTCTCGTTCTTACTGTA
The DNA here is from genome assembly GCA_964035015.1 of Corallium rubrum. Taxonomy (NCBI): domain Eukaryota; kingdom Metazoa; phylum Cnidaria; class Anthozoa; order Scleralcyonacea; family Coralliidae; genus Corallium; species Corallium rubrum. Next base: position 10,490,209 of record OZ036001.1, read on the forward strand.
AAGCTATGGGTCAGGCAAAGTTTCGGGAAAATTTCAGCAAGGGAATTGAGTGGTATATTGTTTTCATCTCTCTCATTGTTGGAATTATTTTTGGCTTTGGTTTGTTGTTAGGAAGTCAGTGGATTTGCCGAAGAAGAGTCAACGCAACGAATCAAAGAACATGCACGACAGAATGCTGCTTTAGTCATTTATGCTGAACCCACTACAATGCCATTATCAAAGCAAGATACTTATTCGGTGCCAGATGCCTCGCCATCACAGACACAAGGGGACTATCGAGAATTGAATGAAGTCAGGGCAAATGAAGACAATTTTTACTATCCATTACATTGACAACCAGAATAAAAAAACCCGTCCCGTCCACTCTATGGTCAGCAGTAGGCGTTGTCCTCATGGGGTTCGTTCGTTCGTTCGTTCGTTCGTTCGTTCGTTCGTTCGTTCGTTCGTTCGTTCGTTCGTTCGTTCGTTCGTTCGTTCGTTCGTTCGTTCGTTCGTTCGTTCGTTCGTTCGTTCGTTCGTTCGTTCGTTCGTTCGTCCGTCCAGAATCGATAGCACACCAAACAGAGAACCGCTCTTTAGTTCTGTACTTGCTTAAATTTAGTTCAGTCTCTTCCAATCTGTAATCTGTTCTATTCAAATCTGTATATAAGATAATACTATATTTCCTATCTTAATTCTGTTACTCAGATAACCTGTGCTTAAAATTTTGTCCTTATAACTTTTTTTTCAATACAGTATATTCTTTGTAAATCTAAGTGGCACCAATGCTAATTGTAATCGTTATATAATAATTTAAAGAGTTTCCTTGTCTACTCATTTACTAACCTGTACCTGTCGTAAATAAGTCTGCATGGACACTCGCAGAAGATTAGCCAATCATATTTGGTATTCCTTAAACATCAGAGGGCGTTTAGGGATTCGACAGTGAGTAGTTAAACAAGAGTTAACCACGGCTTTAACCGTCGTCTTCCACAACATTGCAAAACCAAAGGCAATAGTTAATTGTCGATTAACATAGTCAGCATTTTCGCAGCTCATCCATAAGTGTTTTAAAAGTCGTTTAAACACGGACTATCTTAAACAATGGTTGAACGACGTTTTTGCAATTGGCTCTTCAGATTTATTTGAATCATTTCCTTTAGCAAATGCTCTTTGTATAACTCCTCCTATTAGAGTGTTTCTTTATTGTTGTTGTTTTTTTCTTTCTTAATTGTATGCCAGACTATGTTATTCTTTCTGTAAGCGGAATTTTGAATGACGAAGAGTTCACATGATTTTTCAATCAATTTATTAATCGTTTATGGTCGCTTGCCTCATGAGAAGTCACAATGGCTTAAAACATGTTAAGTATTATATAATTACTTTTTTGCACCGTAACATTCTAGTAGTTTGAAATCAATCGTCCTCAATCTCTTTTGGTATTCAGCAGTCCTTGAGAAACTCAGCGAATGCAAATGTACTCCAATACCATGGAAACCGCAAGTTGTTTTGCTAGGGTGAAAGAACAACTATATTTTGTGGCAACGTTGTACTAAGGCGTCTGACCTAAACTGGATCAATTTCACTTACACGATCAGTGACCCTATATTGGGGGTGGTGAAACAATAAGAAATATTTCAATAAGAATGTGACTATGAATTCACATCCTTAGCTCTCCATCCGAGCCTCGGTAGCTCAACGATTACGTCTAACCGGTCATTAGAAATTGCAAGTTTGATCTCTGTCTGGGGCTCAGAAACATTTTCTGAGTATTTGAGCTTGACGAACGTCTAACAAACATCTGCTTTCATGTGCAAACGCTACCACTTAGGAGCACATATGACTATGAATTTTCAACCTTAGGCCTCCATGCGAGCCTCAGTAGCTCAATGGTTAGAGCGTCCAATTGGTATTTACAAGGTTGCAGGTGGGTATTTAAGCTTGACAAACATCTACTAAACGTTTTACAGTGCTTCCATGTGCGCAGAGTACTTACTCGGCGATCAGTAGATTCCGGAATCTATTTCCGTTAGAAAGTTCGATAGCATGAGAACGATGATGGCCAGTTTACATTCACTTTACTTAATTGGGTCACTTATGTTAATTGCTGACCCCACACTGAGTTTATTTAAACCGAATGAGGTTGTTAATTGGAAACGAGTAACAACATGGAATATAGTTCTAACTATATAACTTTGTGGTGAATTTTTACCAGTTAAACAGTACTGGGGAGAGAGAGAAATTAATGGGTCATTTTGCGTAGGCATGCAGTTTCGTAATACAGATTGATAATGTTAAAAATTGGTTTACCGCCGAGGAAGTATTTAACGTTTTAAACAAACGCTCCTTTGTCATGCAGAGAAAATATATTGATAGTTATTGTCTTGGTAACGAGAAATTAACATGTGAATGATAAAATGGATGAGAAGTTTGACAGTATACTATATATAAAAACAGCTCAAATTTAATATTTACCTTCAATTTCCAAAGTAATACACTGTAGTCTCCTTACAGAGGTGTTTAGAATAGCGTGTTTTAATCAGCGTCTTCTCTGACCAATGTACCTCATTACCAAGTATACGGTATACTTGGTAATGAGGTACATTGGTCAGAGAAGACGCTGATTAAAACACGCTATTCTAAACACCTCTGTAAGGAGACTACAGTGTATTACTTTGGAAATTGAAGGTAAATATTAAATTTGAGCTGTTTTTATACTCCTTTATACCTCTACTCGTGGTAGAGAACACGCTGATTAAAACACACTATTCTAAACACCTCTGTAAAATGAAAAGATGGTAAACTGCTGAGATTAGTTTGATAACGTGTGATTAGATTAGTTTTGATAAAATGTGACGAAGGGCTCCGATCAAAACGTCAATACTTCATTATATAAACTATTCTCGGCAGTCTTATTCCACCACCTTTTTACTTTGCTCTACCTAAAACACTGCCTACGCAGTACACGACATTTTACTCTGATGAAAAGCTCCGCTCAAAATGTCAGTATTTCATTATCCAAACTATATTCTCAGCAATCGAAATATGGTATAGTAGGTTAGACCACTTACGTTCTCTGTTTCGGCAGTATTAACCTACTATACCATATTTCGATTGTTGTTTCAACACTGCCTACGCAGCACACTACTTTTATATTCTCAGCAGTTTGCCACCTTTTCACTTTCCTCTATCTAAAACACTCTCTACGCATCACTCTACGTTTTATTTTGATGAAGCTGGTTCCGCACGTTCGAAACGTCAGTATTTCGTTAAGACTATATTCTCAGCAGTTTACGGCCATCTTTTTCTTTTGGATCATACGAGCATGGTAAGAAATTTATACTAAAATATAATTCTGCTATATCTCGAACATTTTAAAGCAAGAAAAATTATGAAGCTTTGACTGCCATTTGCGTTGCGATTATTTGCTGGCTTATAAACAGCATGTTATAAAATATTGCTTGCTGGTTAAATGCTCTAACTATTACTGAAGTTAGTCGTTTATTAAAAATGTACAGGTTTGTTTGGGGTTAGTGTTTTGATTAGGATTAGGATTAGCAAGCTAAATCTAAATGTATACTAAGAAAAGAGATCACTATATGCTAACTCGGACATGAGAATTGAGTGCATATGTTCTTCGAGTTATTTTACGCAGAAAAATTTCTGAGCCGCTTCCCAAGGGGTCTCAAACTCACAACCTTCAGTCACCAGTGAGACGCCATTACCAGAAATTTGGGACAAGATGGTGGCGCGCGTGCGTATTAAGGACCATAATAATGGAGATTCTCAACAGTAAATAATAAGGAGAGCACATAATAATTCAAATTTTGCTTAAACGGTGACATATTTCTCCTTTGCCCGACGCCATTTGACTTCAGCATGGACTAAGGAACAGTTATAACTAAAAAACGTTTGGTTACTTCGACGACAAAGTATTTCCCTAGCTCGTCTTATTTTTGCACTGAAAGCGCCACTATCCATAGTGTTAGCCATAGTAATCTTTGTAAACAGGTGCTAGAAATTGGCCAAATTGACCAACAACGTTACGTGCGATGCGAAGTGCCAGACTCGCATTGCATTCGGCATGAATCAGTCTACTTCGAGAGCACATAAAGGTCTTCATTTGTCTCTAGCATAGTACTTCCAAAAGCGTTTGAACTTGCTTGATTTCACAGTCCTTTTCGTGCACGATTTAGGCGAATTCTAAAGAACTCAATGACCTGAATAATGAGAAACACTAGAATACAGTAGAATCACACTCATTAGAAATTCTAGAATACATAATTACATTCTTAGGCAATATAGCCGCTAACCAAGAGCAGTGGCACAAATGACCCAAATTTCTGGTAATTCTCTAATAGAATCCCGAAAGTAGCCCCCCCCGAAAGTAGCGCCCCCCCCCCCCCGAAAGTAGCGCCCCCCGAAAGTAGCGGCGGATTTCAGACAGTCGGACCTACGGTTTCAGATTCGCAGTTTCAGATTCAGATTCAGATTCGAATCTGAAACTAGAGGTGCATTCTGCGTAGAAAACCGTAGATTGCCGCGAAGTCCATCTGTGGGTGCCAATCATTTATCAAATATACCCATGTCCATGAAAGTGAGCTTCAAGTAAACCTATTTTGCAGCCTGTAGAGCGCTTTATTTGGTCAGGAAAAATCCAGATAGCGAACCAGACATAACGCTCTTGCGACGTTTCGACATGTTGTCTCGAGCGCTCATTAAAATATAATCCGTTTCTTAACAAAATGTACAAGGTTTACGCCATTCTTTTGTCGAATATATCAATAACTATGATATAATTGATAGCCTAAAGCAAATTACAGTTTTCTAACGCTTACCGTTTCGCCAGGAAAAATCCAGAAAGACAGCCAGCGAAACGCGGCTTTAGTAATCTGACACGAACGTAAACAACAAAGTCGAGAACAAAATCGCTTCGTGAGAGTCATCTTTATCTTTTAAAGACTTCTTTTATCAAATATACCTATCCTCAAACATTGGAAAATATTGAAAAAATAATTTTTCTTTCAAAGTACTACTCGTTTGGACGGGAAAAATCCAGAAGTGAAACGAGTGCTTAAACAAAAAATCAGGGGGGATTTGCAATCGGGGTTTTTTCTTATTTTTAGTATCTTTAACTCAACCTATGAACTGTTTGTAATATATCTTAACAGAAATATTCCAACATTTGGCATCTTAAAATATATAAACTTCAAACTCCCTAAAACAAATCTATATTGCTATTATTGGCTTGAAAGCACCGCGTATAATGTTCGAAGCACCGCGTATAATGTTCAAAGCACCGCGTATAATGTTTGAAGCACCGCGTATAATGTTGAAAGCACCACGTATAATGTTGAAAGCACCGCGTATAATGTTCGAAGCACCGCGTAAAATGTTCAAAGCACCGCGTGTAATGTTCGAAGCACCGCGTGTAATGTTCGAAGCACCGCGTATAATATTCGAAGCACCGCGTATAATGTTGAAAGCACCACGTATAATGTTGGAAGCACCGCGTATAATGTTCGAAGCACCGCGTATAATGTTGAAAGCACCACGTATAATGTTGGAAGCACCGCGTATAATGTTGAAAGCACCACGTATAATGTTCAAAGCACCGCGTGTAATGTTCGAAGCACCGCGTATAATGTTGAAAGCACCGCATATAATGTTGAAAGCACCACGTATAATGTTGAAAGCACCACGTATAATGTTCGAAGCACCGCGTATGTTCAAAGCACCGCGTGTAATGTTCGAAGCACCGCGTGTAATGTTCGAAGCACCGCGTATAATATTCGAAGCACCGCGTATAATGTTGAAAGCACCACGTATAATGTTGGAAGCACCGCGTATAATGTTCGAAGCACCGCGTATAATGTTGAAAGCACCACGTATAATGTTGGAAGCACCGCGTATAATGTTGAAAGCACCACGTATAATGTTCAAAGCACCGCGTGTAATGTTCGAAGCACCGCGTATAATGTTGAAAGCACCGCATATAATGTTGAAAGCACCACGTATAATGTTGAAAGCACCACGTATAATGTTCGAAGCACCGCGTATGTTCAAAGCACCGCGTGTAATGTTCGAAGCACCGCGTATAATGTTCGAAGCACCGCGTATAATGTTCGAAGCACCGCGTATAATGTTCGAAGCACCGCGTATAATGTTGAAAGCACCGCGTATAATGTTCGAAGCACCGCGTATAATGTTGAAAGCACCGCGTATAATATTCGAAGCAGCGCGTATAATGTTGAAAGCACCGCGTATAATGTTCGAAGCACCGCGTATAATGTTGAAAGCACCGCGTATAATGTTGAAAGCACCGCGTATAATGTTGAAAGCACCGCGTATAATGTTCGAAGCACCGCGTATAATGTTGAAAGCACCACGTATAATGTTGAAAGCACCGCGTATAATGTTGAAAGCACCGCGTATAATGTTGAAAGCACCGCGTATAATGTTCGAAGCACCGCGTATAATGTTGAAAGCACCACGTATAATGTTCGAAGCACCGCGTATAATGTTGAAAGCACCGCGTATAATGTTGAAAGCACCGCGTATAATGTTCGAAGCACCGCGTATAATGTTCGAAGCACCGCGTATAATGTTGAAAGCACCACGTATAATGTTGAAAGCACCGCGTATAATGTTCGAAGCACCGCGTGTAATGCTCGAAGCACCGCGTATAATGTTCGAAGCACCGCGTATAATGTTCGAAGCACCGCGTATAATGTTGAAAGCACCGCGTGTAATGTTCAAAGCACCGCGTATAATGTTCGAAGCACCGCGTATAATGTTGAAAGCACCGCGTATAATGTTCGAAGCACCGCGTATAATGTTCAAAGCACCGCGTATAATGTTGAAAGCACCACGTATAATGTTCAAAGCACCGCGTATAATGTTCGAAGCACCGCGTATAATGTTGAAAGCACCGCATATAATGTTCAAAGCACCGCGTATAATGTTGAAAGCACCACGTATAATGTTGAAAGTACCGCGTATAATGTTCGAAGCACCACGTATAATGTTGAAAGCACCACGTATAATGTTGAAAGCACCGCGTATAATGTTCGAAGCACCACGTATAATGTTCAAAGCACCGCGTATAATGTTCGAAGCACCGCGTATAATGTTCAAAGCACCGCGTATAATGTTTGAAGCACCGCGTATAATGTTCAAAGCACCGCGTATAATGTTTGAAGCACCGCGTATAATGTTCAAAGCACCGCGTGTAATGTTCGAAGCACCGCGTATAATGTTCGAAGCACCGCGTATAATATTCGAAGCAGCGCGTATAATGTTGAAAGCACCGCGTATAATGACAAAAGCACCGAATGAAATGAAGTTTGACTACTTAAGACAGCTATGGCTTTCCATAATAGTACTACCAGCAGCGCCTGTCAAATTGTTTGAAAATACCACATGCCGCCTCGATCGACAACAAAGTAATTTGTGAAAAAGTCCACGGCTGTTTCAAAGCCAGTGTTTTCGCTTTTAAGGTAAGTCAGTAAAATATGCTAGTAGATATTTTCACTCTATATTGCTATAAATGATATTTTAACATATTTAAACCGCACAGTACAATATAGAGCGTTTTCATCTTACGTCACGGCGGCCATATTGGTGTACCAAAACAATGAAATGGCGGCCATATTGGTGTACGGTATGGGAATTAGCTCTTTCTTATTCAAATATTTCGTATAATTGTTTCACCACCCCAATGGGCCACCAATCACGTGAGTGAAAACGCTGTATATCCTAATCAATAGCATAACCCATAATTCATGTATGCTCCAGTGTTTTCAAACTGTTTACTTGGTAAATATTGAATACTGGGTGCCGTGACCGTGCAACGCTCTTGGCGAAAACAACTAGCCAGAAACATGAAAAATAAGCAATCTAGTTGTCAGTTATTTCTCAAAATAGTATTGCTAAAAATTCGCATTTTAAATAACATGAACTTTACTTAGAGTTAGTTGTTCTGATTTTCAATAGAACTTCATATATCATGTGAAGTTCGATATTTAAAATACGAATTTTTAGCAACTTGCTAGCTAAGTGCAATGTTGCTATCAATATTGCATGCTTAGCTATCAATATTATTAATTGCAAGGTCGCGTGGGAACGTGCCGCTACATTCACGAAGCGTATGTTTTGATTTCATCACACAGAAATATATAGTCCTTTCTCCGCGTCTGGTAGTCTAGGTACGTTTCTCTCTGACGAAGGGCCTTCGCTCGAAACGTTAGACTCCTACGTTCTCTGTTTCGGCAGTATATCTAACCTTACTGTATTTCGATTGTTAGTCTAGATGACAGACTTGCAATACAGTGGCGTAAGTTTGGGCCAGGGTGCCCCTGGTCCAACCTGGAGTGGGTGCCCCCAAGGCTGGGGAAGCCTAGACCCCCTTATGAAGTCCAGGGCAACACCCCAGTGGCAACACCCCAGTGGCGAAGCCCCCATGAAGTTCTGACAATATAAACCTTTTGGTAGTCGTTTAGACTTTAGAGGCCAATTTTAATGGAGTTTCTTAAAAAGCACTCGTGTCCAGAAGCATAAACTGAAGTAAAATACAAAAAAAACTATAAAATAAGACTATGCAGCAATTGCTTTTGACATAAATGATAAACTATGGAATGTTTGCCACTGTACTTATACAATGTAATCCTAATATAATACTTTAGTCAAACTGCTATACATGCTTGTACAAGTATAACACTATAACTGAACGCCTTACATTTCATATGCAACCTTAAATCTTGAATTTCTCGCACCTGGCCTTCCTTTCGGCAAACTCATCGATCATTTTCTCAATGGAAAGCTTTCTTGCCTCCTCTACCTCTATAGAGATCATGGCAAGCGCACCTATGTCTTCTGGGTCGTTGTTCTTTATTACTCAATAAAATTAAATGACTCTGTATTTTGATAATATAAAAGGCCATAAAAAGTCAATTTAAAAGTTAGTTTTGTTTTGAAATGTTTTCCCGCGCTTTTTTGCCGTGCTCCATCGAGTTATGGAGCACGCACGACAGCCAATCAAAACTGTTGCTATATCAAAGCTATATGTTATAAATTCCATTGTACTTGCCTTACTTTCTAGTATCGGACTATTCGCTTTTGCCTTTTAACCTTTTTCACTTCAATTCCTGGAGTCACGTTATGTCTTTTATGTATCAGCTGTGCTGATACAGTAGATACAGAAAATCTTAATTCGAAAAATTCGTTATAACTTTTCGAAACGGAAATACGTGTGATCATGACAAGGCCTCAGCTGAGCCAGCAGCCAGCTCAGTCAGGGTGCCCCCTATTCCAGGGTGCCCCCGGCTCTTACCGGGTAGAGCCCATAGGAGTTACGCCACTGTTGCAATAAAAATTCACGAGCTCGAATTGAAGGCGTTTATCCATGGTATCTAGACCCCGGCGATCTAGAGAAGAAGTCGAAAGATAAACACGATTTGATAGCCGTCTTGATATAGTTTCGACTAAATTAATAAAATATATAATTTTGTAGCACAGGCTAGAATGTTGGAGAAAAGGATCGACTGGATATTGATGTTTTATATTAAAAACAAACGCAATAGTTTGGGAATTATTTTATACAGTTTTAGAATTTAAATTTTAGAATGCAGGTAGGCCATTTAATATATTGATACATATAATTATAAACACGTCTCAACCGTATAAACTCAGTCATCCACAACTAAGACTGTAACTGCTCCGAGATTCCCGTTTTGTAACATACGGGTCCACTTTTCTGACAACCATTTGTTCAGCACTGCCATAAACAACTTGGACTTTCGCATCGGCTTCGCCTTCAGTAGCCATCGTCCCAGATCATTGAACGAAGGACACAAGTAGACTGCTTTTCGCAAGGTCTCCACCTGCTACAACAAAATTCCTCACCGTGCCATGTTGAAGTCGATGAAGTTCAGAGAACACAAATGGCAATATCTGATATATCAGACTTTTACCAAAACCGGGCAAAACAGCAAAGACATCTTGGCTATCAACAGCGAGCTTTCGAATGCACGTCGTTTGTCCTGATTTCAAAGACTCATAGACGAAATGTGTGAATGAATTTAACAAAGCGGTCGAAAAATCCTTCTATGGTTTGATTTTCCGACATAAACGATTTAAATCATAAAAGATTTTCAGAAACGTACACGATAACGATAAACTGAGATTCGAGAAATGGCGATGACCTTGTCACGGTGTGCACCTTGACTGTGCACCTTTGGGCAGTCGTTTATCTGAAGGAACCAATCAAAATCCTCACTTCAATTAGTCAGCCAATCAGAGCTCCCGTCCATGAGATGGACGGAGGCCTTTATTTTTCTCGCCTTCTCGCTCGCCCACACTTCTGCCCGCGCTGCCGGATTTAGCGGAGGCGGGAACAAATAAAGGCCTGACATTCAGGTTAAATAATAAGTTTCAGTCGGGACACGGCTTGCTTGTTGTGCTAACTGCGTAATTTATCAGTTCTGGCAAGATACGAAATCTCATTGTTAGTTAAATATGAACTGTACATGAACGAGCAGAACTTGTGAATTGTTAATATGTGGAAAAATTGGGAAAAAGCTGATGAAAACAAATCAGTCGCGTGTTAGCTCGCTTCGCCCTTCCGGCATTACCGAAACGCCTGCACTGCAGGCTATACCAGCCCAGCCCCCGATCACAAAGCGAGATCTCAGCAGTTAGCGCAGCTTGCCCTGGGCTGGCTCGCTTCCGTATAAACACCCCCCCCCCTTAAAATCATCGACAAAACACATCCTGGCTACCAAAGCTAGTCCGTTTCATGTATAAATCGCAACTTAAATCTCATCTCGGCTTACTGGGCCAGCTCGGTTATAACCGGGCCATCGCCCCATGCAATCAGCCCCTAAAAGTACTTCCGAAATCTGGATTCAAAATCGTTAACGTTTACGCAGGCTATAGTACTACCAGCAGCACCTGTCAAATTATTGTTTGTATATACCACATGCCTCAGTCCTCGATCGACAACAAAGTAATTTGTGAAAAAGTCCGGCCGGCCACAACCGCCATTTTTATTACTGTTTAAAAATGTTTCAAAACCAGTGTTTTCGCTTTTAAGGTAAGTCAGTAAAATGAGCTAGTAAGATATTTTCACTCTATATTGCTATAAATAATATTTTAACACAGTATTTAAACCGTACAGTACAATATATCCTAATCAATAGCATAACCCATAATTCATGTATGCTCCAGTGTTTTCAAACTGTTTACTTGGTAAATATTGAATATACCGGTGGCCGTACGTGCAACGCTCTTGGCCGCAGCCTATACTAACTGGAATGCTTATCGGGCAAAAGCATTTCCCATTCGTGCCGAAAACACTAGCCACAAACATGAAAAATAAGCAATCTAGTTGTCAGTTATTTCTTAAAATAGTATTGCTAAAAATTCGCATTTTAAATAACATGAACTTTACTTAGAGTTAGTTGTTCTGATTTTCAATAGAACTTCATATATTATGTGAAGTTCGATATTTAAAATACGCACTAGCAACTTCCTAAGTGCAATGTTGCTATCAATATTTAACAATTATTCGCCGAAGGCGAGGTGAATATCGGTGAATAATAACCGAGACGAAGTCGAAGTTATTATTCTCCGATATTCACTGAGCATGAGGCGAATAATTGTTTTAGTATAAATACACATTTTCGTACTTTTAGGAACAGCATTTTCTTTAAAATTGTCAATTTCCTCGTCTGTCGCATTGACAAATTCGCTGGCGGCCAATTTGAATAAACGCTGTAGGTGATTATCGAGAATTAATTTATTATTGAGTCGGTTTTCTTTGTTCTTTCGAGGGCTTTATATCGCATAAAGCCCTTGACTACTAATTAGAAAAGAAATGAAGAAAAAAAACTAGGAAAATCTTTGTCCAAGGTAGAAAAAAAGACAGAACTTTGTTGGAAAAACTCCTCAATAATAAAGGGATTTATCTATTATTTAGTATAAATACACAGGTGATTATACAAAATCACGCGCGCTGATTGGTCGAGCTACTTCGGATTAATTTTCGGTAATCACCTACAGCGTTTATTCAAAATGGCCGTCAGCCAAGTTGTCAATGCAACAGACGAGGAAATTAACAATTTTAAAGAAAACGTTGTTCCTAAAAGTACGAAAATGGGTATTTATAAATATGGGCAGCTCTTATGTTTAGAGATGTTGGCATGTTGTTCTGCCATATTCTATTTATAACCTATTCTATGCAAGGAAAAGAAACATATTAATTGACCCTGTACATACAGATGCTATAAAATTAACTTCAATATGCATGGAACCACTTACAGCGTCAACGCTGTTCTCGGCTATGCCTCGACCAACTCTTAACGCTTTTTTCGTGCTAGCTCTCCGAACTTTCCAAGTGCATCCATAACTCGATGGAGCACGCCAAACCATGAACCATTTCTTAAATATCAAAACTCGTTATAATAGGGTTACTATATATTACCCGGTATATTAGGGTTACTATTATTAGGGTTACTAATATTTGGGTTTTAAACAATTCTTAACCTATTTTCCAAAAATCCTATTTCCGCCTTTCCCAACATTTTCCTATATAGGGGCCCCATCATATCTCTCTGCCCAGGGCCCCATAATCTGTTAATGCGGCCCTGAGACTCGGAGACTTGTCAGTCACGCCCGCGGGATTTAACACTCTCTTAATCGTTTGACAGACTGTATAGAGCGACGATATTTACAAATCTATTTACAATACTAACTCAGTTTACATCTTCTGGCTCTCATCAACTCCATTGTTGTTATTCTCGCTCTATCGAGGGAAAGACAGTATACTGAAGCGTAAAGCGACTCCATTTCCTGATCTGGAGTCTGACAAATGCTAGCTGATACCTATAAATTGTTAATATTAATATTACACTAGCAGGGTTGCTTTGGCATTAGACAGAATACTCAATAGAATTCTAAATAATGGCCAAAGGATACCTATATAGCTGCTTGACTGGTTAGTTTATATGTCACACAAAACTCGTTAAACATACATTACGATTAATGTTGGCAGTGGCGTAGCCAGGGTCTATACATTGGAGGGGCCGAGCGCCGAAGGCGCGATGTACCTAGGGGGGTCCGGGGGCATGCCCCCCCCCGGAAAAATTTGAATTCTGGGGCCTCTGCGATGTGATTTCCTGCGTTTTGTGGGCTCGAGTTAAAAGAATTTAGAACATAACAAGTAGTACACATAAAAAGATATTTTTATGGTTTCACAAGAAAGTTTAGCTAATATATCTTTGCCGTATAAAGAAAAGTTACATTTGTATAAACACATGTTGAGGAGCTTCCATTACCATAAAACATAATAGTATTCACAGTACTTCATGTTATACAAATATTTCAGATCGCACTCATCATTGATACTTTCGAACAACCTCGGCAATTCTCGGCCAAAAAAAAAATGGTGGGCTTGACTTTCGACTGATTGAAATAATACGCTTGTAATGTAAATTATTACTTGCAGTTAGTAAGACCCCAATTATATATATTGTCATCTATTAAAGCACTCACAGGAATGCTGGGAAGATCTAGCGATCATTTCGTACCTCCCCCCCAAATATTTTCTCCTCGGATTTGGGCTTTTCACAGGGGCTGTCTTAAAGATGATTGGGGGGGGGGGGCAGAGCCCCCCCTTGCTCCCCTTGGCTACGCCACTGAATGTTGGATCAATTACTTCTAAACATTTTATTGTATAATTTAGAAGATCTTGACTTGATATTAAAGAGAAAAGAAAAATTTTGATTTCAGTAAAATTTATACAAAGATCTCGGTGAAAAACATGTATAAAACGATCCTACAATATGACTCTAGATCACTCTCAAAATGCAGGAAATGCGTTTTTAGAGACTCTAATTTTCAAAATGTTCCGGGGGGGCATGCCCCCGGACCCCCCTAGATTGTGGGCCACGGTCAGATTTTAGGCTAGATCCGCCCCTGGTCTTATTGGATTCAGTTGAAAGGGTTTCAGAACATGTTTTTAGTTGTTTGATGCACGCTCATAACGTGTTGTCAGGGAATAACATCTGCAGAAATACAGCTGCGCGGAGATTTGACTGCTGGTACCGTTGACTTTGTCATGACAGTCAGAGTAGAAAGAGACAGCGACAGGAAAGTCTAATCGCTGTCACTTCTGCGCATTATGCGCATAGGTTCATACAAACCAGCCACCTTGCACCGGCTTCTCATATTTCTATTAAGCAAAAAGGCTGTGAACTGGCGACAATCTGAAGAACGAAATACTGACGTTTCGACACTCTGATGAAGGGCTCTGCTCGAAACGTCAGTATTTCTTTTTTCAAATTCTCGGCAGTTCAACCTTGGTTCAACTTCACAACCTTTTCGCTTTGTTATACTTCTCATAATAATAAGAAAAGAACTGGCTAATGTTACAACTTGTGCTGAATAATGAGAAAATAGCTGGCTAATGTTACAACTTACGCTGAATAATGAGAAAATACCTGGCTAATGTTACAACTTACGCTGAATAATCAGAAAATAGCTAGCTAATGTTACAACTTACGCTGAATAATCAGAAAATAGCTGGCTAATGTTACAAATGGGGCTGAATAATAAACAATGAGCTGGCTAATATTACAAACGGGGCTGCATAATTGAAAAATAGCTGGCTAATGTTACAAATGGGGCTGAATAATTGAGAGATAGCTGGCTAATGTTAAAACAGGACTGAATAATAGAGAAATAGCTGGCTAATGTTAAAACAGGGTTGAATAATGAGAAGAAATGGTTGGCTAATGTACAAATAGGGCTGAATAATGCGCAAATGGCTGACTAATGTCGGAAAAATGTAATTTTGGCGGATATGGCACCCCATAGATTTGTGATGAAAGTGACGACACTTGCTTCTGTATTATAAAGCCAGACACTGACAGACAGAGAGATTCATGGAGTTTCAACCCGGATCTACTTTGCTATTTCTTTTCTTTTGTTCCACAGCGCTGTGTTTTAAAAATATTAAGAGCTACGGCGTCTTTAATAGCCGTCTTGTTGAAATATGTCTCACTCCATGCATTGTTGAAGTCCGTAAACAATAACTTTAAAAATAATTTATTCTGCATTAATTTTGTTCGACCAATAGAAACTCGCGGCCGCCAAATTTGACCAATAGAAATACGCGGCCTCTGACGGCCGCGAGTGACGAAAAAACATCATGCTTTGTTTGCAGGCCCACATTGCATGGCAACAGGAGGGCCTCCCGCAGATGTGAGGTGCAATGAGTTAACAAGTGATTGACCCATTCCTGCCTGAGCTGGTCAAAAATGGTTCCTTTATTGTTTTACTCTGTCTAACACCAGATGATTTTACTCATCAACGAGAGAACCCTCAGACATCCTAGACAGCAATGAGTCAAACAACTCACGCTCAAGTTGCACAAGGATATGCAAGCAGTCAATAACAATGAACAAAAACACTTGCTACTGTGTTTTTGTCGACCTGGCCAGTATATGAATGTGTGAAAATTTCAACCAATAGAAAGCAGACGTCTTTTGTGGTTACCTTGGGAACGTGCACTCGGGAGGCTCTGGGCTGATATTCGCAAAGTGGGAAAGAACTACTGGCAGCACATTTTATTATTAAACTTACATCATTTGATCATTGACCCATGCATATATATATACCGGTACATCGTGAAAATCTGTATATATAGAAATCTGGCAACTCATTGAGGAAGTTGTGTTCTCCTTTTAATAGCAAGCGGAAGGGAAGAAAACTTGGTAAGAATATTTATTGTTGCATAATTTCTTTAACTCTCAACCCTGCATTCCCTTAATTTTATAGTATTTTACTCCGGCTAACGCCAGACGATTTTACTCGTCGTTGGGAGGCCGCTAAATAACGTATTTTATAAGTGAAATAAAAGGCAGGCAGTATTGAAACAGCAATCGAAATATAGTAAGGTTAGATATTCTGCCGAAACAAGAGAACGTTTTATATATACTTTGAAGACAATTAATTAAGGCCGCGTTTACACTATATACTAGAAATACATGAACGCAACAACCCCTCGCCCGCTTTATATGCATTTTTTAACAGAAAACATCCAGAAAATTAGCTAGCAAGGTTCATCTGTAGTCGTGTATTATTTCTATGGTATTGACACACCAAAAGGACATGCAATGTCAATATTAAAAATAAACAAAAACGAGATGAACCAAATGACAAATCTTCATTCAAAAATATATATAAACAGTGGCCAAGAAAAGACACAAATCACACAATGTCAACGTCCTAGCGTTGAAAGACAATTCTAGACAATATATTATTTATATTAATTTTCATTTTCAAGATTTCTTCTGTTTTAACTCAGCTAAACTGTTAAATACGAATCTCCTACCGTTAAACTTTCTTCTGCTTTTGTGACCACAAACACTGCCAATTCAGTCTACTCTTTTCGGATTGTTTTTCTCATTCGTGGTTTCTTACTTTTTTCGTTGTTGACACATAAATATGACAAGGCATCATTCAGTTCTCTTCATGATCTAAAAAGCCGTTTGTTTCAAAATTTCTTCATCGTTCCCTCTCGAGTTATGTAGAATACACCAGAGCAAAATTCTTTACCGGCTTTGAACAGTTTCAGGACAAATCCTTCTTTCAGTTACGTTTTGGTCGGCATCGTTTTCTGTCTTTATCGTATTAGTTTTTAGGATTTTTCCAGTGGTTTTAAGTCGTATTTATTGTTGTCTTTTTCTCGCTGCCACATCTCTTGTTAGCCTTCTTTCCTTGGTCTTTTTTCATAGTAATATTAATGTACATTTTAGCTGAAACCATTTTTTCTGGCAAAGATTTCTTTCGTCATGATCGTTGAAAAACTATTTTGTAATCCAACCGAACTTATAAATTATAATTTGCTGACGTAAATTTAAATAATTTGAATAATTTAACGGATTAGTTACCAGTACCCTGCTATTCGAACTGCGCAAGTTGTGGATTTGATAACATATATATAGATATATATATATATATATTTAACAAATAGAAAATCGCTTGCGTGTCTCTGTACTGTGATACAAACACGAATGACGTGATTTCAACCGGAAAAAATGCCTAGTGGAAACACGAGGCGAAGCCGAGTGTTTTCACACATTTTTTCCGGTTGAAATTGCGTCATTCGTGTTTGTATCACAGTACAGAGTCACAAAAGCGATTTTCTATTTGTTTTATAAAATAACTAACCGTTTTACGAGGTAAAAACCCAAGGAGAAGCCACCAAAGTGACCGAGACTCAGCTGACGAATGATGGCGTAATCAAATAAATACGCCAGTGATTACGTGAGATTTAACCAAACAGAGCATGCGTTGTACAATATAAAATGAAAATGACGTCAAACGTGTCTCTGTACTCTGAGTGAAAATGGCTCTCGTCCAATCAGAGCGTGCGTAGCATACCTGTTATTTTATAAATATATATATAAACATCTCGCAGAATTTCTTTCCCACTTGCGTGTAATTTCGCGTGTACTACACGCGTGTAAAATGGACTCCACGCGTGTCGAGATTAGCACCCTCACCGGGCTCCGGGCCTTCGGCCCGTCGCCCGGCTCGGGGATTACGGTACGGTGGGTCCGGATTGGGGTGAGCGTTCCGTAACAAAAAAATCGTCTGTTTACACTATGACAGTACGGTAAATTTACCATAGCGTAGTGATTTGCAGCCGGAGTGCTAAGCGTAGTGACTACGCTACGGAAAACCACTCCGAAATAGTGTAAACACAACAAAGAAACGTAGTGATTTTCCAACGGAAGACTGACTGTACCGTAATAGTGTAAACGAGACCTAAAGGCCCATTTCCACTCAGGAGAATTTACCTTGGACAGGAAATTTCCCTTTGTCTTGTGGGCTCTTGGGCAGAACTAATAAATTTGAGACAAAAGAAAATGTCCTGTCCGAGGAAAATTCTCCTGGTGGAAATGGGCCATACTGTAAGACTTACTTTGAAAAAGCTCCGCATAACATAATGAACTAACATTTCGTCACCACATGCAACATCTTCAGATACAAATAGAAAGACTTTATATACATATTAAGGTTACTAAGACAACAGGTATATATGTTTGTCTGTATAGAATATGGCCACTGTGTCTATAATTTCTTTTTATGGCCACCTATGTCTATATAGCCTGATGCAAACATATGAGAGTGAGTTGGGAGAATTTGAAAGTTTATGTGAAGTACTTTATAAGTAAAATTCATGAGGAAAACACAAAAGAAAATCATGACCGTATTGGGTCTTTATATGTGATAAAGATACCTCCTGATTTACATAAACTTTAGCTTTGATTTTCTTGGCTTAGACAAGGTTATTTTTCAAACTTACTACACCAATGAACTTACCAAGTGGTTCATATTTGAAGCTGTTCAATACATAGGTGTAGACTTTTGTTTTCATCGAGGGGGGTGAAGTGCTGAACAGGGTGTTTCTAAGAATTTTCTCGTGGGGGGCATTTACAAAAAGGGACTCTTCTAGGGGAGTCAGGGGGCATACCCCCCGAGCAATTTTTGAAATTTAGAGTCTTGGAAATGCCATTTCCTGCATGAGGGGTGATTTTTAGGAACACTGAAGGTCATGAAATGTCATAAAAACTAGTTAAAATACAACACATTTCAACAATTTTTCAATGTTGTGTTTACTGGGTTGACTTATCACTGTATATGGGTGCTTTTGGTTGACAGGAATGAGGCTGTAACAGTTACTTTAGCCTAACGAGTAACCTATAATTTGTGAATGGTGATTGATGAGTCAGTTGCTGCAAAATTTGGGGGGGGGGGGGGGGCTCAGTCCCCTCCCCTCATTGAGATTTCTCTGGTGGCTAAAGCCCCTCACCCCCCCCCCCCCCCACCACCACCCAGCTTCACCTTGTGTCTTTATATCTGATAAAACCTCCTGCTTGTTTATTAGACAGTACTATAAGTACTTTCAAATTCTCCCAAACTCACTTGAGTGTTTGCATCAGGTTATATAAACACAGGGCATTGTACAAATTTTAAAGGGTATTGGCAATAAAAGATAAGTTTGTCTCATTTGAAAGAACTCGTCAAATGGTATAAGAAGACTTTTACAATTTTTCCATATTTGTTTTGGTTTTGGAAATATTTCGACCAAAGGCAGCGTGCTGTCTGCCATCTTGTTGTAATATTGGATCTAATTAATGGGGGTAATAGAACGATGAGGAGTGAACACCGCTGCCAAACATTTTGCGCATGTGCAACATCCAAGCTCGTCCTTGGAAAAAGAGCAGGAAAACACTGAAATATTTGGACTGGTCCAAGAGTCCAACACAAAAGTTAAAATTATAAGCATACTACCAAAAAGATAAGGTAGGTAATTTGTGCATGGCTTCCTTGTCAATATTGTAACATATTCTGAATTTACCCCTTCGTAATTTTCTTTACCCTTTTTTTAAAACACAAATGAATAGTTGAGTCTTACTTAGTCTTCACTGTCTGGTTGTTGTTGCAACGGCTAGTTCCCACTTCTCTTGCAATGTTTACTCAGTGAATTCACGCATGCGCAAATGTTTGGCAGCGGTGTTCTTGGAGTGCTATTAATGCCAAAATCATGAGTGATTACAAAATCGACCGAGTGGACCGACCGTGAAGCGGGAGGTTGATTTGTTAATCACAACTATGATTTGGCATAATAGCACAACTCAATTTGTTCTATTACCCATTAATTATATATCCTTTTGTAATCAGGTCATGTCCTCATCATCTTTGTTTTCAACAACAAATACTTCATAGCAGCCCAACTTTTGGGTTTTTAAGACCTAGGCCTCTCAACATAGCCCGCAAAAAATGCAAATTTCAAGCGGCCATTTCTTTTAATATACAGAGACTCAGCGAGGAGTCTTTTTAATAATAAAGTGAATTTATGAGGAGTTCATACAATTATATGTGAGGTAAAACTGGGAGTTATTGATAAAGAATGACAAGAACCAAAAATGTGAGTAGCTTAGTGCTGTTTGTCTTTACTTTATAGCGTGTTTATAGTAACACATGTATTTATAAACACACTCATGCTTACTATACTTCACCGAGTGTTGCTTCTTTACTGACTAAAATATTTAAGGAATACCCGAGTGCCAATCTGGGTAATAATTTGTTTTTAATTTGTTGGGGACACAACACTGTTTTCAAAACATATACAAAAAAATACAAATTTAAATTTGATATTTTAATATTTAAAATCCTCCATTTTTTAATTTTTTGAAAAATCCTGGAAAATCCTACAGCTTAGGTGCCGAACTGTGATACTGTGACAATGTTGATAGCTAGCTTGATTTCCATTGGCTGAAGCAGGTGTGCGATTACAACTAGCAAGAGTGCGATTAATGCTCAAATCGCATTCCTCTAAACCAATGAAATTGCAGCATTTGGGCCTGATTACAGAAGGATATATAATTAATAAAATAATTGTACTCCTCTCAACCAATCAGAATGTAGTAATTTTGTCATGCATCTACATGTAATATGTTTATAAAGGCAGTATGAGTATGCTGCTGATGTAAAGATTCGCGTTTACTCGATAATATATATATATATATATACACCCCCCCCCCCCCCCAAAAAAAAAAAAGGAAAAAAAGAAAGAAAGACATTACCGTACATGTATTTGATAAATGGTCACATTTTTTGTTTTAAAATAACTCAAGTAGCAATATATAATATTACAACAAACAACGCCACGCCAATGCGAGCACCAAAGTTGCGCCAAACCTCTAGGGTAAAATTTTGAAATCTAGAGTCTCTGATATGCCATTTCCTGTATTTTGGAGTGAGATTTTACAGAATTCTGAAGATTATAAAACTTCATAGAAAACACAAAAGATTACAGATTTCAGATCTTTATATCCTCCATTGAAGACCTAGCTATACAAAGTTTATTTTAAAGGTTTATTTTGTTAAATTTTGTTGCCCTTGCTAATTTTGCCGCCCCTTCTGCAACCCCAGCTGGGGGAGTCGCCACGTATTTATTTGATTACGCCATCATTCGTCAGCTGAGTCTCGGCTCACTTTGATGGCTTCTCCTTGCTTTCTTACATCGTAAAACGGTTAGTCAATTTTATGAAACAAATAGAAAATCGCTTTCGTGACTCTAATTAACAATTAGATTATGAACTCGAAATTTCTATGAGTGAATAGTTGACGAGAGTCGAGAGCGGAACTATCATCTCATAGAAATTGAGAACGAATAATCTAATTGTTTTAGTAGAAACTAATTTGTGTACCTTAGTTCTTCCAAATTATTTAAAAAAACAAAGCATAACCATTGTTTCTGTGCGAAAACCAAGGCAAAACAATCTGTCACTCCTCGTGTCCTCCATGTTGTTTTACTGCATGGCCGCGCAAGTACTGGTACTCAATTTGCTACTTGCTAATAGATATTGAATAGCCAATCAGATTGCAGCATTTGCAATAGAATACTAGTAAGTTTCTAAACTGTGATAGAAACACAGGCTCTTAACCCATCACCGTTTGCGTTTTCAACCAATGTTATTTTATAATGTCTATATTATAATAATTTTATCAGACATTGTGGTGTATTTTGCGGGCTAAAAGAAGAATTCAGCGAGCTAAAATATATTTAAAAATATATATATATATTTTAGCTCGTTGATCTGAGCCTATCAGTTTTAACAGTTCTAAATCACTATTGGTTTGTTATTTACGGAATAGACCTTTTCACCAATTGCGGCACCATCTTGAATTCGCAATGCATTATGGTCTATCCAGTGTAGCGAGCTCCATTAAAAGGGCGATTGCGTAGTGTTGAGACACAATGCGGTATTTTTTTCTTTATAAATACTTTCGTGGCAACAATATCTTAATATAATAATTGCCATATTGGTAAAAGCAACAATTCTTGGACGTGTAAGGATAGATTCATGACAAATGTATCCTTATACGTACGAAAATTATTGCTTTTACTAATATGACAATTATTATACTTAGATATTGTTACCACGAAAGTATTTATAACGAAAAATTACCGCATTGTGTCTCAACACTACGCAATCGCCCTTTTAATTAAGCTTGTTACACTGGATAGACCATAATGCATTGCGAATTCAAGATGGCGCCGCTATTGGTAAAAGGTCTATTGTATACTTTTCTTGCCAATACTTCTTGCCAATCTTGAAACAAAGATTGTTTTGATGACAAATGTTGCGTTTACGTGTAAGCTATGAGTAGTTATGTGGGATGGCGGCACTGTCAGTCAAGATACTGTTTGTTTACTGTATTGTACTGTATTGTACTGTACTGTACTGTACTGTACTGTACTGTACTGTACTACTTCCACAAAATTGCATTATTGCATCATCCCGTCAGGCCTTGCGAAACTGTAAGGCAGTTGCGTGCTCGATTTTTTCGAGTTCTTTTACCTTTGATCGAGTTGGGTTGATCATGAGGTGTTTTCCGACGGTATTGGTGAATTCATGAGTAGTTTATCAGTAATGTTGCTGACAAGGTTTGTCCATGAAGACAGAATAGACAAATTTATTACAGACGCGAAAAAATGCGCGCCGTGTTGACATCAGTACCTATGAAGTTTGACTTGAGGACTAGAGACACAAGAAAGGGCCACAGTATATCAAAGAACATATACGTACTGTTTTCCTAGTAACGGCTTTCTCCTTGTTTGAATAGCTTTACCTTTTGCAAGTGACCGCATGTGTTTACAACCGCACACGCCGGCGTTCGCGATAGACCTAGTACGTAAAAGATGACGAGCTATTTCAAAACGGGTTGGCCCTGGCATTGCTGCTTCATAGTCCAACAACTACAAATTGCAAGTACAATATTATTACTAAGCACCGAATGGAGCAAATACCGATAAGATATCAATATGTTGAACTGTGCGTAGGTGTCGCGTGTCGTATTACATTTGGAAACGTGTGTTTCAAAACATGTTTAAATATTTTCTGTTTGTCCGAATTTAAATAAATTCTATTCAAAATGATCGCTTGAATCTGCCGAATCCGACACTATAGGTTTTGTCTACTAAATATATTAGATCCGTTGTTTAATTTTCAGAAAAACGACCTTGTTGTTTTAATACATTAGCAAACCTTTGACGCTTCCTGCACTGCTGCAGTTCATATAAGACCAATAAATTCTATTTGTCAAAATATATGCAATTATGCATTGCCATTGCCATATAGTCTTGCTAGAGTACGCATAGGCTACGCCAAGCTTTCAGAAATCAGTAGCCCGAGTGAACGCCTGAGCAGGAGTGGACAGAGTTCCAGAGAGGAGTGGACAGAATGGAAATCTGGCTAAATTGTGTTGACCCCCCCCCCCCCCCCCCCCCTATCATCACGGACCAGCGGACATATGAGTCCAGTGGACTGTCATTTTGACCATGAGTATAGACACATTGCATAGTATGAATATTAATAAAAGAATATTTTAATATAAATATACTTTATTGTCAACGCACCAGAGGGCAAATGCTATTAAAGTAAAACAGCTAGAGTTCAGCCACGAAAAAGTGAAGTTTTATATAAAATATTCATCAAATTCAATATATAAACACCCCTAGCGTATTGTGGTATCCTAAAAACTGTTAAAAAATTAAAGAAATACCTGAAACGTAAATCTTGCAAACGCTGCATGAAATTGCGACCGCGATCAACTACGCCAGCGGCGGTAATTTTATTTATTTGTTTATTAACTTTACAACCATACATAAATGCGAAAGAATTAAAACTATCAAATTAGAGGGAAAAAAAACTTTGAATAACTAAAGATATGGTTGAAGGTAAGGTCAACAGGACATGAGTAGTCCCATGTGAAGACCGACCTTAATGAAAACAAACATAACATACAATAAAATAAAATAAAGACGAGAACAAATATACAGTTTACAGAAGACATGACGAATTAGGAACAACAGCTTAACTTGAAAGAGCGGCACTTGGAACAGAAGGTTTTCCAAGTGTGCATTCTGTTTACATCGAAAGATGAGTGTAGTAGAGAAGAGTAGTAAACAGTTAGTCTGTGTTTGAAGGAGGAAACGGATGAACTATTACGAATGGTGGGAGAGAGTTTGTTCCAGAGAAGGACAATTCGGTTGAAAAAAGAGTTCCTATAGAGACAGGGGCGGATCCAGGATTTTTCGTTAGTCAAAAATTTCGTTTGTGAACATTCGGGGGGGGGGGGGGCATGACTAGTTATTAATACCCACACTAGTTCTTTTTCGGGATTTTCGATAAATAAGACGTGAGGTGCAAAAATCACTGTTTCGCCCAATATCAGGGCTCATCAGCATGCCTAGAAAACACATAATACCACACGGCAAGCTTGTGATTCCAACATGGACAGCCTTTGGAAGGCCGAAAAAGAGCAAACTGGTTTTAAATCAATTTATTTAAATCAATTATCAAATCACAATTTATCACATCTGAACTAGAGATCGTATTACACCAAGCCATGTCAACAAGACAAGACACTGACACAGTCCATATACAATATGTGGATAATAGATATCCAAATCAAAATCTTAAACTAAATATCAGGCGACAAAAAGCATAAACAAAATGCCTACACTACAGTATATATTGGTTCGGCTGGTTACTGTCGTGGCAATAGAAGCGTTCCTAAAATAATTGTGCAGTTGTATTCCTCACGTTGAACAATTCATTTGATGAAAATATTGCTAAACTTCCTGTTTTGAATTTTGTTTTGAATTTGATTGGTGTTTGGCAAATAATCCTTTTTCTTATTGGTTATTCAATAACCAGGAACCAATCAAATTCAAAACAGGAAGTTTAGCAATAATAAAAAGGAAGTTTATCAAATGAATTGATCAATTTGAACAAATGAATTGCACAATTATTTTAGGAACGCTTCTATTGCCACGACAGTAATATTAATAAACTTTTGACCGCAGCCGTAATATGCTAATTTCATAAACGATCATGCCAACCGGTCATGGCGCACAGATTGTTCGGTTAATACAAGTCCAAAACTATTATAATAAGAGTCAAATTTAGTTAAAATAGAACATATTTACATTATGGCTGTACAAGACTTGTTTTTCCTTTCTCGAACATACTTCGGGATGAAAGATTCGGCACCAAAATTTCTACTGATCGGCAGAAGCTCGTGTTGTTGATAGCACTCAACAGCTCTTCAACGGAACTCTTCGGCAAAGCGTCGATTCGCTTCATCAAGATCAGCGTAAACATCTTGAAGATATAGCCGATCGTTTCTCTCAAACGCGGACTGCACAGTCTCGCAAATACTACAAGATATTGCAGTATATTCGCTATTTCGCATTTATATTTCTGTAGTACTTGAAATTGAACCTTCGCGTACAAGCTGCGATCAGAAGGCTGATGCATATGATCGATCAAAAAATGTAGCCAATGAGAATTCAGATATTTTTTGACTTAGCCAATCGGATAGCTTGTATACGAGCCCCTGATCCACAAACCGATCAGAACTCCCCACAGATCGATCAAAAAGCAAATTGGCCAATCGGATGGCTGGAATCAGACTACAGAGCGATCAAAACTCACGCGCAAGACCGCTGTTCCGTGACTTGATATATTATATCGAAGGCCTTGCCGCTGTATGAAACTTGATAACTGGACTACAAATTTTGAATATTAATGTCTTTGCTATGGACCGCAGTTTGAATTAATTAACTTAATTAATTAACTGGGCAATTTTTACCTTAGTCGCGTGATCGGTTTGACTACCCCTAGATCCGCCCTGTATAGAGAGACGTCCTGCAATGGTTGACTTGAAGCAAGTTGTCCTTACTTGAACGGGTGCGAGACGTGCTGTGAGAAGAAAAAGTGACGAAAGAGGAGATGTCTAGGTCGAAGAGGCCTTGTTTACATTTAAAAAAGAAGACGAGATCCTTTCGCTCAAGCCAGTAGGATATCGGAAGTAAATTAAGTTTCTTAAGACGTTCAGGATATGACAACTCATAATCCTGAAGGATGAATTTGCTAGCACGTCTTTGAACACCCTCGAGGATCGCAAGATCGCGTGACGATCCTTGAGGTGCCCATATCTCACTACCATAAGACAGATGAGATCGGACGAGAGCAAGAAAAAGAAGCCTACGGCAACGAATATCAGTCATTTGGGTACAATTCCTGTGAAGAAAACCAAGCATATTGAATCACCCGGAATATGTTAAAGCAACAAATTTTATAAACATATACAGCTGAATACAGCTGGATAATATTATTAAATTCCCTGATACTGTGCAACATCTTTTTCACAAACACTAATTCAGATTTCGTCCTAATTTTTCTTGTTAGCGCGGATTCAAGCTACCCCCCATCGCGGAACAAGTCCGCGATTGGGGACGAAATCTATTTGTCGACGGCTCCTGACCGTGAGAGGACGTGAGGCGACGCGAACAACAATAAACGAAAACTGACAACAAGGTGTTAATACTAAGTTTGGAGGATATTTGGGAGAATATTTTGTTCAAGACGACGAATTAGGTATGGAAGTTACTACCATTGTAGAATGTATGTATGGTTTTATCGTTTACACTTGTTAGTGCTCGTTTAACAGTATCAAAATGCCTCAAATTTAGTTGTATATGTTGTAATGTTGCGGTATCCTTCTGTTTAAAGCGTCGACATTCTGATTTATAGTATATGTATTTAGTAGCTGAATTGTTGAGAATACTTCTCAATTTTATTTTGACTGAACATGTTTATTCACCTCATCTGAGTATGAATATCAGAGCCAAGCTGCTCGGCATATAGCATTAAAAAAACTTCTGAGCAACTAGAAGTTGCTATCGCAAGGAAGTGCTGCCTAAGGATTTCACAGAACGTTTGCCGATTGTGTTCCATCAAGCCGTCACTTTCATCGATTAGCCGTAGCTCGACTCAAGATTTGGGGTATTCGGCTTATAATTATAAAAAAACTTAGCATTGTTTCGCGTGAGTCACAGACACCAGAAACTGAAAGAAGACTTACTGAATACCTAACTGTTTGCGCGAATATAGATCTGAGAACAATGCATTTTTTTGACGAGTGTTCAGTAATAAAGACCACTGGGAACAGGAATTACGGTCATGCAGCAAGAGGGATGTCGCCAATCGAAGTTCAGCGGTACGCGAGCAATGCTACATTTACAGTTAAAATCTTTTGCACAACATGGACGGCGTTGGACATGTCAATTTGCTACCTGGACCTTCTAATGGACTTGAACTTCTTAATTTTTTCGCCGAAGCTATAGAAGAAGAAGACTATTTTGGAAATAGGCTCTTGAAAGTTGGTGACACAGTCATAATGGCTAACTGTGGATTTCATCATCAGACGCGGAGTTAGCTTGGTATACCAACCACCCATAATTCAACACATGCGAACTATGCTTTAGGCAGCTGAAAGGTTGGCTACGCAAGTACCCCAAATTTGCCATCTTCAATGATCGATACCGTGTTTTTTACTCGGGCTACCTGTGTAGGCCGAGTCTAAGTTTCGGCGCTCTTAGCCTACTCCGCGGGCCTCTCTAATCAGAAAGCGCAGGCTCAAGTCAAGTGCGCATTTAACTTATTCCGCCGTCTCGATCAAGACAAACATAATAAGACTTTGCGAAACTGATGCGTGCATGCCAAATGCTTTCTTTCTTTGCTTTCCTGATGTCTGATCAAGTCTTTCTCCTCTCGGATGTGTTTGTGTTCTCACAGACATAGTTATTGGTCAGTAATGTCGCTGGCAAGTATTTTGATATTATATACGCTTACGATCTCACACGCCGTATACATGAAGCTGTGTTGATATTTAATACCCGAAGAGACTTGACATATGAACGCTGTACATGTGTGGAAATAATGCTTTCTTTCTTAGCTTTCCTACTGTCTGATGATCAGAGTCTGATCAAGTCTTTCTGAGTTTCTCGTCTCGGATGTGTTTTGCGTGTTCACAGACATAGTTTGATATTGGTCAGTAATGTCACTAGCTGTGTTGATATTTAATACCCAAAAGAGACTCGACATATGAACGCTGTGTACATGTGTGGAAATACGTTACAGGCAATCGTGTTTTGTGTATTGCAAATTGCGTTTTCTATCGGAGATTGGATTGTGTTTTGACTTTTGTCTGTGACCTGAATGTGTTTAGACGGCGGCTTTAGATCTTAGCACTGCATGTGACAACCTGCGCGTGATTTTGCAGTAGCCCGAGTGAACGCCTGACCAAGGCGTCTTGTTTAAATAAAGATTATCATCATCATCAACAACAAGACGCCTGGTCAGGCGTTCACTCGGGCTACTGATTTCTGAAAGCTTGGCGTAGCCTGTGCGTACTCTGGCAAGACTATATTATTAATGTCGGATTCGGCAGATTCAAGCGATCATTTTGATATAGAACTTGTTTAAATTCGGACAAACAGAAAATATTTAAACATGTTTTGAAACACACGTTTCAAGTATAAAACGACACGGACACCAACACGATATCTAGACATGCAACATATTGATATCTTATTTCAGTTCTTTGCTCTAGCAGCCCACTATTCTTGACACAAGATCTCGATTATTAATTGCGATTTTTGTTTGTCACGATGATTTGTCCCGCGCGGCCGGGCAATCTGGGCTCTGGGTACGAGATTGTGTCGCCATCAGAGCCATTGCATCAGAGCACGTTGTTCGTTGTTTGGGATTTTATTTCCAACCTCAACTCAACATGTGAAATACAGCGCCTGAAACGGACCTTATTTATATTACTGTTGTTGGTTTAGTTATCGACTTTTCCGTTATTGGTTGCACACGTTATTACACACCTCGCATTACACCTGTTTATTAAACCATGATATTAAACCTGTGAGGCATTGGTGTTATAATAAAATTATTTTTGTTGTTCTGAACTCATTAATCTTACTGTACCAATTATGATGCATTTATTGTGATCTTGCAAAGTTTCACTGAATTGGCTTTTGAGCGTTTAAAGACCCATTTCCACTCAGAAAAATTTCCGTCGGACAAGAAAATTTCTTTTGTCTTAAAGCCATAAGTTCTGCCTGAAAGTCACAGAAAAATTGTCTGTCCGAGGAAAATTTTCCCAACTTGAAATGGGCCTTTGCAGTTTTCCTGGCAGCGGGCCAAAACACTCTCAACACCCTCAGAACTCCCAAAAAATATGTGTGTGTATATATGGAACTCCTTTTAATAATATATTAATGTATTACGATGTACTGCTGTCCAGTATTTACTCGCAGCATTTCACTTACAATTTGTAATTCTAGTTTATAATACTATACTCTAAAGCAGCAAGGCCAGGGCCAACCTGTTTTGAAATAGTGAAATAAAAGTAGCGTGCTGCGTAGGATGCAGTGTTGAAACAACAATCGAAATATAGTTAGAAGTCTAACGTTTCGAGCGAAGGCCCTTCGTCAGAGAGAAACGCGAGGAGAAACGTAAAGAGTGTAAACAAAGTCTTTACGTTTCTCTCTGACGAAGGGCCTTCGCTCGAAACGTTAGACTTCTACTATACGTTCTCGGTTTCGGCAGTATACCTTACTAGATTTCGATTGTTATTTCGAAATAGCTCGTCATGTTTTACCTAGGTCTACCGCGATCGGCGTGTGCAGTTGTGAACATAATAGACCTTTTCAAGTTCTTTTCCGAAATTTGACACCATTGGCGTTGAAGGCTGATGAACTGGAGAAATGTTTGCTTACGCATGCCGGTACGAGAGACTTCGGCAATGCTGTTGCTGTGAAGTCGATTCTGATAGAAACAAAGCGTTTAAAACGTTGAATGGAAAGAATGTTATTTTTGTGAGCGATTTCCATTATTAGCTGTCCCTGATACTTTGATTCTTCAAGTTGAAGAATCCATGCGAATGTGATTTTCATACTTTGAAGGATAGTAGTAAGATTGTCATTCTCGTCGCTACTTTCTCTGAGAACATCGACGGTCGACTAATCTATATCTGTACTAAACCGAGACTATTCAAGGAAAGAAAACGAGCATGCTCTACATCAAACTGATCATTCTAAAGCGAATTTTATTAGCCTGTCTGAAATAAACACTGCGTTTCCTGCTAAAACCTGGCTAAAACAATGCCTATGTAATTTAATACTATCGGCAATTCGCCAAGTTTCTTCCGAAATCTGGTGATTTGACCGCTTGTCGCATTATCCCACTATACAGCAATGCGTTTTGACTCTGCTAAAATCGACAAACAGCCGCGTCTCATGTCTCCACAACGGCGCAGCCACCCCTCAGTAGAGGTAACTTTAGTATTATAGCGTTTCTACACGTTGGTTTTCAGCGATAATAGTCTAAAATCAAAGAACGAACATACCAGCTCACAGGAGAGCGATCCAAACGACGATTAAAGACGAATTCGACAAAAACCGAAGCGATATACTTCTTGCTTCGGGAGCCAGTCGCCATGATTTTAACAAAGATAATCTCGATCACGTGTCTCGACATAGAAAAACAAAAGGTACGCTATGCGTACATGCATCTGCGCCAAAATTAGCCTAAGGGAAGGTTTACCCTAGCACCTGGGTTCCCTTGCACCCTTGGTTACCCTAGTTCTTGTACATTGCTTGTTTTTTTGTTTGTTGTGTTTATAAGGATGCTAGGGTAACCTGGGTGCTAGGATAACCCTATCTCCTTGTAAACAGGCCCTAAAAGACACTCTCGAATTTGCTTTCACAATTTAATATTATTATTCACCATTGTTCACACCCATTGAAGCAAATCTGGGAAGCGTCAATCAATTCAGCCATAGTTAATAGAAAATATACATGGTTTGAAAACCTGGCAAACTTCAAAGCGGTTAACAAAAGGTACATAAATCCTTTGTGTTAGGTTTATTAATATTTCAACAGTACAGTTGAGTGATTAAATCTAAACCTGAACAAAAACATAGAACAATGACTTTTGTTGAGCTTCCAAACCATGTATTATGTATATTTTCTATTAACTATGACCCATCTCAGTTTACGTAATAAATAAGCGAATGAAAGGTCAATTCCTTGATATTAAAAAGATATCGTGGGGCAGATCATGGCTATTTAGATACAACTTTATACAGCAACTCAGCAAGCAGTCAATGAATACATGTGTGCACTGTACTGCTATTAATAAATAAACTCGATGGCATTAAAAATATAAAATGATGTTACCGGTTGTAAGTTTCCTCGAAAGAGAATTATTTGTCTTCCGGAGAGTAAATATGTTTGTTACTTGAAAACCACGGTCCTATTAATTCATAAAATCATAAACAGTTTACACGTGTCGGCCTGAATCGCCTGACTAGATAAATCGCCCAACGAGTTGAAAACCGTTTGTCAACTCTTCAATCATCCTGTATAACGCACAAAAACTGTGGTAGATCACACTTGCAAGTTTACTATATTAGGTCATGTTAAAAATACTTGCCATTTGTATCCGCAGTATTGTCTTTCTTCGAAAATAGTGTTGCTTTTCGACTCGAATTCGTTGCGAACTGCAAGTACACGATCGGGCAAAAAGGAATACTTGTTTCCATCGTTCAAACTGACAACTCGTACGTTGACGCCAAAAAAATTCTGGGCTTCGATTGTCCCCGATCTATTTGTCGCGCATTGGTTAGAGTTACACCACAGCACACACTACAGGTCAGTGGTTACACAACAAAGTTAACAGACAAACACACACACACACACACACACACACAACACTATAGCAATATATCTGCTGCGCAGATACAAAAACAAAAAAAAAAACAGAAACAGAAACGGAGCCGAAACCTAGACTCGGTCTACCTATCGGTAGCCCGAATAATTAGTCTTCGTGAAGACGCTTGTCTGGGTTAGCTAAGACTTTAACAATATTTTTATTAACGATGGGCT
The DNA here is from genome assembly GCA_964035015.1 of Corallium rubrum. Lineage (NCBI taxonomy): Eukaryota > Metazoa > Cnidaria > Anthozoa > Scleralcyonacea > Coralliidae > Corallium > Corallium rubrum. Next base: position 10,522,073 of record OZ036001.1, read on the forward strand.
TACAAAATAAATAATAGATTAATTAATGTAGAACTGAAGTAAAGCTAACGTAACTTTGTCCTTATTTACTTGATAATTGCGAATTTCGGCCTGAAATCATCCCGGCTTACCGTGCTAGCCCGCTCCATGTAATCGTTTCGTAAACTCATCCCGGTTAACCAGGCCAGCCAGGTGTAACAGGACCAGATGCCCCCCCCCCTCAGAATGCCTCCCGGGGCATCTGATACTAGGACCAGATGCCCCCCCCCCCCCCTCAGGACCAGATGCCCCCCTTGTGAAGTCCTTTAAAATACTTCTTAAACCAAGTTCGAAATGTATTGAAACTTATTTCGAAACTAACAATAAAACTCTTAGATGGTAAAACGAGTTCGAAAGCGTTCGATAGACGTTGAAATGTCTCCAAAGCGCCATTGAAATGTTAATCACTGTCGGCAATGATTAATGTATTTGTTTTTCTATTTTTGAAACAGTGCTTCGGAGAAAAACCCGTGCCGAAATAGTGCCTTTTTTCAGTAACTTCGAAACATCAGCTCAACGATGTTACAATCAATAAATAAAAAACGAAACTTGAACATCGATTTAATAAATTGCCAATTGGAACTTCGGCAGATGCTAATGCACTTCCGCATGCTGGCTTTCGGGGTTATTCATACGCCTCCATTTTTTGCGGAGGAATATTTATTCTTAGGCGTTAGATATTTACTCTTACTGAGTACATATGGATATCAGACTATTCCACGTTATTCGATATAGTTATGGTGTCAAAATAATGAAAGAAAATGTCCGAAAGCCACGACGCGGAAGTGCATTAGAATTTTAATTTTGTCAGTGGTCATGGTCATGGTCATGGTCATGTCGAATTTCAAATTTATTAAATACATGTCAAGTTTCGTTTTTTATTGATTGTAACATCGTTGAGCTGATGTTTCGAATCGTTGAAATAGACCTCGGTTTTCGGGGGTGGCATACTGTGAAAAAGGCACTATTTCGGCACGGTTTTTTCTCCGAAGCACTGTTTCAAAAATAGAAAAACAAATAATTAACCATTGCCGACAGCGATTAACATTTCAATGGCGCTTTCGGAGACATTTCAACGTCTATCGAACGCTTGCGAACTCGTTTTACCATCTAAGAGTTTAATTATTGTTAGTTTCGAAATAAGTTTCAATACATTTCGAACTTGGTTTAAGAAGTATTTTAAAGGATTTTACAAGGGGGGCATCTGGTCCTGAGGGGGGGCATCTAGTCCTATATAGCATCAGATGCCCGGGGAGGCATCTGGTCCTAGTACCAGATGCCCCGGGAGGCATTCTGAAGGGGGGGCATCTGGTCCTGTTACACCGGTCCATGTAATCGCCCCCTGAGTCGGGCCAAAAACATATTTATGTCCGCGAACATCACCTCTATTGTTATAATATTATTATATATACTTATATGCACAGTTTAGGTTTCCTTTTCTGCATACACGTCACTGTTTCCTGGTTGACGTTCATCGATTCTGGAGCGATATAATTGGCGACACGGAGAATGGGAAAATCTCTCTTTGATTGTTTGTTATTGAAGAAAACCAGCATTATCAAAGTACGTATATGACATTTATTTTAATAAACTTTATAAGTTTATTGTAGTTTTTCGTTTCCTTAAGGAGATATTTATGTATAGGATAAAGCCCGAGAACGAGGGATTTATGCTATATAAAGACTCGGGGACGCGAAGCGTCCGAGGGCTTTATATAGCATAAATCCCAACGTTTGAGGGTTTTATCCGACTTAAATGATTATTGAGGAGGTTTTCCAACAAAGTTTTGTCTATTTTTTCTACCTTGGACAAAGATTTTCCTAGCTTTTTCTTCATTTATATTATTTTAAGAGTTCTTTCAAATAAGACAAACTTAATTTTCGTTTCATATACAAAAGTGTTTAATAGATCAACAAAAGTTAGTTAATAAGTTATTTTGCCGTTTCACGTGGAGCCCTTCATTAACCTCGAGCCAAAACGCTCTTTAGAAAGCAAAAAAGAGTTTCTTATTTTAGCTGTTATAATTTATCATTCAGAAATATATATTTTTTACTTTTAAAAAGTTTTGTCCACATTACAACGTATATCAATTATCCTAGGGTAAGAAATCATTCTGAGGGGGGGGGGGGGGGGGATTTCCGAAGAGGGGGACATATTTCCTAGGAAATACACATAAACGGATGTGAGCTCGACATTTCGATTTTTCAGCCAAATATATGTGTTTTTGTGAATAATAAACCGAAACGTAGTTGTTTTGGATTGACTCGTTCCTGAGTCCCAGGCCCCCAAGGTGTTCAAATGAACGACGGAATTTTTTGAGAATTGGCATGTTCAGAAGCCAATATGTCAGGAACTATTTGACTAAATCAAAAACTGCAAAATAACTTATTAACTGATTTTTTCTGCTCTATTTAAATATGTTAAAACCCTACAACTGATATAAGCACTTTAACATAATTTATATAATTTGTGAAAAATAATTGTGCTCTTTTAAATCTTTGCAGGGACTTATACTCATGTCGATGCTTGTTGTAATGTATTTGTATAAGAAGTCAAATGTCTCTCTATTTGGATCATTTACGCCAGTTATTAAACATAAACCTGCACCACCACCTTGGACTAAATCCGTGGAAAAACAAACAACTGTAATCGAAAAAACAACCACTCCTGCTCCGAAAAAAGCACCTCCTACTCCAAAAAGAGGTTTGTTTATATCTATGTTTTTAGAGGGCGATTACATGGCGGCCTGGGCTAGTGAAACGATTACATGGAGCGGCCACTGACCTCTGTATAAACCATTGAACTGTAAATAAACTGGAACGCTAACACGCTTGCACGTTTTGAAGCCAACATGGGGGCCGTCATGCACGTCAACCACAGTCCCTTTTACTGTATAACCGAGAGAAAATGAAGCTGAATTTGGTGAACTAGGTTGCAAAAAACAGCTTGAAATCAAAGAAAAACTAAACTTGTTAACCTCAAACGTTTGAAGGTTGTCTTGCCAAGAATTAGTAATAAGATAATACTAAATTATAGCTTTAACTCAAGTTTCAGTTGTGGAAATGCTAAATCTGACATTTTTCGATACGTAGATTAATTCCAGAGCTGTAATGACACACGGTAAAGTGCATTTTGTTGTTTTTTCGTACTGAAAATTGAGAAATTTAAAACCCAACTGTGGCCCTTCGCTCGAAACGTTAGACTCCTACGTTCTCTGTTTCGGCAGTATATCTAACCTTACTATATTTCGATTGTTGTTTTTACACTGCCTACGCAGCACGCTACTTTTATTATACTGTTTTTATAAACAACCTCGTCATTTTAAACCTGGGTTTCATGTGTATTTTCTTTATATTTGTCCAAACCAACGGCAATTTTGGTTGCGTATTGTTGACTTTCATTTGAGAGCTTATATTTTTACTGTTTTTCTTGTTTTTACTCGTCATCTCAGTGTTCACCTACTCTACGGTATATTGGAATTTGATTTAATAACAAAGAAAAATAAGAGAAACCTGCATTTTCCGTACGAGTTTCGGACTCGAATTTTGCTTTTGTTCGGCAGATATTTCGTCATTCAATCCATTTTCGTGTGTAGAAATTGCTCAGGTACAAGGCCAATAAGCCCAATACATTCTATCTTCTTCGTTATCGTCTATAAAAAAACTTTAGGTCTAAAAAATGGTTGTTTTTTGCAGCTAGTTTTCAGTTTTTCATTGTGCCGGTTCATAGGTTCTGTTGACGTCAGACGTGCAATGGCGACCACCAGCGGCCGGAAGTTTGACTTCACCCAATCATAGGGCTTGTCTTATGGAGTTAGCGTTCCAGTTTATTTAGAGTTCAATGATATGAACTGGATGGGTTGGGCGGGATTTTGCGTGCCAGTTGTATGATGACGTGACCACTACCCAAGATGGCTGCCACTGAAGTTCATAGCTTTCGTAGATTGAAAACAGACAAAAAGAGTTATTTTAAGAAAATTTGAACGAATATAAGGACACAATTAAGAAGTACTTAATAAGGTTTAAGACGTTAATTTCTTGCATTTGTTTCTGTTACTGAGCTACAAAACCTTGAGATTTCGTTGTTTTTCTTCTGTGCCGACAACGAAGAAACTTCGCGATAATATAAACTGAAAAACAGACTATAAAATCTACGAAGAATTCAATTTCAAGTCTTTTATAGTAATCTTAATGCCTTAACAATATTTCGTGTTGTGTACTTGCCATCGTTTGCATCAGTTTGGAAATAAGAAAATGCTGAAAACCATCACTTCGCCTTTGTGTCTCACAATCTACCACTTCCAACCAATCTCCAAATACCCATTTCAAGAGTGTAGATCTCTTAGTTCTTCTTGTCAGTTTCTCCTGGCCTGCCATCAAAACACTGACTCGTTCACGTATCCGTGGACGCCATCATGCTTTTCAAATTGAAAGTGAGCCTTTATTGTTATTTATAAAATAAGGTGTCCTCTACGCACGCTCTGATTGGCTGGGCTCCGTGCATTTATAAGAGTATGAAGATCATGAATGACGTAAAATGGCGTCACCTGGCGGGAAAACTATCCCACTAGCTTTTAGCTTGTTTCTTCTTCTTATTTTATAAAACAAATAAAACATACCGCTCCTGTGCATATGTGCACTTATAAAGGTTCGTTTGACGTCATTTGAACACGAAAGAAGTGTAAAGTCACTCGGCTATCGCCTCGTGCCTCTACTCAACTTCTTTCGTGTTCAAATGACGTCAAACGTGCCTTTATAAGAGTATATATGCACGGAGCTTTATGTTTTATTTGTTAAATAGTGGACCGCTGGACGGTCATAAATTATGAGCCGGCACTCGGAAAAGGAAAACGGTGGAACACAAACGTTCATGAACGGACAAAATCCACAAGCTATGTTGTTTAGAGTAATCTTTAATATGTTTTTCACTGCTTATGAGACTGAATTTAGGAGAGAAGCAGTATAGATGAAGGAATACTGTACACAAATGAAGTGAAATAAACTTACAAATTTTCTCCTGCCATTTTATTTTTGATTTGGCAGTTCAAAATTATTTTCGCCTGCCATTTCTGAAATTTAGCCTGCCATGCCACATATCCCGTTTACACGATGCTGGTACAATTTGAAAACGGAACAAAATCATGCCGTTTAGGTCTTGCGTTTACACGATACCAGCACAAAAATGACATGAAAACGGCACAAAATGAAGACGGGTTCCTTGACGGCATGAAATGAAAACGGAACACCAACCGGCACCGTGTAAACGCAAGACTTTTTGGCCTGTATTTACATACCGGTATGATTTTGTTCCGTTTTCAAATTGTACCGGCATCGTGTAAACGGGGCATTAGCTATAACCCAGTTAATTATTCACTTTACTCAAAAATCAAAAGTAGCCAATTTAAAATCTCTGCTCTACATTGGCTATTATTTTCGTGAAATTTTATGATATTAAATATTCTTTTCTATTGAACCTGTATATATATTTTTTAAATTTACTTAATGTTAAATGAAATAAATGAACTTCAACTTTGTATAACAATGCAATTTTTTAAGAAGTTGCTTCATATGATTCTTTTCAGTCGAAGTATTTAAAAACTTTGTACTTGTGGTTTTAGCTGGAATCCCACGATCTCAAGATGAACAACAAAAAGAAGCCATTGAAATTTTGTCGTTGGCCTTGGAAAATGCAGTAGCAAAACAAAGACGGTCAATTGGTTAGTACACTCAGTCTTAATATTAAGAAATTCACGATATTTGTCTTACGAGAGAGAAATCAAAGATTTATTATTTTTTTACAAGTCGTTATATGGTTATATAAATCTGAACGTTAATTGTTATGTTTCTTTCGTAGACCACTCCCGTGCTCGGCTCAGTCAAACCTCTAGTGACATTCTTCAAGTCCCTCTCTGTAAAACTAGTACTTTCCCAGCATCTTATTTTAATCGTGCTGTTAAGATCTGGAACACTGTATGTAAACTAACGCCTCCTGATCATTTTTCCAGCCCTAGTTCCTTTAAATGTTATCTTAGGCGGGTTTATTTCTCTCTGGTTACTTTAGTTTTTGATACCGAAATGACTTGTACATGCATGGTCCTTGACCCGTGATTGCCCTTGTCACAGAACATAATGTTCGTTCATTCGTTCGATCGCTCGCTTTCTCACTCACTAAATCACTCACCCTCATTAAATTACTCACTCACTCGCATTCACTCACTCTCACTATATCATTCACTCACTCACTCACTCGCTCGTTCACTCATTGTTCAGTCGTTGATTTACTTTGTCATTCACTTCTTCCTTCCACATCTAATTCCCCCCCCCCTTACCTAAACGTTTTCCCCCTTACATTATATAGATATGGATTCTGACTGTGACTGGGCGGAAGGAAGTTGGGTAAAGGACGATACCATAAAATACGGCAAAGATGCTTTATCTGGTTATGGGAAATGTCACGTAGATTATCGACAAGACTGTAAGAGAAATTCACTTGCTTATCTTGGTTATCGTTGGGTACTAAAGAACAAGATTTGCGAGGCCAACAGGACGAGATTCACCAGGGAACGTTTTCTGGAAACAGTTCGGAACAAGAAGATTGTATTCATTGGGGATTCTTTGACGAGAAACATGTTTCAATCCTTGGCATGTTTATTGTACGTGCGAAATCGTACGTTAATGATTGAGGACAACATGTATCGATACAGGTTGGGAACAACATAATTATTTTATACTACGGTTCCGGTTTGAGCGTGGACACGCGTAATTTGACGACACACGTTTCACACGGGAAACTAACATGTTGCTAAGCGGAAACTGTAACGTTACTAAGGCCAAACGGTACTGTTTTATTGTTTCAATTTGAAACGAGTGCCAAATTTTATAAAGCAAATGTGGGCATGTTTATAACTAACTCATCTTTGTACACAATTAAATATTCGTCAAGTGAAGCTAAGAATATCAGTGCTTTTCCGATCGGCCATTACGCTAACAAACCCCCACACACTGACCAGTCCTCATACTTAGAGTTTGACAATTCTTTTTATTAACAATATTCCCTTTTGTCATAGATATCCAAACTTTGGGGTTACCATCGAATTTATTGTCTCGAATTATTTAGTAAAACAAACACGAACGAGTTGTGACAGTAATGCAACAGTAAAATTGGCCAAACAACCTTGCCTTGATTTAGCGAATGTGGACCCTAAATGGGCTAGCCGTGTTAGAGACTTTGATATATTTTTATTTGCTACTGGTGGTTGGTGGGAACATGACGTACAAATGAGACAGGCATCAAACGGCGCAGCTACGTATCGTAAATCCAAAGAGATTTTGCACCAGGCTCTTAAAACAGTAATGGATTATCTTGGTAGACCGGAGTTTAAAAATAAAGAATTATATTGGAGATGTTCGGAGGTAACTTTTGTTTTCTCGTGTATTGTAAACACCATAGTCAATCGAGATATGGTCTGGAAACTCGGTAAACTTCAAAGCGCCTATAATGAGCTGTGATTTTATGTTGAACCGTACCTTACACCGTGCACATCCTTTGTTTTAGGTTTATTAATATTTAAATAGCACGGTTGAGTGATTGAACTGAAACGTTGATATTGGATAATTCGTTCATTATACTAAAATACAATGTGTTCAGTGACCGTACACCGTGCACAAAAATGCATAAAGACGAACAAAAAGATAGACCAAATACTTTATCTGAGTTTCCAGACCATATCTCGATTGACCATGTAAACACTGAGCTCGAAATAATACTGTATTAAGTATCTATTGTGTATTGAAGCCGAAAGTCAGCCATTACTAAGGGACCAAGTGATGGTCTTTCTAGCGTATTCTGGCACCGATATAAACATTTTGTTGAATGAGATGATGAAACTTGGAAAGAAAATATAGTTCAATATCCTTTTTGGGTACAGCAGACGTTTTAAGAAGACAAAGACATTTTTCAGCATGTTTGGTCCCTTAGTAATGGCGGATTTCTTTTGTTTAGCTGGCTTCATTTTATGAACCAGTGGACAATAGGTTGCACTATCCAGTCTTCCTTTGAGATCAGTGATTGAAAATAATAGTCGCAAACAGGGGCGCACATTCGAAACTTTTTTTTTTTGGGGGGGGGGGGGGTACTTTTCGTTCTGGGACCGACTTTTTATCAGTAGTATCTAAGCTATGCACCTTCCCAGATCAGGATCTATCTAGAGGGGTTTGGGGGCATGCCCCTCAAGAAAATTTTGAAATTTGAATGCCCTGAAACACCATTTCCAGCACTCTCAGGTGAATATTTCGGTCAAAAAGGCACGGCAAATTGATTGTCATTTTACGCTTTTTTTCCATGAAAAATGAAAACTGATATATTTATCGAGCTACCTTCTCCACAGGCGTTTATTTCCCAGCTTCTTTCTTTCATAAGGGGGTGCAAATAAATTTAAAACATCTGCGGAGGAGGTAGCGTACCGAGTTAAAGCTCGATAAATCCCATACTATATATACCTACTCAAATTAAATTTATCATGCTCGTGTGAATCAACGTGGACGAATTAGGTTTAAAATTAAATATTTTAAAACTTTGTCAAAGTTATTCTGAATTTCCGTGAGCCAACACTATGGAGTACAGCCCTAAAACAAGTACTTTCTCAGGTATATGGAAACAGACCTCTATCGGGATACGAAAAATCCCGATGGCGATTGAAGGCCAGATCTATAAAATCGGGATTTTTCTTCAGTATCGCGATCGAGGTCGCGTCGGGATTCGGGATTTTGAAGTAAAATCGGATATACACCGGAGGAAATCGGAATGGTTGGATACTCTGGATCAGTCTATTTGATAAGATTAACGACCATCTCTCCTTAAACTCATTTCCTCATGATCAAGTTCCCAAAACCATCACACTGGACGGCCAAGACGGACCGAAAAGGTAATCGAATCGACAATTCGGGACCGACTTTTTCAACCGACTCTCAGTTGTTGTTGGTGGTGGTGGGGGGGGGGGGGGGGGGGATGTCACACACACCCACACACACCCCTAATGTGCGCCCCTGGTCGCAAAGAATTATGGTTAAATGTATCGCCGCCATCTTTTTCGGCACCATCAATTACAGTTGATTTCACATTACTAAATTTACCGCCGTGTGTTGCGAAGTTCGTTCGGAAGTTCAGACTTCAGATTTTCATTTGGAAGTTCGGAATTACGTTGCCAAGGTTGAAAATTATCCAATTAAATTGCGCGCTTTGGATCAAAACTCATTCAGATTGGATAATTTTACAACCTTAGCAATGTAATTCCGAACTTCCGAACGAATATCTGAACTTCCCAACGAACTTCCCAACACATGGCGGTAAAGTAATGTGTGAGATCAACTGAAATAACTCTCTTTTGCCAGGTTAGTCACTTTTATGGTGGGGAATGGAACACAGGCGGCACATGTTTAAAAGATAGCCCAAGTGAGGATTCGCAGTACAATGCAGTTTCTTTATTCATTCAAGAAGCTGTGATACACTCGTTATTAACAACATCGTCAAACATTAGTATATTGGATATTACCAAAATGAGCGGTTACCGCCAAGATGCGCATCCCTCAAGCCGGAAGGGTTTTGGTTCACCTACTGATTGTAAACACTGGTGTTTACCTGGCGTGCCTGATCATTGGAATGAAATATGGATGAATATGTTACAAAAATCGTATCGGAGAAAATCGTGAGCAATGTTATACATGGTCTGGTGATCCTTTATATAGAAGTTATTTAACAATTATTCGCCGAAGGCGAGGTGAATATCGGTGTATAATAACCGAGACGAAGTCGAGGTTATTATTCACCGATATTCACTGATCCTGAATATACATTTTCAGGATACACATTTTCTAGAATACACATTTTCGTACTTTTAGGAAGAGTTAATTAAATGGTTGTTTCGCGGTTTACTGGGAACAATAGGATGTCTATTTAGTTTATAAAGCCTGGTTTCCATATAGTTGTAATTGTTGTAATTCAGTTGGCGACTGTCGCCGATCAAGTCTTACAACAATTACAGCTTAATGGAAACGCTTGTTGTAATCCAATCGGCGACAGTCGGCGACTGTTGTAGAAGTTGAATCAGGTTCAACTTCTACAACAATTACAACAGTCGCCGATGCGACAACAGTTAATGGAAACATCAATCGCCGACAGTCGGCGACTTTTTGCTAGATATTTGCAACGTAAAACACAAAATTATTTACAAAAACTGGCCAAATCCCTTCAAAAAACCCTCGATTTTGTTAAAGAAGACTACTAAATGACGAGTTCGAAGACTTGAATGCCGTACGCCAGCTCAAATGTTTGCAACTGTCGTCAAACGTTCACGAAACATGAAATTTAAGCGGCGAAGTTACTGAACTTGTAAATAATGCTTGTTATATTGTTATATAAACTGTGAAAATGATCACAAACAAAATTTTAGTCATTCAATTTGTTTTTGAATATCAAACTTAGCTCATCTGAACCTTGTCAAAACCGAGAAGTCCTCAGTCCGAGCGAATCGGCGATTTGAATTACAACAATTACAACTATATGGAAACATAATTGTAGTTCAGTCGGCGATAGTCGGCGATAGTCGCCGACTGAATTACAACAATTACAACTATATGGAAACCAGGCTTAATGTGCATATGCATGTTCTTATTTATACATTTTATTATATGTTGGACATGCGCATGTATTCACTGATTCTTGTTAGAACAATATGGATCTGATCTCGGTCTAACCTTGATATTGATCTTTTCTGATTTAATTATATTTATAATTTGTCATTTAATAACCATATTCTATATTAAAGTGCCGACGAAACGAAAATTAACTTTGTCTTATTTGAAAGAACACTTAAAATTATAGAGTAACAGTTTTTCATTTCCTTGTTTCGTTTTTGAGATATTTTAGTTTGTTTGATATTTGACGTCACATGTGCATAATGAGTTATCGAAAAAGTTATCTTTGCTATTATCAAATATAATAATCACTTGAAGATCTACATGTTTAGTTTTGTGGGCGAAACACATCCACACGCTTCCTTCGAATTAACTTAAGGATAAAGGGATAAAGGACTGGGTGGCTAATCATCCTTACTTGCAGCGGCTGAATTGCGAAGGACGCAGATCAACGTGGCCGTGTCGAGGCATATCATAGGCGCTCCGAGCGGCCGCCAACGACACAGTTCAGACCCAGTGCTGTGAGTAACTTCGTTACAAGTAACTAGTTACATGTAATCGTTACTTTTTTGAGTAACTTTACCGGTAACTAGTTACTTTTTTCAGAAGGTAACTGCAACTGTAACTAGTTACAAAAAGTAGGAATAAAAAGTAACGATAACTAGTTACATCTGCCGTTGAGAGCGCCGTTACCTTTTGCGATATCCATAATACTCCCAACTTCGCCGAGTCGTCGTTCAACGTCGTATCCAGCTTTTCATTGAACTGAACACACCGGTGCCTGCAAGTGCAGCATGTGAAACGCTGTTCAGCTGCGCAGGATTAATTTTCAGACCACATCGCTGCTGAATGACTGATCGTAATTTTGAAAATTCTCTTCTGGTCAAATTAAACAATAGTTTTGTCTAATTCACATGATTTCTTGATTTAATAGCCGAACGAAAGAATAGGTGTAACTTTGTAATTGTGATTGTAACTAGTTACAAAATTTTTAAAGTAACTTTGTAACTGTAACTGTAACTGTAACTAGTTACTTTTTTTCATTGTAACTTGTATCGGCAACTAGTTACTTTTCTGGTGATGTAACTGTAACTGCAACTAGTTACAAAAATTATGTAACTATTACAACACTGTTCAGACCACGGATCACAGCTAAGATGTTAGGTGTTGATTTTATGGAGGGTGGAAAACCGGAGAACCCGGCGAAAAACCCTCGAAGCACAGGAGAGATCAACTATAAACTCTACTCACATGAGTCCAACCAAGCCCGACAACGGGGTCATTCCCAAGCGGTCACCCATCCAAGTACTTACCCCAGCGCCGCGCGCTAACAGCACACGCCACCCGTGCTCCCCTTGGTCAGTTTGATAATAGAAAAGAGATCTAACCTTCTCCGATAGCTCATTATGCACGTACGAATTGGGGCCTACCCTGAAATTACGAAATGGCTTAATGGCTTTTTGGCCTAGCTTATATAATCGTATTTGGAAAGAAATTTTCGTTTTAATATCTACTGGGCTTAAAATTGAAAAGAAATTTGTGTCCTCAAAATTTCGAAATAGATCCCCAGGCGTTATATTTTTCAGAAAAAAATTCAAAAATTTTTTTGGAAATTGAAAAGAAATTTGTGTCCTCAAAATTTCGAAATAGATTCCCAGCGTTATATTTTTCAGAAAAAAATTCAAAATTTTTTTTGGGTAGCCTGGTTATATTCAGAGGGGGTTTAATTTATTGTAGGCTTTTTGCCGTTTGAATTTGATTGGCTTATATTCATAAGAGGTTATATTCGGAGGGACTTGTATCCGAAGGGTGTATATTCGGAGGGGCTTATACTCGTCGAAGCTGCTTATATTCGCAATTTTAGGGTATACAACACGTATTACTGAACGGCAAAATAATCGATGAATTACACCAAGTGCCAAATTTCATATTTTCTTGCGTCTCACTGGCGAGAAGGAAAAGTCATGAAATTCGACAACAGCTCCTGGCAACAGTTCTGAGCGGTGAATAATATGCTACGGACCGGTGAATAATAAAATCGTTCTGACCGAGACTATACACTTATCAACTTATGGAGCAAAAACATAGGTTCGCTAGCTAAAGGTGATTTGATGATGTCTTTATTTGTTTTCTTTGACACTTGGCAGATAATACTTATTTAATGCAACCTTCGGCAAACAGTCAAGTGTTATAAATAACACGACGAGTGCGTTGGCAAGATCAGTGCAAACTGCGTTGGTCTTCGTGAACTGGGACTCGAACCCAGTGACAATACGGGACTATAAGATCTACAACGTCAACCTCAAGAGAATTATAATTCTTTTACACAAAATAATTCTTCAGTTTTTTTCAAAACCACCAATGAATGATAATTTTTAGTCCCAAAAGCAATCTCAACGCCGTCCTCGTTCTTTATTCAACGCCACTTAGAGGTTTTCACGTCTTCACGACGACGTCAACTCATCAAAAGATGAGAACTGTTGCTTAAAATTGATTTCAATACAGACACTACAATCATTGTAGTAGTACTGCGACGTTTGAGAGTCATTAAACTAGCATCTCAAACTCATTAATAATTCATGAGGAAAACACAAAGAAAATCAGTACCGTGCATGTCGGTGGTTTGGATATTGGAGGAAGAAATTACATAAATTAAGCAAACTTTTGCCCCAATTTTCTCTTAAAATACTGATTTGTTTGAGATGTTATGTCATACACTCGGAGGAGTGTTCACAGGATATCCAAACACTTCGAAGTTTGTTCAAAAACCTCGGTTTCGCCTCGGTTTTCAACAAACGTCTCAGTGTTTGGATATCCTGATGAAACACTCCTTCGTGTATGACATATTACTTCAAGTATCAAATATAATAGTCAGTTAACCGTGACTTCTTTAAATTGTAAAAGTTATCTTGCTTTTTAACCACCGTCCCGTCCTAGCATCTTAAAGTCCTTATACGTCCCAACTTGGTCACAGAAAAAATGGTTGCACCTTGCAACTCTGCTAGCAAAACTAGCATTGACCTAAAAACTGTATTTTTATTAACTTGTTTATGGAAATTGTTACCAAACATGAAATTTCAAATTTTTAGTTTCCCATAACATTTAGGAAGCAAAGTTAAGGAGATGGAGTAGTTTTGCCTTAACCTAACCTATGCCTTAACTTAAGCCTTAAATAAAACTACTCCAACTCAATAACTCCATGTTCATTTTATGTCATGGGAACCTTTGTAACTAGGGTTTATCACTCTTTGGTGAATGGAATACCTCCAAAAAGGCACCAGGCCTATATTGGTGAAATAACTGGCATTCCAAGGGCCTCCGGTTTAACGTCCTTATCCGAGGAGATGGCGAAAGTCTTGTCATTGCTAGCCTTACCATGCTTGCAAAGACAATACTTTCTGCTCAATTGTTTTTCGACCCTCAGTAGAGGTCGCCACGACCAGTTTTTTAATTTCCTGAAATAAGCAAAAAGAACATATTATAATAACGCATTTATTGGTTGAACTGGGCAGCTTTGAAAAAGATGTAACTGTTTACTCTTACCTGATTCGTCCTCAAAATATTTGTCTTTTGCTGCCACATTGAACCGCCATATTAATTCATTTTGTCTATTTGACAAAATAACTTCGATTCTCGGTGGATTGATTACAAGTAAATCTGATTTCCAGTCAAAATTATAGTTGGCTCAAAATCAAACAATCTGACACTTGTCAATACCACTATTTACATTATATAGTGCTGAGCTGTATATTTTCCCATAATACTGTGATTCAAGGAATTCATTGACTAAATGTAGACAGAATTGCTTGCAAGCAACCTCTGGTTTTTCGATGTTTCACTGTTTCATGACAATGAAAACATGCTTCTGTCTACAGGAAATATCAATCTTGCTAACAGTAGTCAAGAAAGCAATTCCTTGAAAAAAAAAACAAACGAGAAAAATGACTCACCAAACGAAAGTACATCTTTACGAAATTGGCTTCTTCATCACATCTTGATCTTGATCTTGTACCAAGAATTTTGAACCACAAGTTTGATTTTATGGCAAAATATAAGCAGCGCTTTTTAATTTCGTTCTTAAATAGAAGTTTGCATATGTACAAACGAATGTCGTACATATGCCGAAAAAAAAACTCACTATACCACATTTTAGACCAGGACATCTGCTGGCTTGCTCAAATGTTGTACACACCATATCCAATTATTGCCAGGACCACTGTCACACTTGCCCACACCACGACTCACATGTCCCAAGTTTTTCAAAAGACATCAGAAATTCCATTATCGTATAAATGTTCGCTCCAACTTTAAAGTTTGATAGCCAACAAATGCCAAGCTTGAATTAAACAAAAAAAGTCAGTAATAACCAGGAATGTTTTCATAGCCACAAGTTCCAATTTCGAGTTTCAATAGTTCGGATAATAGAGCTTTCAGAATCCCATCGTTTCATGGAATGTTGTAAGAGCCACAAGCTCCAAGCTTGGGTTTTTTAATAGTTTCAAAAAGGCACATTCCTGTTTAAATGTTTTGGTAGCCACACGTCCCAAGCTTTTTTTTCTCAAAAGCTCGGAGCATTAAATTCTATATCAGCTTTCTGGCCTCTTTTATAGCCAGACGCCTAACTTGGCTTTTTGCTCAAATGATACAATGGAAATTGAACAGCATCTTCCATCTAGATTAAATGTTTGATAGCCACACCCCAGGCTTGGCGATTTTCAAATAGCTCAGATAATAGAGCATTGGAAATTGAAAAGCATCTTCCATCTAGAATAAAGGTTTGATAGCCACACCCCACGCTTGGCGTTTTTCAATAGCTCACTCAGATTACAGAGCATTAGAAATTCCATCATTTTGTAAAAGACTTTTTCCGAATTGAATGCTTTGTTTGTCACATCTTCCAGGCATAGCCTATTTTTCAATAGCTCAGAAAATAGAGCATTAGAAATTCCACATATCATAACATGTTCCGACTTGAATGTTTTGTTAGCCAAACGTTTCAGGCCCGTTTTATTTTGCCGTGAAGCATGTTGTAAATTATTTGCTCCTTTCGCTTTTGGAATTGGAAAAAGTTGAACAGCTTTACCATTTGATCAAGGTGTTCTTGCACGTTGTTGGTAGACTTCGAAACTTCGTCGTCGATCTCATCTTCCTCGGCCCACTACCACCTTTGCTCACACGGTATACAGGTATCAGATAATAAAGGTTTGATAGCCACACCTCACGCTTGGCGTTTTTCAATAGCTCACTCAGATTACAGAGCATTAGAAATTCCATCATTTTGTAAAAGACTTTTTCCAAATTGAATGCTTTGTTAGTCACACCTTCCAGGCATAGCCTATTTTTCAATAGCTGAGATAATAGAGCATTAGAAATTCCATGTTTTGTATAAAAGCCTTTTTCCAGATTAAATGTCTTGTTAGCCACAACTCACTCACAGGCTGTTGTTTTTTCAATAACTCAGATAATAGAGCATTAGAAAACAAATTAATCATCCCATATATTAAAGGTTTGTTTCGGATTGAAATCTTGATAGCCATACCTCCAAGGCAGAACCTTTTTCAATAGCTCAGATAATAGAGCACTAGAAATACCTTGATGTTATTAGAAAAATCTTGGTTGGGGTCGAATTCAAAACCTGCTTATTTGGATTAGTATCATATCAAACCTGCTCTGACTCTTGGGAACTGTCAGTTTACCTTATTGCTCACTCTTGTAAGTGGAACTTATGTAACATTTGTAATCAAAATTGTATAAAAAAGATTCGAATATAGACTCATTGTCTGACGTTGACAGATCATGTGATGATTCGGGATGCTGTTACATGCAAGTATGTAAGGGAAAAGATGTGAAGAATGTACTGGTAAAATACATATCTTTATGTACAAGAAAAGACCTAGAAACATTATGCATAAACAGAAAAGAATTGTACTTGAGTTGATGGTAAAACTAAGTACCAAAAGAAAAAAACAAGTTGGTAAATGCATAAAGTAATGCAATGTACTGTAGGAATAATGCAAGAACATCGGTTTGATAACTTCGCCTTCACTTTTGAGAATGCCATTCATTGAAACGTCATACTTACACACCGAGTTTAATTTTAAGTTTTAAGGCTTCAGTTAATTTTTACGCTTACACTGTTTTTCGCGCTCCTAGTTATAGTTATAAGTGTAAACAATTCTGTTAAAATAAATGGCATTCTCAAAAAATGAAGGCAAAGTCATCAAACTGATATTCATGCATCATCCCTACAGGTACACTGCATGTACCCAACACATTTACTAATTTGTTTCTTCCTTCTGGTACTTAATCCCACCTTCAGCTAAAGTACAACTCTTTTCTGTTCATACATAATCATGTTTCTGGATCTCTTCTTACACACAAAGAAATGCATTTCATCGGCACTCCTTATATCCTTTCCTTTACATACTTACAGATAGCAGTAACCCGAATCACCACATGAAATACCAAAGACACTGAAAGTGAATCCAATTTCACATTTTTAAAGTACAAAGAAAAATTAATGACGACAAAATATTTGGCTACCGACATATGTAGCCATGATATCGTCGCAGATGTGGAAAAAGGTAGCTGAAAAAACCTTGGATAAAAGATTGTATTGCTTTCTACAGTAGAGGTGAGATAAGCGTCAGAGGTACCAGGTAATTTTTAGGTAGTGGGTAGGAATAGGTTCCATTGCCCTCAAGAGAACAATGGTTACAGCTAGGACTAAGGACCAGTAAGGATAGGAATATGAATCGCAAACCCCAAGTCTACTATAGAAAGCAATTCAACCTAATACCCAAGATCTTTTTTCCACTAACTCTACTCCCATTTCTGCAAAGAAAAGATCATAAGTTAACAACGCTCTACTGCATTTTGTTTTATAACAACAAACTACAAAACGCCCACTTTGTTACCAGTATTTGTAGCGGTCGTTTCCTTTTTTTTTAGAAGTGAAAATTAAAGTAGCAGAGAAAAAACCTTGGATAAAAGATTGTATTGCTTTCTACAGTAGAGGTGAGATAAGCGCATGGGGTACCATCCATTGCCCTCAAGAGAACAATGGTTACAGCTAGGACTAAGGACCAGTAAGGATAGGAATATGAATCGCAAAGCCCAAGTCTACTATAGAAAGCAAATCAACCTTATCTTTTATCCATACCTCCGACCCGATGATAGAAAATGTCATTCTCCAAGACACAATTTTGGCAACAATTAAGGTAAAATAACAGTATCTTGAGTCAGAGCAGTTTAGTAGAGATAATGCAGATAGGGTCTAAATGATTTAGAACTTGTCTAACAGAAAAGGTCTTAACTTAGATTATGCATATGCCAATACTCCGGTTGAAAATAACTGTTGTTCATCTATCTCTAGAACTGTAATGGTTATCTAGAAAAGCAGGATTATTTTATCGAGGTTTACTCCTCTAGATCCGCCGTGTTCTGCTCCACCATCTCTTGATGATGTTAACAGGGTTACCTCGCAGTAGGATGTGGTTAATCTTCACCACGCACGGACGGTCATTCACCATGGAGAGGCTATATAATGCGCTTCACACGGTGCTGGGGTGCATGGAGACCATGACTCTAGGACGCCATAGAAGGCCATCTAGAAAAGGTGCTCCTCTGCTTAACCCCTTAACCCCTTTAGTGCCTTTGACCCATCCTTGCCTGAGCCAGGCAGAAACGTCCCCTTTGTTGTTTTACTCTGCAAGGCAGACGATTCTACTGCCAGGAGATTTTCTTTGCCAAAGGAGAACAACCTTAGATATCCTAGGCAGCAATAGGTCAGTTAAACAATGTTTTTGCCGCCTTGTTGTTTTTGTCGCCGTTTTGTTTTTGCCGCCATCTTGTTAATTGCCGTCTTTTCGGCGCCATCTTGTTTTCGCCGCCATCTTGTTTTTCCCGCAATTTTGTTTTGCTTCAGGTTGCTTAATTGAGTGCGATGCTAATACCTCCCTAAACTTTTCTTGTTTCCTCTTCACTACTTGTATTTGGAACAAAATATTTTAAGAAGTTCGAAGAGATACCCTCGCCGAATCGTGTGGTTTTCTACCATGTTGTTCCGAACGGTTTGGCACACAAAGTTGAGTACTTCATGTAATTATCTACGAATGTCTTACGCAACTGGGCTCACGTCAGGAAACAAGATGGCGGGTCATGCGAAGAAAGGAGGTTTAAACTTCCTCATCTCATAAATAAACCAGTCCACCCCTCCCCAATAAACTTTGGCCTGGTTAAGCCACATAGAAATAATTTAAACCTGAAACATTTGACCCAGGACATCTGCTTGCTTGGTATAGGTTGATCTTATCTTTGGTAATAACTAAAATCCATAATCCAAAATCCTTGTAGTTCCATGAAGTACTCAGGTTATAATACTCTTGTCAACATTCCTGTAAATACAATTAACAATTATTTAAAAATATCACAAACCCAATGCGACGGCAAATTATCAATGGCGAGGTATAGTTGAGTACAAGCATAAAAGACGTCCGTCTGTCTTGGTTTCGACTAAACGAGAATGCTGCTGAACTGAAACGAATTTCATTCCTGATTTCAAGGCTTTTAAAAGAGCGAGGTCTGATTCTGAATATGTCTCAATCAACGTGCCCCACACGTGTAGCCGACAACGACCCATTGAAAACCAGAAAGCGAATTGCCAAAAGTTGTACAAACTACAAAACATCTTCAAAACGTCGAGAAGAAGAAGGATAATGGCTAAGAAATGTCCTCTACACGTTGCTTAGTTCTCTCGAATTATGAAGTCAAATAATTAAACGTCCTACGGGTCCCACTACAAAGCTTATCCCGACATCTTCTCGCACCCGAATATATCGTCGAACGAGCGAAATTTGTACAAATAATTCTTCAAAACGTTAACAAAAGACGAATAATCACTTAGCCTATCTTCTAAACACGTCTCTATTCGAATAGGAGCTAAAAAACCATCCAGCGCTTGCTAAATCTTTGAACAATGGGCGAACAAGAACTGCCAAAAGGCTCCCGACAGCTTCAAAAACGTGGCCCGAAATTTTGGTGAATTTCGCCTCTAAAACGTCGAAAATCTCCGAGACACGCTCAACTTCGATTGGAGATGTTGGCACTTGTAATTGTGTTTCATTTTGAAGGATTTCTGGCCTATTTCTAAGTGATAAAACCGAAGAAATCTCGCATTTCGGGCTGAGCATGCAGCCGAAGGAATTCGCCACGGGACCGTCAAATTAATTGAATAAAATCAACAATTAAAAGCAAGGAACAATTACAAAGCATACTTACACACCTTCTCAACTTCAAAGCCGTTTTGTCACCACCTTGGGTCTAGTTTTCTAGCAAGACTTGGGCGAATTTTTCAAGCTTTTGTGCGACATAAGTCCACACTGCTCGCCGACATGCCCCAAACTGAGAAGAATCACGAGCACATGCGTATATGCATCTTGAAAAAGCTGACAGGTTTTTAATTTTAAATTACCCGCTTCAGCGCTTCTAATTGGTTGAATTCAGTTTGTTATTCAGCTTCCGGTTTTGACAAAACCGGTTTAACACGTTCATAGATCGCTCCAAGGGAAGAGATGTTTGGGGACGAACCATTATTTTTCTGGAGGGGGGGGGATGAAAAATATTGAAAAAATTGTTTGCAGACGCTGATAAGATCAAATAAATTGTTTGCAAACATAATAAGTAAAAAATAAAATGTTTGCAGAGCAATGATGAATGAAGCATGATTTAATATTTGTTACCAGCGTAGCGGTCGCCCCCCGCCCCACCAGATCTCGAAGACCATGCGTGTGAAAAGTTTAAATCCGTTGAGAAACTTGTAGGGGGGCTACATTGATACAATTTTTAAGGCCAAGTGAGTAGACTAGTAATGTGTTATATTAGGCATGCATATGCTATAAATTACAATACTAATTAGGTCTATACAAAATGCCTCCAACTTGTTTTTACATTTACAACTTGTTTATAAATAAATCTAAAGATATTTTTCTTGTTTGATTTCAACAAAATTATGTAATTTATGGCTTTTGGATTACTCTTAATAACTTGCCTCAAAATGCAGGAAATAGCGTTTCAGAAACCTTAGAATCCAAAATTTTCTGCGGACCCCCCTAGGAGATCGAGGTTCTCCCCCCCCCCCCCCCCAACTCAACATAAGACCCTGTGGTAGCAAGCCACGTACTGTCTGTGTCTTGTACTTTACTGGTCAGGAAATTATACAGTCACTACATATACCATCCAAATATCTAAGACACCTGATATATATGCTCTAAAAATAGTGATGAAATAATTTACATGTATCTCTTGTAGTTAAAAAAATAGTTTGCAAATGAAGGCTGCTGAAAAAGAAATAGTTTGCAGAGTTGCAGAGGTACAAGCACTGAAAAAAATTGTTTGTCTAATAATGGTGTAAACGAAAAGAAGCCTTTCAAAAGATTGGAGGCGAGAAAGCGGAACTGAATCTGAGACGCTTTGGCCGCTTGGCGCTGGCGTCAACACCGCTGCCAAACGTTTGCGCATGCGTGTATTCGCTAAAATAAACATTGCAAGAGAAGTGGGAACTAGCCACGCCGACAACAACCAGACAGTGAAGACTAAGTAAGACTCGACTATTCATTTGTGTTTTAAAAAAAGGGTAAAGAAAATTACGAAGGGGTAAATTCAGAATATGTTACAATATTAAAGTGCCACTAACCCCAAAAAATTTTTTTCGCAAATCTAAAAGCCCTTATTGAGTGGATTAGTCCAGTGAATAAATTATTGGTATTGGACATTTCTTTGGTCTTCTGTAGACCACCAAAGTTGCAAAAATTGGCATATGCATGTCCCATGGCGGAGAAGGAAAGGGAATGGGAATATTCCTGGTGTGACGTCAGACAAGCCAAACAAGGAGCTCATTTGAGCTCTGTCTGCTGAATGCATAGAATTTTTACATTGAGTTAGTTGGGAAAATGAATTTTCAACTCAAACAATTCCGTGTATTCAACAGACAGAGCTCAAAGAGTTCCTTGTTTGACTTGTGTGACGTAACACCAGGAATATACCCATTCCCTTTCCTACTCCGCCATGGGACACGCAGATGCAACTTTGGACGTCTACAGAAGATCAACGAAACGTCCAATACCAATAATTTATTAACTGGCCTAATCCACTCAATAAGGGCTCTTAGATTTGCGAGAAAAAGTTTTTGGGGTTAGTGGCACTTTAACAAAGAAGCCATGCACAATTTACCTACCTTATCTTTTTGGTAGTATGCTTATAATTTTAACTTTTGTGTCGGACTCTTGGACAAGTCCAAATAGTTCAGTGTTTTCCCGCTCTTTTTCGGAAGACGAGCCTGGGACGAGCTCGAACGTCGCGCATGCGCAAAACGTTTGGCAGCGGTGTTGCTGGCGTCTGCCCATAGATAATGGAAGGGGAACTGGATAGGAAACTTCAAACGAGGTTAAAGAACCGGAAACGTTGTTTGCACAACTTGCTATGGTAATTACACACTTATAAGCAGCTAATGCACCTATTGCTGAAATTAGACAAAAGTGTAATATCACTTAAGTTCAGCAGTGTCTGATTTTAGCCATGTGGGACCACCCGTTAGGTGCATTGCCCGCTTATAAGCGTAGAATTACCATAGCAAGTTGTGCAAACATCGTTTCCGGTTACGTAAGTTTCCTATCCAGTTCCCCTTCCATTATCTATGGTCTGCCTCAGTGCCTTGACAAAGATTGTGGGATGCGCAGTGAGTTTTAATCCGTTAATTGGCGCATCTTAGAAACATGCACATGTATGATGAAATGCACCATACACGCGTGTTGGGTTGTATGTTATATATCATCATACGGAACGAGAGACCATGTTGGTGAATTCGAACCTCCGTCCCTTAACTCTTTCTTGTCCGAATTGGTCTTTAGTATTTTATTCTGGCTAACGCCAGACGATTTTATTCACCTCTGGGGAAGCCCCCGGACAGGAATGAGTTATAAACTATCTCTTTAACTCTTTCTTGTCCGCACTGGTCTTTAGTATTTTATTTTGGCTAACGCCAGACGATTTTATTCACCTCTGGGGAAGCCCCCGGACAGGAATGAGTTAAGCTACGTCACACGGCTGTCGCCCCAGACCCTTTTCCGTTTTTTTCTCGGGCGCGACAATTTTTTGCTAAAAGCCAATTTTTCAAGGTTTAGAGCCGCATATCTCGCGAATGAAAAGAGAAAACCAAAAAATGTTAAAGAACCTATTAACTAACTTTTTGTCCTTTACTCAAAAGTCAAAAAAAATATTTTTTGTGACATAAGCACTTGAAGTGTTTAAGCCTGGTTTAGATGTATGTTAAAATAAAAGAATAAAAGCACTGCTTTTCTGCATTGTTCTTTATTACTTAACATGCTGCTGCACTTCCCGTTTTAACATGCATCTAAATCACAAATCGCCGACGATCGGCGACATATGAGAACCAGGATTTACCCAAACAAAACTTGGTCTCCATGACGCGCGTGGCAACTTTCTATAGTTCCTTCTCGTAAGTCGTAAGCTAGAAAGTAACTTGTTTTCCTTCAGTACTCCTCCACCAATGGGGACTTTAAGATTCAGACAACGGACTACGTATACGGCTACGGTAGAAGGTTTAACAGTGGTATTAAATGGTGGTGTATTATACAACCAAATTTCAAGATACATTAACGCACGGACTCGTCTTGTTCTTAAATTCTTGAAGAGATACACTTGTTCAATCTATGCTAGTCGCGAGAGTAAGGTTAAGCTTTTCCAAGGCTTCTGTAGTGATTCAGGTTCCGCGTTGTCTTTACAACGTCAAAATGCTTTTTCTACGTTGTCAACAGAGTCACGACAGCATAAAAATTACTCTTGGGACCGTCATTTGCAAAAGCTCTTTGTATATGACATAAAATTCTATTGTTCAAACACGTTGCCGTAGTCGTAGTCGTTGTGTTCTCTTACCTACACGTAACAGTTGCTCAAGATTGACTTCAATATATACAGACACTACAATATCGTTGATTTTAGCAATACTGCGCTGTTTTAGAAGATATTAGACTATATAGCTTTGAATATCAAACATAATAACCATAATAGTCAGTTAACCGTGACTTCTTTAAATTGTAAAACTTATCTCGACGAAAAACAAGTGTGTCATGTTGCATTAGCTATCAGGTCTCAAGTTAATTACGTAAAGAATAAACGAACACATTTTTTATTATTAATCAGTTAATCACTTAATCATTTCATCATTTGTCACGTTTTTGGATTAAAATTAACATATTTATTTCCAGTTATCCACATTGCCCTTAACTTGAATGTAACTGTTCCATCGTCTTTTATTTCAATTAATTTCTCAAGGAAATCCTTCACAAAGGCAGGGTCCATTGTTTCAAAATCGTGGTGAGATGATGCCTTAAACCAAGATCGAAATTCGTCCATAGATGCAAATTTGATGACAGGGCCAGGCACAACATTCTCCTCTATTGTGAATTTGGTAAACAAATCAACACTTTCAAAGAGCTGTGTGAATTCTTCTTTGGTTAGGAATTCTACGGGAAGTCCAGAATCCCCTTTTACACCTAGCTTCATCGGACCCTGAATAGCAAGACGTCCTCCTGGTTGCAAACATTGATATGCTTTCTTCAAGTAGACCTTCTTTTCCTCGCCAAGGACCCAAGCGATTACACCACTGCTAAAATGGACGTCGTAGTACTGTTCGTCGTCGTGTGGAAATCCGATGGCACTGCTTCCGACAACGAACTTGATATTCGGTACATCTTTGAACTTTTCTTGAGCGAGTTTCACTCTGGCTTCGTCAGGATCAACTCCTACAACCTCTCCGTCAAGACCAACGATATCAGCGATGAATTTCGACAACTCTCCTGTCCCGCAACCCATGTCTAACACTTTGTTGCCTGCAGAGAGATTTAGGGAACGAATGAACTCGCATCCCATGTCATATTGGGGTTTGTTCAGTGTACTATAAGCTTGAGCATTGGACTCCATTCTTGAAGATTCCCCCGTTTCTGTTCGGTCGGCACTAGATCATGGTCGAGACTCGAGATACGGACAAATATGCGCCTGCTAGCTTTTAATACAGCGGAGAACTTGCGCGCAGTGTTGCCAACCTTGGGATTTTATCCCAAGATCTTGGGATTTTTTGAAGGAGTTGGGATTTTTTTGGGATTTTTTTCTCAGGGATTCAACCTTGGGATTTTTCTTGGGATTTTTCCAGAGCAAACAGTTTCAGTTTTAAAAAGCTAATTTCAATGTTAATCGTATTTTTTTTAAATTTACTTGATCATTAGATCATACTCAGTGATCTTACTCCACTAGCCTTAGCCAGCCCCTGCGTTCTTTACGTATGCGTTTCATTTAGACAAGATGAAGTACTCTATTCAAATGAAGTATCACTGATACAGTGGGCTCAGATTGCTATACGTGTGAAACACATGTGAAACATGATGTCGATGCCACGAAAAACATTTGGAACATGTATATCAAACGGCGATAGAGACCTGGGAAATACTCAGTAAATGAAGCTGTTGAACCTTGGGATTTTTTGGTAAAAAATAGGGAATCTTGGGATATTTTCAGACCTTTACTGGGATTTTTACGAAACTTGACTTGGCAACACTGCTTGCGCGTCATTACCATAACATATATAGCTCTGGATTCAAAGGCGTTCGAATCATTCTTTTCCCGCGATGGCTTCTACCAGCTAATATTCTGTAATTCTAAAGATGATATTCTCGCAGAATTCGATGAATATAAAAGTAAACCGTGACAATGTGTGTCGTACTTACATTTGGAGACGTGCGTTTCAAAACATGTTTAAATATTTTCTGTTTGCCCGATTTAAATAAATTTTATATCAAAATGATCCCTTGAATCTGCCGAATCCAGCACTATAGGTTTTGTCTACTGAAAGTATTAAGATCCGTCGTTATTCGAATATGTACTGAGTCTATACGTCCAACAGGGAACATTGAAATGATGCCGTGAACAACGAACTCCGCAAGCTCGCGCTTCGGAAATAACGAACGAACTTCGCAACACATTCGGCAAAAGTTATGTAAAATCCTCTGTAAAATATCACTGAGCATATCTTCCAAAATTCAATTAATAATATATATTTCCAAATTTTCAAAATGTAAGTTCGTTCTTTCAATCAGAACAGGACTTGAGTGTTATTGTTGTGCAGGTTCTCCGCTGTACTGAAAGCTAGTAGGCGCATATTTGTCCGTATCTCGACCATGATCTAGTGCCGACCTTTCTGTTCGCCGGGAAGGGTCGGCTTGGAAATCCTAGAGCCTGCGGTTCTCTTGTCCAGCTTCATCGCAGACAATTGCTGACAAAAGCGAAGCGGCCGATCCGAACGTTGTATCTAATAAACTACTAGACATTATATACACATTGTATCCAGTAAGTTACTGGAAATTGTTTAATAAAGAGGTTATTAATGAAACCCTTCCCCCCCCCGAATCCCCTAACCCTAATCTCAAAAATGTGAATTTCCCGGGGGGTAACCCTAACCCTAACTTGAAAAGTGTCGGGGGGGGGGCTGATTACTCCTCCTCCCCCACCAGCCACCCTAATAGTGTTTGTAAATTATGGTCAACAGTTCTTGACAAAGATTGTGGGATGCGCAGTGAGTTTTAATTTAATCCGTTAATTGGCGCATCTTAGAATTAAACAATTTCCAGTAACTTACGGGATACAATGTGTATATAATGTCTAGTAGTTTATTAGATACAACGTGCGGATCGGGTGACAGATGACGTCTGAGTTTATAATTTATTCTTGCATTTCCAACAAAAGAAAATAGTTCATTAGAAATCTCTCGAGATTCAATTTCGGTTTGTTTTTCTGAGTTTTGGTCCATAAATAGTAACTGTGCGCTTCGTTATCGCCCGTAACCGAAAAAGATGGCGACTTGTACATTTATCCACAATCCTTTGCGCATAGTAAATATTGTTTCTTGCAGAGCAGAATTATCAGAAAATTAGGTGAAAAAACGATCAAGTGGGGTAGAAATGAAGTTCAAACTTACTTAATTCATGTTGGCATGATAAACAATGTTCAGTTGCTTCCTATTTGAACTGATTTGAGATCACAAAGCATTTAGCATTTTGATTAAAATGTACCGTCGCCATATGTTTCGGTACCATCAATTCTAATTGTTATCTGTTACGAAGATCTTCTATCGAATATACAGTTCTGCTGCGCGAGAGCCAGGCAACCAAGTGCGATCTTTTATTTAATTAAGGTTTAGGGTCAGGATTAGAGCATAGTTAATAGAAAATAGACATGGTTTGGAAACCCGGCAAACATCAAAGCGGTTAACAACCAAGCTACGATTCATGTTGAAAGGTACATGAAGGTGCCATATCCTTTGTTTTAGGTTTATTAATATTTAAACATTACGGTTGAGAGATTGAACCCAAACGTTGCTATTGGATGATTGCTTCATTATGCAGAAAATACAAGATGTTCAGTAACCGTGAAAGTGCAAAAATTTCCATAAACCTGAACAAAAACATAAAACAATGACTTTTGTTGAGTCCCGCCCCCAATGGTCTCCAAAACCGTTCTCGAAAAGTTAAAATCCGTTGAGAAAGTTGTAGGGGGGGGGGGGGGGGTACATTGTTTTAAGGCCAAGTGAGTAGACTAGTAATGTGTTATATATATTTAGCAGGCATGCATGTAATTAATAGCATATAAATTACAATACTAAGGGTCAATACCAAATGCCTCCAACTTGTTTTTACATTTATGACTTGTTTATAAATAAATCTAAAGATATTCTGACGTGTATCATGCTATGCTCGGGTTTAATTTCAACAAATTATGTAATTTATAGCTTTCACATTACTCTTAAATACTTGCCTCAAAATGCAGGAAATAGTATTTCAGAGACCCTAGAAATCCAGAATTTTCCGGGGGGCATGCCCCGGGACCCCCCTAGAAGATCGAGGTTCTTATTAGAGGTAGATATATACTGATAACATAATAGCCCCTCACCGATGGAGCTTGTTCGTAGAATTAACCTGGGAAAGTATGGTATTGATTTTGCAAAAGGAGAAAAACCAGAGGACCCAATAAAAACCCCTCAGAGCACAGAAGAGAACCTCTCTCCTCCGCAGAGGCTTCTATTCTGGTTAGTTGCGGGCAATAGGTGACTTTCAGGGTGTTTCGCGCGCATCATTTTTCAAAAAAACTGGCAAGCTCCCCTCAAAGTAAACATACTGTTTAAAATCAACAAAGTATAGTTACACTTTCTGGATGTTTAACACTGTTGTTAGTCGCTAGTAAGTCTGTTTGCCATTGCTTACTTTGTGGGGAGCCCGTCAAGAACCCGTCAAGAACCAGCCGATCCGCACGTTGTATCTAATAAACTACTAGACATTATATACACATTGTATCCAGTAAGTTACTGGAAATTGTTTAATAAAGAGGTTTTTAATGAAACCCTTCCCCCCCGAACCCCCTAACCCTAATCTCAAAAATGTGAATTTCCCGGGGGTAACCCTAACCCTAACTTGAAAAGTGTCGGGGGGGGGGGGTTTAAGCCGCCTCCTCCCCGTCCAACGCCCCTAATAGTGTTTTTAATTTATGGTCAACAGTTCTTGACAAAGATTGTGGGATGTGCAGTGAGTTTTAATCCGTTAATTGGCGCATCTTAGAATTAAACAATTTCCAGTAACTTACTGGATACAATGTGTATATAATGTCTAGTAGTTTATTAGATACAACGTGCGGATCGGGTGCAAGAACCCACCAATTTCTTTGCAAAACGATGCGCGCGCAATACCCTGAAATTCGCCTATTGTCGCAGGTGCGCGGGCTATCGTAAAAGGCGCGGGGAATACACGGGTCGCAAATCTCGACTGCGCATCAGAATGACGCGTTCTGCGTCGGGATAAAACTTAATTAACTTTGTAACATCAGGCTAAAGCTGCAGTTTTCATTTGCATTTTCATTTACATTTCTGAAGCGATTGTACTGAATTCCTCAGCCTAATGTTATAAATTGAAATAAGTTTAATCCCGACTCAGAACGCGTCATTCTGATGCGCAGTCGAGATTCGCGATCCATGTATGAGAGGAAGAGAACCAAGAACTCCAGATCCACTCACATGAAGCTATTAAATGTTGTCTCCTATTTGAGTACTAACCCATTCAATCGGGCTTAACTTCAGCAGTGAGGGGCAACGCGTTAACAGCTTGTGTTACTCGTGTACAGGGCCGCCGCGAGGAATGGACCTTTTCACCGATAGCGGCGCCATCTTGAATTCGCAATGCATTGTGGTAAGCTCAATTAAAAGGGTGGTTGCGTAGTGTTGAGACAAAATGCGGTAATTTTTTCTTGATTAACACTTTCATGGCAACAATGTCTAGATATGATCGTTGTCATATTGGTAAAAGCAATAATTCTCGTACGTATAAAGATACATTTGTCATGAATCTATCCTTATACGTCCGAGAATTGTTGCTTTTACCAATATGACAATTATTATATTTAGGTATTGTTGCCACGAAAGTATTTATAAAGAAAAAAAATACCGCATTGTGTCTCAACACTACGCAATCGCCTTTTTAATTAAGCTTGCTACCCTGGATAGATCACAAGTTGTAGAGTCAGTTCTTTATCCTATGGTCGTGTTTAAATGTTTTCAGTCCAATTTGTCATTCATCACTAGGCCCCTGACCACGAGGTTAGGGCCCCCGTAGTTTTTTCTCGGATACCACGCTTTCTGGGATGGCCCCCCTCTCAAGTTGGGGCCCCGGGGCGGCCTAAATTTAAATTTATACAATTGACAACAACACATTCAATGGTATTTGTTCCTAAATATATGAAAATAATTCATAAAATTCTCTTAGCTGTTTTAAATTCTCTTAACAATACATAAAACACGTTACAGTTCATCCACTGGACGGCTTAATGTTTCTCCAAAATTAGTTGCTCGACTACCAACAAAAACGTCTTGTTTATTTAGGATTTCTTGCTTTGTTAGTACCTTGTCCTGTATTTTAAGAATGCATAGATGTAAACATTAGTATAGGTAATCATATGATAGCGAGTACAATTAAGGATTTATTCTACAAGTGATATTTGAAAATTTTGCCAAACTGGCCGCCATTTTGTTTTGCCCGCAGTTGAATAGTGCAGGAACCAGATTGCAGGAACGTAGTCAGGATTTTTAAAGGGGGGAGCCGAAATCAAAATAAATTTTTAGGGGGGTCCTGGGGCATGCGCCCCCGGGAAATTTTGAAATCGCGAGTCGCTGAAATGTCATTTCCTGGCTTTTGGAGGAAGATTTTACAGACTCGAACGTTAAAAAACGTCATATAAAATACTCAAAACACGCAAACGTCACATAGATACTTAAAATGCATACACTCAGTAGATTGAATACAGTTTATTTCCTGACACAATTGATATTGCATCAGTTTTGTAGTTACATGTCTGTCGTTTTATATCAAAAGGGGGGGGGGAGCCGTGGCTCCCCCGGCTCCCCCCCCCCCTGGCTACGTCCCTGCCAGATTGCGTGAAAAGCACTATTCATCTGCGAGGTATATGACAGCTATATATTAATCAGATTAGAAAAAGTTGGAAGAGAAGTAAGATAAAATGATTATATGTCAATTAATATACTGCACCTTGTTGCTATCAGCTTCATAAATCAGGTGGTGTGTCTCAGCATCCAGAGGATTGTAATTAGCTGGAAAAAGCCATGCCTCCACTTCCTCCTTAAGTTCAAAGAGAAAATAAGAGAAAATCAGAATAACAATCGAAAGATAGTAGGGTTAGATATACTGCCGAAACAGAGAACCAGAGTCCGACTGGCCCTATGAGCCATTGTGCCAATGGCACATGCGCCTCCTTAGGATGCCGTTACTGCGCCCCTTTCCCGTTGTATAATATTATATTTGATATGTAGTGCAATTCCTATTTAAAAACCCGATTTTGATGTAATCAGTATGGTACAGCTAATAGTATATTACGATTAAATAATATTTTAGTACGCTTCACGCAGCTGACAGCCTGACATAAAGTAGTCACCTAATGAATGGTACACACAATGTGAGTTGATTTGTCCATGTATGACGACAAGTCCTCATGATGTATGCCTTGCATGTTATGGTATATTCCTATATAAAATGAGTATATTTGAATATTTTGTTTGGCATTTTATATCCTGCAAAACTCTTTCAAACCCCCCTCAAAATGCAGGAAATGCTATTTCAGAGACTCTAAAATTCAACATTTACCGCGGGAGCATGCCCCCGGACTCCCCTAGAAGTTGCTCGCGTCTTCGGCGATCCTTGCTCCACACGTAGTAAGTATTGCCTGTTTTGCCCCCTTGTTGAAACCCTGACGGCGCTTCTCTCCCTAACGGCACCGCCCCTAATATAAAGCCAGTCCGACTCTGCAGAGAACGTATAGGAGTCTAACGTTTCGAGCGAAGGCGGCCCTTCTTTCGAAACGTTAGACTCATACGTTCTCTGTTTCGGCAGTATATCTAACCTTTATACTATACTTCGATTGTTGTTTCAACACTGCCTACGCAGCACGCTACTTTTATTTGACATGTATATTACCCGATTTAACTTTCCGTCGCCATCCTTATCTCGCTCGGTCCTAAAAAGTTTCTTCTCGCTTTCAAGCCACTTGGGAGGCTCACTGTTTGGTGCTTTGCCATCGACGTGTTCGTCACCTACAGGTTAACATATTTGAGTTGTCAAAAAATTGTTGAAAATTGGTTATATAGTACTAAACTAAACTGCACACTATTCTCCTTCATAAAAGAAGTGGTTAACAACAACACACGTAAAAAGCTTACAGGATGTGTTCACAACAGAATGGTATAACAAGGCTGTTTACTAGTTGTAACAATGCTGTTCATTCAACAAGCTGATACAACCTTGTTAGCATCAACCTGTTAAAGTGTCTATGAAATGAAAAATTCGTTGGCATTTTTGTTGTTTTATTGTACAGAGGAGCATGGCAGGAGCACTCACTGAAAATTTCAAGAGAATCTGATGCGTAGTTTTCGCGCTATTAACTCTCAAAGTTTGCCATGGCTAGTTCGTTCTTGGAGAAAAATTGGGCTTTCGGTAACAAAGCTTATATAACGTACGCAGATGGACAACTATAAAGAACAATAGATTTCACGGGTGGCGTGTGCTGGATGGGTGACCGTCTGGGAATAGCCCCGTTGTCGAACTTGAATTTCACGTGAGTAGAGTTTACTTGGTCTCTCCTGTGCTTCGAGGGTTTTTCGCAGGGTTCTTCGGTTTTCCTCCCTCCGTAAATTCAACACTTAGGTCTTAGCTTATGTCGTGCACTTTAATCATGAGCCTCTAGCTCGGATGATTGGGCGACCACATCCTGTGCTTAACGACGTTAAATAAATCATTACTCATTACTATTAATCATCCATCTGTGTACGTCATAAGGCATTGTTACCAAGAAGCCCAAATTTCCCCAAACAAACCATCCACGGCAAATTTTGAGTTGATATATAGCGCGAAAACTACGCATCAGATTCTCTTGAAATTTTGAGTTGATATATAGCGCGAAAACTATGCATCAGATTCTCTTGAAATTTTCAGTGAGTGCTCCTGCCATGCTCCTCTGTACAATAAAACAACAAAAATGCCAACGTATTTTTCACTTCATAGACACTTTAACAGGTTGTTAGACGCAGGATTGTATAACAGGCTGTTGGAACAACATATCATAGGTCTGTTGAGCCATCAATCTTGTTACCAGTTCAGTGTCAACAACCTGGTACAGCCAGTGCGAACATGACACAAGACGGCGACAGCCTTACCCAATCTCGTTCCCAGAGCCCACGTTCCCCTTACCCAGAGGGCGGGAAACGAGAGATTCTGGGATAATCCGTTCACGTCATCACAGGATTCTTGTTATTCGGAAGAAGAGTTATATACAGTAGAGTTCACTGTGTTCATCAGCCAATGAAATATCGATGTGAAACGGATGATCCCAGAGTCTCTCGTTTCCCGGGTGGGGAACGTGGGCTCTGGGAACGAGATTGAGCCTTACCCAAATCAGTAAGGAGCATGGAAACGTAATTGATAATCGACAATGTGATTGATTACTTATAGCCAATCAGAAACTACTCGTTCATATTAAGGCTGTTTTCCATTGAGAGATATTTTTCGATCGAAACGACTTTTTTCTTTTCTCTTGGCTAATTAGTTCCACCTGAGAGCTTACGAGACAAAAGAAAATGGCGATTCGCGCGACATTTTTCGCCAAGTGGAAATTCAGCTTGAAGGCGGTTTTCCACTAGGCGACATTTGTCGACCGACTCGACATTTTTCTTTTGTCTTGGCTAATTAGTTCCACTCAAGAGCTTCCGAGACAAAAGAAAATGTCGCTTCGCGCGACATTTTTCGCCTAGTGGAAAATCGCCTTAAAGCCAGTTTTCCACTAAGCGAAAAAAGTCTCCTAGTGAAAATCCACTAGGCGAAAAATGTCGCGCGAAGCGACATTTTCTTTTGTCTCGCAAGCTCACGAGTGGAACTAATTAGCCAAGACAAAAGAAAAATGTCGAGTTGGTCGACAAATCAGTGTCGCCTAGTGGAAAACCGCCTTTTTTCTCGCGCGAAGCAACTTTTTCTTTTGTCTCGTGAGCTTTCAGCTGGAACTAATCAGAAATCTATTGAATTTGAACAAAAGAAAGTCGCTTCGCGCGAAAAAAGTCGCCTAGTGGAAAACCGGCTGCTGCTGACATAGCGCTATACATGCATGGTTACCGGTAAACCAGAAGAGGCAAACAATTGAAAACTGACTGGTTTAGTATGTTATATCATCTTCAAATACTGAATTTCAACGTGCTTACCAATGTATTCCTCAAGTGAAACAAACCCATCTTCATCTTTGTCGATGCCCTGTAACACATCATCTGCAGCAACTTCGTGCATACGTTGATATTCACTGGGATGAAGATATGCCAAAAATTCATTTTTGGTTAACGTGTTGTCATTATCTGAGTCGGCTGCCTGCCACTTCTTCCTGTCCAGCTCTCTCTTTTTTCTGTATCGTTCATCTTCAACCCTGTCGTCGAAATCTAGAAAGCACAAATGGTGAATCAAACACCAATTCAAGTCAATTGTACAGTTCAGTGTAACAAAACACAGTGGCTAAAATGGGATTAAAACAGTGGATGACTCAAATAGTAATCAAAATATATGGTCTTTCTAGAAACTCAGCTAAAGTCTTTGTTCTATCTTTTTGTTCGCCTTTATGCATTTTTGTGCACGGTGTACGGTCACTGAACCCACTGTATTTTAGTATATCGTTCGTTTTCGAACAAAGTAGACCTAGTATTTTACTCTGTCTAACACCAGACGATTTTACTCTGTCTAACGCCAGACTATTTTACTCTGTCGAACACCAGACTATTTTACTCTGTCTAACGCCAGATTTTTTTACTTTGTCTCACACCAGACTATTTTACTCTATCTAACACCAGATTATTTTACTCTGTCTAACACCAGACTATTTTACTGTGTCTAACACCAGACTATTTTACTGTGTCTAACACCAGACTATTTTACTGTGTCTAACACCAGACTATTTTACTGTGTCTAACACCAGACTATTTTACTGTGTCTAACACCAGACTATTTTACTGTGTCTAACACCAGACTATTTTACTGTGTCTAACACCAGACTATTTTACTGTGTCTAACACCAGACTATTTTACTCTGTCTAACACCAGACTATTTTACTCTGTCTAACACCAGACTATTTTACTGTGTCTAACACCAGACTATTTTACTGTGTCTAACACCAGACTATTTTACTCTGTCTAACACCAGACTATTTTACTCTGTCTAACACCAGACTATTTTACTCTGTCTAACACCAGACTATTTTACTGTGTCTAACACCAGACTATTTTACTCTGTCTAACGCCAGACTATTTTACTCTGTCTAACACCAGACTATTTTACTCTGTCTAACGCCAGACAATTTTACTTGTCTAGTCACTCAAGTGGAGAGCCTTTGGTAATGAAGGAATTAATTGTAAAGTTGCACACAATTTATTTAACAGTTTATACCCATATCCTTACCAGATGTACGACCATAAGAGGTGTTTTTGAACTCTTCCCAAGAGATTTTTGCATCGTCATTCCTGTCATAACTAGCCCAGTATGAGTCCAATTCATCACGAAAATGTTTGAGCTGGACATACTCTATCCATGCTCGAAGCTCCTTCTTCGTGATTTCTCCATCACTATCTTTATCAATTTTATCTACAATTTTACTGATAAAGAATCAGAATAAATTTTAGTAACTTGATCTGATGAACTAAGAACCGTTGAAAAATGTTTCTAGCCGGCATTAATATATACAAACGTTGTTAAATGGGACACCATTCACCTCTACTTTGGTAAATAATTTTTTTTAGATCAATTTAAAACAACAACGGCAACAACAACAACAACAACAACAACAACAACAACAACAACAACAACAACAACAACAACAACTTAACTAAAACAACAACATGTACAACAACGACGACAACAACGACACAAACAAACACACAAACAAACAAACAAACAAACAAACAAACAAACAAACAAACAAACAAACAAACAAACAAACAAACAAACAAACAAACAAACAAACAAACAAACAAACAAACAAACAAACAAACAAACAAACAGACAAACAGACAGACAGACAGACAGACAGACAGACAGACAGACAGACAGACAGACAGACAGACAGACAGACAGACAGACAGACAGACAAACAAACAAACAAACAAACAAACAAACAAACAAACAAACAAACAAACAAACAAACAAACAAACAAACAAACAAACAAACAAACAAACAAACAGATTTTGCGGCATCTAACTCTCAAGTCAAATATTTTATATGTGAAAGTTAACCCAAACTGCTACAATCATTGACAAAATGAGTTGGAACATGTGCACCAAAGTAAGACATTTCACAATGTTTTTATATCCCCCCATCCCCCCTATTCAATGTTGGCTTCCCATCAGCGGAAATGTGATGAGAACCTATAGAGAACAAATCACGAATGTTTTGTGGTGATACAACATTGTTTAGGGGGAGGGGGGGGGGGGCGAGGAATGTAGGCGGAGTGATGCAAAACATGTTAATGTTGCTTTTGTTACAACAATTTTGTCAATGATTGTCTGAAAATGATGGTATCTTTGTATTAACGTTTAACATTTAAAATTTAACTAAATGTATGCGATAATGTTAAGAAACTGCTCTTACAAATAAAGTGCTAGCATTCCTCTTTAAAATTATCAAAATTGATTATATTGGATATATTAAATGACGTCACAACGAGTTCTTTCAAAAATGGTGTTCAAAGGACGACTTGCGGCCTTGCAATGCGCACACGCACTTGTGTTGGCTCAGCAAGGGGGATACTCTCTTGCAAAGATTGCCTACAAGACGAAAATGTCGAGAACAAGTGTTTTGCGACTTCTACATGCAGAAGAAATTGAAAGGGAAAAAAGGAAAGAAAGCAGCCGGGGGAAAAAGTTGGCAGACCTCAGGTTATGACAGCGCGTGATAAACGGAAACTTAAACGAGCTATTGCGAAAATCCGCCAATTTCAAAAAATCGTAGAAAGGGGATCCTTACTGCAAAAGATCTAAAGCAACGACGTACATTTGCAAGGGCAATGTGTGCAAAAAATGCCGATTATTGGACGAAAGACGTGGCATTTTATTTGGACGGAGTATCCTTCATCTACAAAGGAAACCCGATGAGTGATGCGATGAAACCAAAGAACAGAGTTTGGCGAAAAAGAAGCGAGGGTCTCGTAGTAACAACGAAAGGAAGTAAAGATCTGGCCGGAGGCAACGATTGCATCTCATTCTCATTGTCGCCATATCATATGGGAAAGGAGTAATTTTAGCCGAGCCATACGAAAAGATGAACGGAAAATTTTTCGCGCAATTTATAACACGACATTTTCCAAATTTGTTCGAAATAGCTGGAAAAGGTGAAACAGACGAGAAAATATTTGTGATGGACAACGACCCTTCACAAACGTCTTCAAAAGCAAGAACATGTTTGGCAGACCACGGCATTAGCGTGCAAGCCATTCCACCAAGATCGCCAGACCTTAACCCGATTGAGAATATATTCCATGTTGTTAGAAAGCGCATTGAAGCTCAAGTGAGAAAGAATAACATCACACATCAGACATGGGATGAGTTCTGCAGTGCAGTTAAATACAATATTTGGTCAACGTCTAAAGAGTACATTTATAAGACAATATTCCGTATGCCTAAAAGACTAAAGCATATTGTGAAAACTAAGGGTCGACGAACAAAATACTGAACTCACTTACTAATTAAATGGTATCAATATTATCAACACATGTTGTGCAAAACAGCAATTCAATGTTATACATGGTCATAATAATTTGTATTTAATGTAAACTACAATTTAAGAATTAGTGATAACAAATAACCCGAATTTCAAAGACTGTATGTGAGTTTCAAAGACCGTGTTTAATAACGATAGTGTCGTATATCATATCCAGTTACCCGTCACTTTATATCAGTGTTTTTGATGGTAACAAATACATTTTATTAAAAATTTACGGTTAAACAAGCTTTGTTAAATCGAACTATATCATATTAATTCACTTTACCATGGCAAAATCATAATTTTTCATACACTTTACCACACTTTACCACACTTTACCACAAACAGTGTATAATAATAGGATACTTAATTTAATTTATAAACACCGCTGTGGTAAAGTGTGGTAAAGTGTGGTAAAGTGTATGAAAAATAATCGTATACCCATGGTAAAGTGTACTCATATGAAACGCTACATCATAAGGATTAACATGATGGTTTTGCATTAACACAAAATAGAAAATATAGGAAGTTATAGCACAATATCTAATATAAGTCGTGCGAAACATGAACCACAGGGGTACAATGGCAGTGTATATGAGAAAAGGTGTTATAGTGTACGCCATGACACTTTGGAGATAATTTTTAAGGGAATACTGCGACCTCATTCTGACCATGAATAATAAAAGTAAAGGAGGGCATGGCGTAAGCCATTTCTCGCAATTTGCATTATGTAAAATACAAGGTAATAGACAAAAATATAGTTACCAAATGCCGTTACGTAAACGCGTGTTCGCAACTCGCCAAGTTATGATTTCTGAATTATGACGAAAATCAATT
Organism: Corallium rubrum; assembly: GCA_964035015.1. Lineage (NCBI taxonomy): Eukaryota > Metazoa > Cnidaria > Anthozoa > Scleralcyonacea > Coralliidae > Corallium > Corallium rubrum. The sequence continues at coordinate 10,560,020 of OZ036001.1, forward strand.
GAAATGCATAATTTGTATAATATATTATAAAATATACTTCATTAAAACAATTAGGTGCTTCATTTTCACGTATTCTAAGTAATATTTGATGAAATTATTTAGTTAAAATTTGTTTTTCTCTTGAAAATAATCGTAAAATTTTGCATAAAAAACTCAGACAATCATTGACAAAATGAGTTGGAACATGTGCACCAAAGTAAGACATTTCACAATGTTTTTATATCCCCCCATCCCCCCTATTCAATGTTGGCTTCCCATCAGCGGAAATGTGATGAGAACCTATAGAGAACAAATCACGAATGTTTTGTGGTGATACAACATTGTTTAGGGGGGAGGGGGGGGGGGGGGGGCGAGGAATGTAGGCGGAGTGATGCAAAACATGTTAATGTTGCTTTTGTTACAACAATTTTGTCAATGATTGTAGATAGACCTAACATGAAGTAGCTTCTGTTTGTTTAATGTCCCCGCTGACCAAGATACTCACCTTAATCGTAATTTGCTTTCCTCTGGCGTGAGTTTATCAAAAACCTCCTTCTCGTCGTCACCGAGAAATGCTTTATGATCGTGATCGACATTGTGTTTCCCGTCCACATAATGGTCGTCGAGTCGTCTAGGAATACAGTCTACTAACGTACAAAACAACAACGCACATACAAACCAGACAGCTTTCAGAGACATCATGAATAGCTCGCGGTTTGGCTCGACTGAAGCACTGAAGTGACGATGCTCTTGCCACGTCGACTTGGGCTTACAACAGACAAGAATGTGCCATTGTATTGTTGGCAAATAAATCTGATTAGCTTACCAACAACAATGACGTTAACTCTGCACGCGCATGGTCCAATCACGTTTTAATTGGTTGTCATATGATAGGAATTGTCCAATAATATTTGGCTACGAGCGCTACAGGGGGTTGCGCTGCAGAGAGTGACAACGCGCGCTCGCTTGTTTCCGTGTATCTTTGCTGGAAGCAAAATTAGAGAAGTTCCGCGCCGGATGTCAACATTTTGGTCGAGCGACGAACGAATTATCGGTAGGCTTACGTGCGCCCTCAATAACACTGGCCGATCCATTGTATCTTAGTTTTGTAGACCTTGGGATATTTTTACCAATCTTGGGATTTTTATTACCTTGATCTTGCGATTTTGTAATTTACGCAGTGGCCTTTAGTATTTTACTCTGGCTTAACGCCAGACGATTTTACTCGTGATCAAGGGAAGACCCCTGGTAGGCAGGGAGTTAAAAACCTATCTCAATGCTTAACCTTTAGTATTCTGGCTAACGTCAGACGATTTTACTCGTCAAGAATCAAGGGTCCGGTTACTGTATATAATAAGTAATATTGGGCATTTCACTCGATTACATAGCATGTTCTAAGGATTTAGTGTGAAGGAAAATTCGAGTGTAGAATATATACATTTTAAGACCAAACCGGGACCAGTTGTCAATTCCTGCCGGAAGGCCTGTGTAGTTTGCATTTTTCACAACTGGTCCCGGTTAAAATGTATATATTCTACACTCGAATTTTCCTTCACACTAAATTCTTAGAATAGGTTACTGTATACAGATGGCTGTTCGTTTGGTTCGCACCGTTCGTAGCATGAAACACTGGACATGACGTGATAAGGAACATTCAAACGCGCGCGTTTAATACTAGAACGGAATTCGATGCATTCTTTATGTTAGGGACTGTTCATTATTTATCGGGGTGGGAGGACCTGAAATTTTTGCTACTTCTTTTGGGGGGACCCTGAAATAATTTATAAGTTCTTAAGGGGGGCATGAAGTTTTTGTGTTAAACAAGGATAAGAGTCATGATCAACATTATTGTATACAAACAGAAAAGCCTTTAGTTGTTTTGTAAAATGTAAAATAAAAGTAAAAGTAAACCATAAGCTTCAGGTATTTAGATCCTGGTTGTGACTTACCTTGGTGTATTGTGTTGGTGAATAGTAGTGGAGAATGGTTTATAATTAATTGAGGTTTAAGGTGTTAGGGTAATAATTATGATTGAGAATAGATTAAGGAGAAGGTTAAGGTGACAATTGGTGGGTTATACAATGGGTTATATAATGTGTGGGTTATATTTAGGGTTAACTCTTTCTTGTCCGAATTGGTCTTTAGTATTTTATTCTGGCTAACGCCAGACGATTTTATTCACCTCTGGGGAAGCCCCCGGACAGGAATGAGTTATAGACTATCTCTTTAACTCTTTCTTGTCCGAATTGGTCTTTAGTATTTTATTCTGGCTAACGCCAGACGATTTTATTCACCTCTGGGGAAGCCCCCGGACAGGAATAAGTTAAGGTTAGGTTTAGGGTGGGTGGGGTTAGTTTTAAGATTAATGTCAGGATTTGAAGGGTTGGGGACACTGAAATTATGTCAAGTAAAAACAGGGGGGCTACCAAATTTTTTAACTTTGCTTGGGAGGGGGGGGGGGGGGTACCTGAAAAAAAAAGAAAGTTTGGAAATTTCCCACCTATCCCCCTCCCCTCCGATAAATAATGTACGGTCCCTTATCCATGGTTCGAAAAAATAACAGGTAATCTGGCTTGTCATGAGGAGACGGCCGTTTCATAATTATATGTGAATAAACGTGATATATGTACGTTTCGGTTCGAAATCGAAAGATTATGAAACTGACGAGTGACGACTATCTTATTTCAATATATGATATATCTGTAAGTTCCAGTTAAGAAACGTAGTCAGTTTGATTTATGAAGTTGCGCGCCAGTACATTGATAAAACGTTGTGCGGACATTTAGACCATGCAATGCACGCATGCTCAAAATAGAAGTGCTATTTTTGGCTAAGCACCTGCCACACCATTAACATAAACACTAACCTCAAAACACCTGTCCGGTGTAATTCTAGATAAAATCTGTTGAACTGAGACTTAAGTTGAAGTTCTTGTTATGTTTTAAACTATATTTAGTGGGAACTGATCTTAAAATAATTGTGATGTGAAGTGTACTTATAACCTATTCAAAAACATGGATACCTACAATATACTACAGATAATATCAAAGAAAAACTGAAATCAAGAAGATGATAGAGTTATAGAGTCTGAGAATAATTATTATATTCGATATGGATGCAGCAGATGAAGAGAAGTGTAAAAGGCTTCCTCGGTTGGATCTCGTGCAGTTCAGTGATGGAGAAATAATAAATGAATTGAATCGAAAAACACGAGACGCAGCGGAAATTTCATCTCCTGAGGTCGATATAAACGCCGGGATACTAAGAGAATCATCGCGCCAAAAGGCCGACCGTCTTTTACAAGATTCGTATAGACGAGACATGGCATTGATGGCGGCAAGCTCGCGTCGTACTACTCGATATGCAGCGCTTTATGCAGCAAGTAAAAACAGAGGGTTAGACGCTTCGCTTGGAAGGGAGTTAACCACTTTGAATAACCTGGAAATCATAAGCTTGAAAAAGCTTCGACGTCATCAGGACACTGTAAAAGACGACTTCAAAAAGACAATAAAAGTTATCTCGAACAAGGAGAAACAGCTTAGAAAACACAGAAGTGACGGTTGCGTGGTGGAAAGAGCAAAACCGTGCTCTGCTTTCAACGTTAGGTTCCCACCAGTTCACTCCAAGCGTATAAATGCAACTAAACTATTGCCTGTTGACTATGGCTAACCAGCTCGGCTACATGCTAGTCAAAAGGGCTGGTCTTTCTTTTTTCTAATTCCGTGCATTGAATATAGGATTCAGCCGCTTCGGTCCCTATCGAAACATTATCGAATTGGTATTACTGGATCCGATTATGAAGTTGCATTATTTCACTACCGTTTTTCAGTGTTGGCCTAACTTTTCAGATCTAAATTATTTGGTTACAAACTGACTGAAAAAAACAAGTCAGATTGGATTAAAGTAATCAGCTGGCCAAAACTGCTCCAGACCATTGCTGGATTAAACATATAACTAATATTGGCCGAATTTTTGTAGTACAATGACGTCATGGTGACGTCACCAAATGATATCAAATGATGGATTTCGCCAAAAAGCAGATGATATAGTTGTAGTGGGTAAACCACATGGGTAAACGTATAGACCGCTTAGCACTTTCATATACATTGTTATCCAAGTGCATGTGTGAATTTTTATTTAAAATTAACACGCTAGCCAACGATTAACGTTAGCTATGTGTATATACATGTATATATTGTATACATGTGTATATAGTATTTTGTTAAACTGCTGTTGAAAGAAGCTTTTATATAATATATTATACAACACAAATAAAATAGTGTCCTAAAGATCTGTTGTATGATAAAAAGTCTTTAACTTTTTGATATAAAAACCATACAGTTATGTATATACATATATATCTTGGATGTTCCGAATTTATTTCAAGAAATATAGAGAAATACGAATGTTCATTAAGATTACATTACAAAAACTGAACTCATAAAAGTTATAGAAAAGGAAGGAGGTGTGACCCAACTAAGGCCTAATATGACTTTTGAAACTGTACAGCGACTCCGCGAAATTTAAACTCTTTTTTAAGAATTCTATTTTAATTTTGGCCTCGGCAGGGTTAGGTCTGTCGTATGATTGCGAAGATTGTAATGATCTTGACTAGCGCTTCGCCTTTCAAGAGTTTTTAAGGCTACATCAAATTAACCGATTTAGCATAGGACCATATAGTGTAATAAAAGTAGCGTGCTGCGTCGGCAGTGTAGAAACAACAATCGAAATATAGTAAGGTTAGATATATACTGCCGAAACAGAGAACATATAGGAGTCTAACGTTTCGAGCGTGTTTTCCCGTTTCTCTCTGACGAAGGGCCTTCGCTCGAAACGTTAGACTCCTACGTTCTCTCTCTGTTTCGGCAGTATATCTAACCTTACTATATTCCCCGAGCCCGGGCGGAGGGCCGAAGGCCCGGAGCCCCGGTGAGGGTGCTAATCTCGACGTGGAGTCCACTTACACGCGAAATTACACGCGAAGGGGAAAGAAATTCTGCGAGATGTTTGTATGTATATTTATAAAATAACAGGTATGCTACGCACGCTCTGATTGGACGAGAGCCATTTTCACTCAGAGTACAGAGACACGTTTGACGTCATTTTCATTTTATATTGTACAACGCATGCTCTGTTTGGTTAAATCTCACGTAATCACTGGCGTATTTATTTGATTACGCCATCATTCGTCAGCTGAGTCTCGGTCACTTTGGTGGCTTCTCCTTGGTTTTTTACCTCGTAAAACGGTTAGTTATTTTATAAAACAAATAGAAAATCGCTTTTGTGAGGCATTTTTTCCGGTTGAAATCACGTCATTCGTGTTTGTATCACAGTACAGAGACACGCAAGCGATTTCCTATTTGTTAAATATATCCATCAAATCGCCAACTTTCGCGGCTCAAGCGAAACAAAATCTTTGTCAGAAAAATTGGTTTACAAATGACCGAAAAAGGAAAGCTAAGAAGAGATGTTGCAGTGGGATGAACCAAACAATATTAAACACGACTAGAAACCATTGAAAAAGCATGAAAAATCGCTATAAAGATCGGAAAAGATGCCGCCAATGTGACTGAAAGAAACAAAAAGATGTTTCTTCGTGTGTCTGTTCAAAGCCAGCAAAAGACTTATAAACTGGTATATCTTGGCTCGAGAGACAACAGTGAATTGAAAGGAACATCAACACAAACAGCTTTTCACATTTTGAAGAGAATTGATTGCTTTTTGCTAAGAACCGAACGAGAAAACCACTGAAACCAAACGCCAGATGCTGCAAACACTGCCATACGGGCTACAAGCAGAGTCAAAAGAAAATTGAACGGTAGTGATTCGTATTTAACTTACCAGCTTTCTTTAGCTGATTGGAGTCCTTATATATCCGAAACCTTTTCAGTATTAAACTCAGTTCAAACAGCAAAAATCTTGTCAAATAATATACATTTTCCCAGGCATTTTTTTCCATGGTTCGAGTGAAGCTTTGCATTATAGTTCTTCCCTGGTTATAGTTTTTCCTCTCTTTTACCTATAGTTTTTAGGCTGTTACCTACGTTTTTTTCTGTTCTGATGTTTTTCTTTCAAGAGGTTCAACATTATATTTGGAACATGAGGAATCATATATTATTAAAATAGTTTAATATAGGCACCTTGATATCGATAAGCTCTGTAATTATTTTTGCTTTATTATTTTGGAATAAAATGGAATAGAAAAACTACATTATAAAAGTGATAAAACTGGATGTAAAGGAGGCCAGGAGGGCAAGGGTGTTTATATTTGTATACAAAAACAGACCAGGTGCTTATTTTAATCAGGGGGGTATTTATGTATATTTAATGTATTAAAAGCGGGCGAGGGGTCGTTGCGTTTATGTATTTCTAGTTCAATTAGTATGTAGGACCGCCTTGTATCAACTCAAGAAAACAAAAACGAGAAAAAACCCCGAGAAAAAACAAACGGGAAAAAACCCCGAGTAATCTTATTAGACAAACTTAATAGCCTCATCATTGTTCTGATTCAAGGCTTCCTCATAATTATTATTCTGTTCCTGGTGAGCATATCGTCCGTAATCAGACTTCAGATTTCTACAATCTTGGTGTTGATACAATCCTGGGTCTGATCTATGTTTCCTCTGCCGAGAATCGCTTTCAAAATCATCCATACAGCTCTCAGTATCAAAATACAATCCCCGAAAACCTAACTCAGCCCTAATGTCATTTTCACCGTGATCTTTGCTAAAACTTAAACTCCCCTCGTCAACTTTGGCGTAAGAACGCTCCACAATCACCTCGTTTCCATCGGGGTCTTCCAAGACATAATTTGTCTCTTCTGTCAGTTTTGTTTCAGACACCAAATACTTAAAAAATGGCGAGACGCTTTGAATTTTAAATTTAAGCCTGCATGATTTCGACGGAGTAGGAAGAACCTGCGCTGACTTTTTTAAACCAATCTGAATGTCAAAGCCATTCTCCGAGTAAATTGTGAGAAAACAGAAATTTTGACCACAATGCTTCGCTTTACGATCGGTTAGAGTTTCGTAAAATTTCTTCATGGCGCGTAAGTTTCTCACATTAATGTGAAATCTGACGTGCTCGTTTCCATAATGCACGGTGTTCAGTGACCAGAGCGGAAAATCGTTAGAAAAGCTGTAGAATTCTTGGCGGGCAATTTTCTGTGGTCTTACGTACGGCGGCGTTTCGATAACATGGTTTAATTTCCATGGTGATTTTCGCAACTGCTTTTCGAGCTGATGAGTCAAGACGTGGTCCGATGATTCTCTGAGAAACAAACAGACAGCCAAAGATTGAGAATTCCTCGCTAAGATTCCTGGTTTCTCGAATAATTCCGTTCGTTCAACTGCTGGCGAGTTGGCAGTGCCCACAAATTCGATTATATCAAAAGGCATTTTGATATCTTGAAGAAAAGTTTGGAAAGAATGCTCTAGGTATGTCAGTTTGTCTGTATTTTCGACACAAACCGTAATTGAGCAGCAAGATGTAGTTTCCTCCATTTTTATATATCCAACTATCAAACGTTGACCTGTGTAAAGGAAGCAAGATTTGAGCTATAATACACTGCTAGCCACAGCACTGGACTATATATTCTGGTCTGGATGCGGTAACCTGGCGTCATATGTTACCATGGCGTCATATGTTACCATATACTATATATATCGTGGTTAGTCAGTAATTGTGGTTTTAAGAGAGCTTCAACTGTACATGTATGTATTAACACTTTGCGGCCTGGACCTCTCCCTGTGCTGAATAAAATCGTCTGGCGTTAGCCAGAATAAAATACTAAAGACTCGTCTTCAGTCTTCGAAATGTTAATTAAAGAGATACAGTTTAATACTTCGAGGCCTGGACCTCTCCCTGTGCTGAATAAAACCGTCTGGCGTTAGCCGGAATAAAATACTAAAGACTCGTCGTCAGGCTTCAAAGTGTTAAGAAAACTTAGAAATATTTTTACCTCAGTTTGTCTTTAATTAGTCGCACTTGATAACAACACAATACAGGACAACTGGAAGCAACAACTGGCCTCCTGGAGAGATACAAATATTGCACTATAACAAAACACGATTGCTTCCAATCTCCTCTTTATCAAACGTTAGTTTGAATTCCATGGATTTAAAAATGCTCAAAAGCCTATTAACTGACAATTACTTTTAGTAATGATTACTTAATGATTTTAGTGCATCTGACGTCGCATGTTATTTCTTTGTTTTCTTACAATGCGGTTAAATCTGCTTAATCCTGCGTCAAGAACTGCTTACACTTGGCCCCGAATTGCCAAGACGTCTGATGTCCCAATCTCTAATGTCTATTTATACTTTAAGGCGGTTTTCCACTAGGCGACATTTGTCGACCGACTCGACATTTTTCTTTTGTCTTGGCTAATTAGTTCCACTCGAGAGCTTGCGAGACAAAAGAAAATGTCGCTTCGCGCGACATTTTTCGCCCAGTGGAAAACCGCCTTTAATACGTTTGTCGTACCAGTCTTTCTGTATCTTTTTGCTTTCACTATCCCCTCCACCCTAGCGTTACAGTACGTGTCAGTCCATGGTATTTAACAATTATTCACCGAAGTGGAGGTGAACATAGTGCTGGCGATATTCACCTCGCCTCAACAAAACAGTTTTTACAACTTTTGAATATATTAATGGCTAGAAAATTGTAAAGAAACATACCTGTGGACACTCCTCTACTTAATTTTGTTGACTTTTCTCGTTATTCTACTACATCAGCCTTGTTTATCAACAAAATCTCCTGCTTCGCTAAACATAAAGCAAAACTGTCCGCCATTTTGTTTTGCCCGCAGGTGGATAGTGCAGGATATCCCGAGCTGGAGGAACCAATCAGATTGCGTGAAAAGCACTATTCACTTGCGAGGTATATGCTAATTTGCGATATAAAAACTAAAACTAACGAACGATACGTACGGTAGGCAAAGAGTCAATAACAATTCGGATTTAAAAAAGAAGAAAAAGATGAAGAAAATTGAGCATGCATGCATGTAGTTTATTCAAAATACAAAACCCTCATAATTTTACACATTCTTTCAAAAAGTTGGACAAGTAAAGAAAACCTTTTTTTATATAAATATATATATTACTATTTCTTTCTCGTTTGGTGATCTGGGGTATGGTAATATATAGTATACTAAAAAAATAATTTCTATATACGTAGTAAACTAGAATTCGTCATGACGCGCTAAAGCTTCTCCAAAGTCAGTAACTTGACTGCCAACAAATATGTCATGTTTGTCAAGAATCTCTTGTTTAGTTAAAAATCCATCCTAAAAAGAGAAATGAATACCTCAGTACATTTTAATAGAAGTAATATTTGGCATTTCACTCGAGTACATAGCATGTTCTAGGGATTTTGGGTGAAAGAAAATTCGAGTGTAGAATATATACATTTTAAGACCAAACCGGGAGCAGTTGCGAAAAATGCAATTACACAGGCCTTCCAGCAGGAATTGAACCCACGACCTTGCGATTCTTGTGCAATGCTCTGACCACTGAGCCACGGAGGGCGTTGCCGAGAGCTTGATCGCGAGTTCTGTATCTATGTAATCGAGTGAAATGCCCAATATTACTTCTAATAAACCCAATTCTCTCCTGGCATCACCACCTTAATGTACACAGAACTCGCGATCAAGCTCTTGGCAACGGCCTCTGTGGCTCAGTGGTCATAGCATTGCACTAGAATCGCAAGGTCGTGGGTTCAATTCCTGCCAGAAGGCCTGTGTAGTTGCATTTTTCGCAACTGGTCCCAGTTTGGTCTTAAAATGTATATATTCTACACTCGAATTTTCCTTCACCAAAAATCCTTAGTACATTTTAGTCTTTTATATACTGAACTGTAAACCGTCTTTTTCAGTACCGTCAATTAGCAACTTACTTTATCAACATCTGCTTCATGCATAAGATGGTGAGACTCGGCAGCAACATTGTCATACTCCGGTGGCAAAATCCAGTCTTTCACCTCGCTCTAATATACCAAAATACAGAAAAAAGATACATTATTATCACTTTAACGCTTAAAATGTATTTTTTAGTGCAAATACATTTACACGTATCGAAATATAATAAGGTTAGATATACTGCCGAAACAGAGAACGTAGGAGTCCAACGTTTCGAGCGAAGGCCCTTCGTCAGAGAGAAACGTAAAGAGTGTAAACAATGCCTATGCAGCACGCTACTTTTATTACATTTACACGTACATGTAATTGGTGGCCCATTAGGGTGGTGAAACAATACAAAATGTTTGAATAACTCAATACGAATAGAGCTATTTCCCATCAGATAAAGATGGTACACCAATATGGCCACCATTTCATTCGTACACCGATATGACCACACCAATTTAATTTGCTGTTTTACAAACCCGCCGAACTTGATATTTTCAAAATTGGAAAAAAAATACAGTATCAACTTCGCCTTGTTTGAAATTAATACTGTTTGAGTAATTTTGAACAAGCGGCTGCAATGGACGAGCAACTTTATACAGTGCATCTGGTTGGCTGTTTATAACAGCCGGGGTTTTGACCAATAAGAATGCATGTTTATAACTATTTAATATCTGACACAGTTTGTCATCGAGTGTTCTGTTTTCCCCATATTTCACAATGTTATTTTTTGTTTTATCCAATCTCCGATCTTATGTTTTTGACCAGAAAGTTCATAAAACAACAAATTAAATTGGTGTGGCCTATGGCCTACTGTATAAAATAATCTATATAATTATTTTTTGGTATAATTCCTTCCAATAACACGCACCCCTCCCCCCACCCCCAAACATGTACTGTACACACGTCAGTTTTCTAACCTTGTCTAAATGTCCATCACTATTCTTGTCTCTGTATCTGCCAAACTGCTCTTTTTCATTTTTTAACCAGTCGGGCTCACCAGCATGATTCTTTCTCTCATCTTCAGAGTACATATCACCTAACAAACCCCAGTTAAATAAAAAATTTAATATTTCTTTAAATAATAAAACAGTGATTTTGTCATGGTGATACTGTACATGTAAGTTTATATATATATATACAGTATATATATATATATATATATATATATATATATATTAATATCATGATCACCTCGGTTTTCAGTGTTCTCAAAGGGAATGTAAATCCTGTATTTTCCTCACTACCCATGCATACGCCTTTGTCTTCTAAATTTCCCCGTGAAATATAAAACTATTATGCAAACAGGCGGTCCTAGAACACTCACAACATTTTTATTAACAGGCATCTATTCTACAAACACAAAGCATGTCCCAAATTCGTAAACAACTTCACTGAACCATACAAAAACAAACACCTAAACTTATCTCAGCATACTTCTCTGAGTTTTCCTCAGCGATCATAATATTACAAACTGATAACATGACTTGTTGGGAAATTAGCGATTAAATTGCCCTTCGCCTCGGGAAGATTTGTAAAAGTCCTCAGACTTCACCCTCGGACTTTCACAAATCTTCCCTCGGCGGCGGGCAATTTAATTGCTAATTTCCCTCAAGTCATGTTATTACTTATAAATATACCACGGACACGAATAATACTAAGCTTGAAATACTCTGAGTCTTCGATGTTAATATGAGTAATATTTGTTCAGATTAATTCAGAAAAAGCTCAATTTCAATGTTTTAGAGCTGAGATAGACCTGATATACAACCACTAGTGGTTGTATCAAATGATACAACCACATGTGGTTTGTATCAGATATACAACCTCCTTCACGGAACATAGAATAGGAAATGGAACTTAGTAAAAAAAATTTATTAGAATGAAGCACTATGCATTTCAGCAAACCTATCTTCAGACAGGTGCAATCAAAATGACTGCTATAAACTGACATTTTAAGAGCTTGAACCTACAGTACTGGCAGTACATATTTATTATAAAACTAAGTGCAATGATGTAATCCTGTGTGAGGGATATTTATCATGAAAACAACATAAGATTGGCAAACTTCTGTTTGCACAAGAAATTAGACATGATCACAGATGAGTCAACACAAGTTTTAGTTGATGTCAGCAAGTTGGAATGGAATTTGCGTGAATAATGCAAATTCAGAGAGTTCAACAAAACCGCAGATTTGCATTTCAACAAAAGATAAACTGGTGCAGATTTGCCCAAAAACTAGAGCTGCTCCCATCGGTTCATTTTTGTAATCAATTAATCGATCATTGTCAACAATCGATTAATATCAATTAATTGTATTGATTAAATTATGTCATGAATTAAATATGACAGGTCCATGGTGGTTGCTTTTATAAAGTTTTTACTAAATTTGTTGTCCAACAATTCAGTCACTATTCACGTTTTAAATCACTGTTTTATCACGGTTATAGATTGTACACTTTCTCGCACTCTCAGTCTACACAAGAAACATGACAAGACAGAGAGGATGTTTAGTTTACTCCCCAAAATATGGTAGCACTATACCTATATATTCATCTAGAGAAATGCGTCCATCTTTATCCTTGTCAATATCTTCCAAAGTTTCTTCCACCATGACGTCTTTCATATGATCGCTTTCTTCTGGATGCAAAAATGCTGTCATCTCTTCCTTAGTTAACTCATTGTTCCTGTCCAAATCAGCTTTCTCCCATCGTCGTTTGTCACGTCTTTTCATATCTTGGTAGTTGAAATCTGAAGATCTTTCGGGGTCATCTAGATAAAGAATTTTAAGATATTTTTAAATTACAGGTATGTACATGTATTATATACATGTATATATATAGCAGATACATACACTGTATGTTTACAAAATACTGAAGGCTTATTAACTGAGTGTGAGGTCTGTACGGGAAAGTATTCGCCTGAGGTTTTATTTACAGGCAAATACTTTCCCGTACAGACTGAGAAAACGAGGTTAATAAGCCTTTTATTATATGGCTTTTGGTTTGTTTTCTTATCTGTTTTTAGTTCTACTGTATGTTTGTCTTGATCAGATGTCGCTGTTCACCTTAGTTCTTTCATTTGAGCTTGTTTGTTTCGCTTCATGTTTACACCTGTTAGGCTTTTATTTTTCACGCTTTTAAATAAGAAGTTTTAATAAAAAGAAACACTAATGTTTCAGGACATAATTATTGTTCAAAATTTTCCAACAAATATATCTAATTTACTTTTATTTTCATTCAAATCAACTCAGTAATTTCCCCGCCAAACCTTGCAGGCCATTAAAAATGACATAATGCCCTCTCACAGTGCCGAGAGAGCATTACAGCTTTTTCCGGACGTCTCAGCAACCAATCAGTGTGCACCGTTTGGCGTAATGACCCAGAAACAAGCTCAGCCATATAATAAAAACATGTATTCACTGTCAACTCTACAGTTATTACTAACAGTATATACACACATACTATAATTTATTATATATGACAATGGTGTCACTGTCATTTTTCCATATGTACATGTATAATGGCAAATATCAAATATGGGATACTAAATTTCTATTGTACACTTCTATACTGGTCATCCTCGCCCCCAGCGCCTCCTCGGTACACTGGGAAATCGGAGGCCCTGGTCAGATGAAAACGATTGAAGCGTGTGATTGGCTGGATGAAGGCTATTGTCGAAAACAGGAAGTGAGCAAATATATTTTCAACTGTCAAACAACGATGTGAATAGAGTGAAGATTATCGCTCAGATAACACCGAAAAAGTCTACAAATAAAGTCAACAAGGTAGGATTCATAAAGCGAGTTGGAACTGCAATGAGTTTCATCATTTAACTCTCAAAATCGAACACTTTTAGATGTAGCGTGACTCGGTGACTCATTCGTCGGCGACAGCAAATTATGTTCGTAAACAACCTACTTTTGAATAGCATTTTGGTAAGCGAAATTGTATTATTTTGTCCAGCGGGAAGAACAGTAAACAAAGCTTTCGAACGTCATAATAAAGCAGCTTTTCTTCAAATATATGAGTGTATCTCGTTTGTTTCGTTATACTATGTCCATGTTCGCACCCAGGGCGATGTGATATATTCAGTGACTCAATGTCCTAGAATCTAGGACATCCGGTTTTCATCTGACCAAGGCCTCTGATTTTCCAGTGTAACGAGGAGGCCCTGGGAATGAGGATGCTATACTGGTTTATGTACACCAATAACACTTCACTACAGAAATAATTGGCAATTAAGACCTGACAGAAATTAATACATGTTACATTATGCTCACCAATATCAAAGCCATAAGTTCTATTCACATACTCCCCCCATGACACAGTATGTTTGTTATCTGGGTTTAACTCCAGCCATTGGCGATCAACATCCTCATAAATATATCGTTTTTGTGTGTGGTCAATGTAGAATTTTAATTCATCCTCTGACACCTTTCCATCATGGTCTTTGTCAATTTTGTCTGCAAGTATTCTACATGTACACAAAAAAAATGGTGTAAATAAAATAGTACAAAGACAGTACTTGTAAGAGCTTTTCTCATTTTTTTTTAAACATTACCATCAAAATGGAAATACTTAATTCTCACTTCCGCCGTTGGTTGTGTATTACTGTATTTCTGTGGCCACTACTGAAGTGTGAGGAATAGTCTAGCGATAAAAGTCACCAATTCTTGATGTATATTCATCTGTTGGTATCGATTTGCGATAACCCGCAGTAATTGGCCATACGCTGTTGCGGTCACCCTGCCATTTTTATTATTCTTTTGTATTTAGTTAGTTTATTTTTTCTTACATGGCAAATCTAATAAAATAAAATGCCATTTAAAGCTAAATTATACTATTTTTGTACAGTTTTCAACAAAAGAATTTTCAGGCTTCAATAACAACTACAGAAATACAGTAATACGTAACAAACTACAGAAGAAGCTTTGACTGTAAGAGAATAATCTTTTTTCAATGAAAATCCCTGGCATGCCAATACAATTTTCATGGTGGTGCATAAGTATTCAACAAGGATCTGCAGAGATTGCAGGGCATTTAAATATTCTAAAGGAAATTTTCAAACGTTCCTAGGCAGAGAGGGGCAATTTGCCCACATTTGATCATAATTCTCTGCCCCAGGGTCATGCTTTTGAACACTTCATTTTAAAAAATTCAAATCCCCCACCTTTTGCCCGGCCTCCCCCTCCTTGGGCTTAACATTGATTTGTGCATAACTAGTGGTGTATCATTACCAATAGACAGTGTAAGTACCTCAGTCAATCAGAATTCAGCATATGTAATAGTCCTCTATACTAATCAATAGTAAGGGGGGGGGGGGGGTCCCATCCTCAAACCCCACCCCACCCCTTACACCATTTACTAGAAGTTCAATTTGTCACTTGGCGCAATATTCGGTAAAGGTCCCACAGAGTCACCCCATCTATAAACGTCTACCCTAAAAGGTCTGGGACATTAATGTTGTACTGCAATCATGATTTCACAACGTTTTATTATATTGTGCTGAATTATCGTGCAACTTATCATTCGTTCAAGCTTTTTGGTACCACGACGCAGAAAACGCGCAAACAAGTAGCAGTTAGTAGCAGTGTCACCGGGGGATGCGTCAAGTCTGAGATTGCCGATAGATGGCAACTAACTAACCGTGTTTACATCTGTAAATATTCTGAATAAAGACACCGCAAACCTACCCTAATCTGCGTGTACTCTCTTCAGGAGACAACTCGTCGAATGTTTTGCTCTGTTCTTCTCCAAGGAACGCTTCGTGATCATAATCTTCGTTGTGGTCGCTCCCTTTAAAATGCTCTTCATCCGACAGTCGTTTTTGTTCGTGAACCCGTTTATTCGGTCCCGTCTTTTCATTAGGTCGTGGAATACCAGATGCGGCCAAACAGAGAGCGAAAACAATTAAAATTCCAATAGAACGAGCCATATTCAGTACCTAGGTAACAGTTACACACGAACTCCCCTCAAGTGAAGCTGCTCGAAACTTTGCAGCCTGGCCTCTTATAAACATGGCGCGCCTTCGTGAAATTCGAGGATGCGATTGGTTCGATATTGCCACGTGGTATCTTGGAAGAGCAGTGCGTCATACTTGCCACGTTGCAAGATTGTTGTCTGAATGATACCATTGTATTGTCAAATGTCAAATGCTTGTCAATGTCACTCCGCACTTCCAATAAACATAGGTACGTATTGCATCCGTCTACATATGGCGACATTTACTTTACACGGTGCAATTTTTTCGCGAAACTGCAATAGTTTGTGAACCAAAGTGAGCGCGCGAGACAAGTTTCAAATAGCATGCGATAAGATTCCTTAGTCACGAGTACACAAATCACGCGTGGCCAGGCCACGGACTAGCGTTAGAGATTAGTAGAATAATGAATGACGTCATTGACGCGGATTGGCTAGGTTGTATCAGTTGTATAGAAACGTGGCATGAAACGCCAATATACGTCATCCTACACTTAAGGCTTGTGTTGGAACACTTAGTACATGTCCTGACTCCTGATTCACATATCATAGAGCTAATTAAACGTTACCAAACGTTGTCCTACTTGTCTAATAACTATTATTGTATTTATATATGAAGTAAATATCAACATATGAACATATATCTCAAATTCTCGGCAACAGTCTGATTCGGTAATTCTTGTGAAATGTGCGTGATCAGGAGTCAGGACATGTACTTACGCAACACACTACTTTTATTTCACTGTTTAAAAAATATCATTTAATCACCCCAGCTAAATAATAAGGTACAACTGTACATGTAAATTTTAAAAACTGATTTTGTTTGGTACGAAAAATCAAAATTAATAGCCGAGAAAAAACTAAAGCACTTAATACTGATTTATTGAAAAGTGGTAATTCCACCCTTAACCCAAAATTAACGTCGATAAATTACTGCCAAATTATTATGCGGCATTGACGCAGAGGCGAAGGAAATAAGGAAAGAATATAATTTCTGAGTAAATTACTTTGAGCAATGAACAGGCTATAAACTAACAGTTTAAAACTTAAACCGGCGCAACTTCTAAGTGGCGTAAGTGCGTAAGATAACTGCATATAAAGTTAAGTGGTCACTGTTCATATTATAAATTTTACTTTTATATTTCATCAACATTACGTCAGTGTGATACAGAGTTTTCCGCCAGTAAGAAAAATCGTATTTTTACACGTGCAAAAATACGTTACTACACGCGTGTAAAAATACGTTACGACTTACATGTGAAGATATCGGTTCAACGATATTGCTCAGTTGTTTATCTACTTTATCTACTGCAGTAAAATTGATCCTCAATTTAGATTTTTTGTGTTAGTGTTTATGAAATAAACAGAATAATTCAGGCATGCTTAGTGCCTTAGACCATAGTTAATAGAAAATATACATGGTTTGGAAACCCGGCAAACTTCAAAGCGGTTAACCGCAATCAAGCTACGTTTCATGTTGAAAGGTACATGAAGGTGCCAAATCCTTTGTTTTAGGTTTATTAATATTTAAACAGTACGGTTGAGTGATTGAACCCAAACGTTGCTATTGGATGATTGCTTCATTATACAGAGAACACAATATGTTCAGTAAGCGTGAAAGTGCAAAAATTTCCATAAACCTGAACAAAAACATAAAACAATAACTTTTGTGAGCTTCCAAACCATGTTTATTTTCTATTGACTATGCTTAGACAAATGAAATTTATTTCTCGTGTTGAACAGGATATACTCGTATTTCCGCACATCCATATATTATTCTCTGAATTCTTATTCCATGTTTGTCATTGTTTGAAAATAGTAATATACACTATACACTATACAGACACAAAGTACCATGAAAGTTGTTCAGATCAGTACGTACATACTGGCAAACATGTAAAAGTTTGGGTAAATTGGGTTATTTGTGATAATTCCAATGAAGCTGTTAGCCTGCAACAGGCTCTGCGGGCAACGGGTATGAAATTGTAGGCTAAACGCGTTGTTCAAGTACGTTATTAATTGTGCTTATTTATGCTTAATTCGTTGAAGGAAATTTGAAGGAAATTTTTATCCCCGAGCCCGGGTGAGGGTGCTAATCTCGACACGCGTGGAGTACACGCGAAATTACACGCAAGTGGGAAAGAAATTTTGCGAGATGTTTATATATATATATATATATATATATATATATATATATATATATATATATATATATATATATATATGTCAACAAATCCGCAACTTTCGCAGTTCGGAATTCGAATAGCAGGGTTAACGACACTGTGTCCTGAAACTGGCCGAAGCCTGTAAAGAAATCTGCTCTGGTGTATTCTACTTAACTCGAGGGAGAACAATGAAGAAATCAGTTTGAAACAAACGGCTTTTTCACGGAGAAACCGAAAGAAACCGAACGAGAAAAACAATCTGAATTCTGAAAAGAGTATAGACTGAATTGGCAGTGTTTGTGGTGACAAAAGCAGAAGAAAGTTTAACGGTAGGAGATTCATATTTAACAGTTTAGCTGAGTCTTGAAAAAGAAAATCATGCAGTATAAATAATATTCTTGTATTTTTGGAAGGAAATTTTGGTCAAAATAAGGATTTTTTTACTAAAAGAAAGGAAATTTCAGTTTGGAAATGCCCGCAAAATGTTGCTCCAGCGGCTTCTCCAATCCAACAACATGGCGGTAAATATTTGATACAGTCCGCAGAGTTTGTTGGATGTCTATATGGCTGAATGGCATCAAGCTTTAAGAAAAAGAGTAATCGTGGTCGTGCTAGCTATCCTGCTGGAACAAAGATTTCTTTGCATAATAATCAGCTGCTCATTTCGTCTGGAATTCCATCGCTGGACACAATACTAGGTACTGTATATATTAAGAGCCAGACTGGAAGGAAACCGATAATCAAGGAGAATTGAAGGAGATTTTTGTGATTATCGATTAACATTAAAGGTGCATTTAATACACTATTACATAGCTCCGTTCTGTGCTGACTGCGTGTATTAACGAAACTAATGTTTCATCTTTATTTACAAAAAAAAATACATTAATACTGATACCTCATTCACGATTGTAAGCTTTTCTTGCTTCCTCTTTATTACTTGTACTTGAAACAAAACATTTTCTCAAGAAATCCGAAGAGATATTCTCACCGAATCGCTTGGTTTTCTGCCATCTCCGAATAGTTTACACTGAGGCTAGTACTTCGTGTAATTATCAATGAATGTCTGTTTGAAGGTTCCAAAACAAAGATGGCGGATCATGCGCAGAACGGAGTGGAATGATATTATGAATATTAATCTATATTTTTTACTGTAGGTGGAGGTCTTGCAGTTGGTACAGTTTTATTACTAGGTATGACAATATACTACAATGTATTATGCAACAGGTTTAATTCTTGGTGTGACCACCCCACCCCCACCCCACAGGGAAATGTAAGCCATCCACATTGCCTAGGGGTGGGGAAGTTTGTTCATTGTTAAGTCCTGCAGGAGCCTGAGGGGTAGAGGCTGGGGATATAAATACCTGCTCTCAAGAGGTTTGGTATGCCTATAATAGCCTGTGAGCAGTTTGGCATGCAGTATGGCACCTGTGTTTGACACCCAAAGAAAAATATCACATCAGAATGTACCTTGAAGGAAAATTCATCAAATTTGTTTCCAAATAGAAAATTTGAGATTTCTGAAATTTGAGTAAGTTTGTGTGTTGAAATATCAGACTGATACTGTCAATGTCCAGTTTGCCTGTCAAATGTTGTCACCAGGGTAGGGAATTGGGTTTGTTTCTTGCATTGGGAGGGACATATGCAGTTTTGTAATGAAAAATAAGCATTTAAAAAACATTACAGTACTTAAAAAATACTACAATATGTACAATAGTATTAATATCTCACTTTTGAAAATTAATAAGTTGCATCTTACGCACACTGTGATTGGTCGGTTACCGTGTTTATATCAGGCTGTGGAAACAGGGTCATGACATCACGGTACATTTCTTAGCCTTATTTCATAAAAGAAATAGAAAATGGATGCCCTGTGTTTATATAACCTGATACAAACACTCAAGTGAGTTTGGGAGAATTTTGAAAGCACTTTCCCACGGCTACGGCTTGGGTTCGCATAAACTTTGAAATTCTCCTAACTCACTCTCGTGTTGGCATCAGGCTATATAAACATGGGTGGCCATTTTCCAATTCTTAAAAGGGCTATAGGGTTTTTTTTTACAATATTTTACTTCTGATCAATTTTTTGGTTACATTTTTGAACATTTTTAGAAGAAGATAATTATGGATGTTATGCCAGAACATTGACCAAGTGTTTTCTTGCCGAAGGAGTTACTTCAAGACACTCCTTGTTCTTAGCAACTGCAGATACTGATCCAGATGAGATATGGAAGGTGTGGATTTTCTGGAATTAACAAATTATCTATTAAACTGTATTGGGAAGACCAGTGCACACATTTCGCCCCTCATTTCTACATTGTAAGACGTTCCACTACGCTATAAAATGTTCCGTTATGTTGTAAGATGTTCCACTACGCTATAAAATGTTCCACTATGCTGTAAGATGTTCCACTACGTTATAAAACGTTCCACTATGTTGTAAGATGTTCCGCTACGCTATAAAACGTTCCACTATGCTGTAAGATGTTCCGCTACGCTATAAAACGTTCCGTTATGTTGTAAGATGTTCCACTACGCTATAAAACGTTCCACTATGTTGTAAGATGTTCCACTACGCTATAAAACGTTCCGTTATGCTGTAAGATGTTCCACTACACTATAAAACGTTCCACTATGTTGTAAGATGTTCCACTACGCTATAAAACGTTCCACTATGTTGTAAGATGTTCCGCTACACTATAAAACGTTCCACTATGTTGTAAGATGTTCCGCTACGCTATAAAACGTTCCACTATGCTGTAAGATGTTCAGCTACGCTATAAAACGTTCCACTATGTTGTAAGATGTTCCACTACGCTATAAAACGTTCTGTTAAGTTGTAAGGTGTTCCACTACGCTATAAAACGTTCCACTATGCTGTAAGATGTTCCGCTACGCTATAAAACGTTCCGTTGTGTTGTAAGATGTTCCACTACACTATAAAACGTTCCACTATGTTGTAAGATGTTCCACTACGCTATAAAACGTTCCACTATGTTGTAAGATGTTCCACTACGCTATAAAACGTTCCGTTGTTTTGTAAGATGTTCCACTACGCTATAAAATGTTCCGTTATGTTGTAAGATGTTCCACTACGCTATAAAACGTTCCGTTATGTTGTAAGATGTTCCACTACGCTATAAAACGTTTCGTTATGTTGTAAGATGTTCCACTACGCTATAAAACGTTCCGTTATGTTGTAAGATGTTCCCCTACGCTATAAAACGTTCCGTTATGTTGTAAGATGTTCCACTACGCTATAAAACGTTTCGTTATGTTGTAAGATGTTCCACTACGCTATAAAACGTTCCGTTATGTTGTAAGATGTTCCACTACGCTATAAAACGTTCCGTTATGTTGTAAGATGTTCCACTACGCTATAAAACGTTCTGTTTCGTAATTGTAAGTTCGCTGCATTGTAGGATTGGTACAGTACGTTGTTACAGTAGACTTAGGCCGGCAGTAAACCTAAACTGGTGCGTGATATTTTGCTGCCACAACAAACGAGGCGCGTGACAAAATGCGCATGTCGATCAATCAAGACAGTTGTTGGCACAGCTTTATATTGCGCCCATTTCTACTGGTCACAGCATTACAAATATTTCAGGACATAGTTGTTTCTTGATGGGTTTCTTCGCGTTTTCTAGAATTTACCTTGTCCTGTGGATGAACCAATAGAATCGTCTGATTCTAAAGATAGACCAGCATCGAGTGACCACGACAACGCTATGAAAATTGCGTGGCGATATCAAAATCTTCCGAAGGTTCAAGTATGTGTTACCATAGTCAATCGAGATATGGTCTGGAAACTCGGCAAACTTCAAAGCGCCTATAAGGAGCTGTGATTTTATGTTGAACCGTACCTTACACCGTGCACATCCTTTGTTTTAGGTTTATTAATATTTAAATAGCACGGTTGAATGATTGAACTGAAACGTTGCTATTGGACAATTCGTTCATTATACTAAAATACAATGTGTTCAGTGACCGTGCACCGTGCACAAAAATGCATAAAGGCGAACAAAAAGATAGAGCAAAGACTTTAGCTGAGTTTCCAGACCACATCTCGATTGACTATGGTGTTACTATAGTACATTTTTGATTTTATGCACTGTACATCTCTTGCTTATGGGCTTATGTAGCGAAAAATAAGTTCGGGAGAGAGTCTTACTTAAAAGAAGTTATGAAGATGGACGTTCGCGGCTTTTCCATATCTCACTTCGTTCTTTAGATATTGAGATTCGTTTTATATGTAAATAATTATCAATTATTGGACGAGTCGGAGCAAAATATCATGATTTGTCAGTGGCGAGTTACTAGTTATTTGCCGATACCGAAGGCAGAGGCAAATAACTAGTAGCGAGACACTGCCAAATCATGATATTTTGCGATAGACGAGTTCAATAATTGATTTATAATTCATAAAATAGTTAAAAATTTGAAATGCCTGAAGTAAGAGATCGCCACTCTTCTCTCTGTCTTCGGCATACTAAAATCTTCGTAAAACTTACTTTATGTTGGCGCGAATCTTGCTTTTTATCTCACTAAAACTTCCTTTTCACTATTTCTTTTCTGAAGTACATTGTCGTTAAGGATGCTTCCAAATACTCTCGATTATTTCCTCGGATAGCTGAAGAACTAGCCGCCATGTTTACGAAAATTATTTGCCGTCAGCAGCGTTATCGCTAGTGCGCATGCTCATAAATTTATTTGCAGCAGAAAATTATTTGCACTCAGTTATTTGCAGGTAAATTAACCAATCAGAATGCCGGATAGAAACGAAATGAATGATAACATCACTTAGACGTCACACTGCATAATGACTTGTTGGAAAATCTTGAATATCAATTTGAGATTATTTAACGAAATCACTTTTAACTGTGCATGTGCTTCTGTGTATCGCAGGACACAATACATGAAAAGTTTCAAGTGATTTACTTGAATTATTCGAAGAATAGACATGATTTTCCAACAAGTCATTATACAGTGTGACGTCTAAGTGTTGATATTTGCATGTCACGCAAATCTCAATATCTAAAAAACGAAGTGAGAAAAAGAAGAGCTGCGAACGTCAATCTTTATAACTTCAAAAGTTCTTTGAAATAAGTGAGTCTCTCCCGAACTTATTTAAGCCCTTTAACCCTTTGGCTCAGTCCCAGACCGTCCCTTTTTGTCATTTTACTCTGTCTAACGCCAGACGATTTTACGCGTCAAATGCATGAGAACCTCTCTGCATGATAGTCAAAATCGTTTTTTGTTTCATACTTAGACAAATCAATCAACTGTGAAATTCGGACACTTCTTTGACTTTACCAAGATTATTGGTCTTGAAAGGATGAGTAAAGTTACAAAATACGAGTTCAAAGCGAAGAATAACTGGCTAGAAGATTGTGATGTCCTGTTATCTGATAGAAGGTATGAACTTTTACTTTAAAGAGGGTAAATCTTTTTTATTATAAATGGCTGGGCTCGTTTTCCGGTCCGTGCACAAAACGATGCAAGCTGATTGGTTCCTGAGCGGTTGGGATCCTAAGCTGATTGGTTCCTGAGCGGTCCGAGACCTACGCTGATTGGTTCCTGAGCGGTTGGGATCCTACGGTATTGCTCGACTGATCAATACGCTTTTTTCTCGGACCGCTAAGTTTTGGCGGGAAAACTTCTATGTTGATTTAAATACAAATAAAAGAGAACTAGGTACCTTTATTCAAATATTCTAAATAATAAATGTGCTAGAACATTACTGCTGGTTTTCTTTAAAGCTGTTTATCTAAAAACACGACATGGTGTACACAAGAAACGACACGAAAAAGCTAACAGTGTAAGGTGAGGTAACGGCCCACTTCAAAAGACGAACGTTCGTCCAAAACTTAAAAAGAAAATGAACCGAAGCTGTATAATAAATGACGTATTAACCTCGTTTGCTCGGTCTGTATAGCTGGAAAGCATTTCCCTCGGTTTTATCACACAAACATCGTCGGTTCCTTCGTCGTTCGGTCTGTAGGAAAACATCAGGCAAATACTTTCCCGTATACAGACCTACATGTAAGGTTACTAAGCCCGTAGTAATTAATATCTGTTGAATGGTTTTCAGGATGATTTTAAATCCGCTATATCAGAAGTTGTTGAACTCGATTAAGGAGATTATTGAAGAGAAAGGTCATTGTACTACCAATCAAGAGGTATTACTATATGATGTGTTGTAACCACTGTTATTTAATAGTCGAGTCGGTTTTCTTTGTTCTTTCTAGAGCTGTATCTACGATACATTCCAAGAGATATAGGTATATATATATATATATATATATATATATATATATATATATATTGTCCAAGTCAACATCTAGATATTGCCCCGGTCAACAGGGCAATATATAGTAATTGATATGTTTTTTAGAAAACCTCCACGACTAAGTTAGTTAATTACCGAGAACCGAGGCTATGAAACGAAAATTAAGTTTGTCTTATTTGAAAGAACACTTAAAATGATAGAGTAACATCCTTTGCAGTTTTTCATTGCCTTGCTTCGTTCTTGAGATATTTCAGTTTGTTTTATATAAATGTCGCATGTTGCGACGTCACACGTGCATAATAAGTTATCGGAAAACGTTATAAATATCTTTGCTATTGTCAAATATAATCACTTGAAAATGTACATGTTTAGTGTTCTGGGCGAGACACACGTACGTGCTTCCCTCGAATTATTTTGGTTTGATAATAGCAAAGATATATAACTTTTTTCAAAAACTCATTATGCACATGTGACGTTAAAATGTTTAATTTGCATATCGTACAAACTGAAATATCTCAAGAACAAAGCAAGGAAACGAAAAACTACAAAAGATGTTACTCTATCATTTTAAGTGTTCTTTCAAATAAGACAAACTTGATTTTCGTTTCATGTGCACTTTAACACTTTAAGAAACAGTAGGCGAGGCTTATACTATAATACTATAATACATTATGTTTTTGTTTCATAAAGCCACAAGATCGAACTATTTTAAGAATTGTAATCCAGTCTGTGGAATCTCCATTGTGGGGTGCAAGCGATGGCTTGACCGCTGACCACTCGTTAACTATGTTTTTATATTACCTAAGAGGCTTACTGAGGTCATCCTATGCCGTCTGTTTTATCACAGTTCCATCTTACTTAAATCAGGTAGGTACGGTAGTTTTAATGTCTATTTTTAGGCGTGATTAACACTTGTGCTCCACAGGATTATTGTGGTAAAATTTCTATTTAAGGCCTCCTTGTTTACTATCCCAGTCAAATGTGATTACCTTTTCATCCAATTTTCAACCAAATTAAGCCAAAATTGATCGGTTTGGTCTTTGGTCTACGATCAATCTTTCCAGACCCCCTCATCCAGTCTCCCAAACGGCCACATGTAACGCCTGCTACGCAGGCTATCTTTCCAGAAACTTTCATGAAAACCAGACAGGCAGA
Source organism: Corallium rubrum (assembly GCA_964035015.1). NCBI lineage: Eukaryota > Metazoa > Cnidaria > Anthozoa > Scleralcyonacea > Coralliidae > Corallium > Corallium rubrum. The sequence continues at coordinate 10,585,487 of OZ036001.1, forward strand.
CAGACAGACAGACAGACAGACAGACAGACAGACAGACAGACAGACAGACAGACAGACAGACAGAACAGACAGACAGACAGAGCAGAGCAGAGCAGAGCAGAGCAGAGCAGAGCAGAGCAGAGCAGAGCAGAGCAGAGCAGAGCAGAGCAGAGCAGAGCAGAGCAGAGCAGAGCAGAGCAGAGCAGAGCAGAGCAGAGCAGAGCAGACAGACGAAGAAACACAGACAGACAGACAGACAGACAGAGAGCAGAGCAGAGCAGAGCAGAGCAGACAGACGAAGAAACACAGACAGACAGACAGACAGACAGACAGACAGACAGACAGACAGACAGACAGACAGACAGACAGACAGACAGACAGACAGACAGACAGACAGACAGACAGACAGACAGACAGACAGACAGACAGACAGACAGACAGACAGAAAGAAATGAAAACATAATCACTTGGCGGAGGTAATACATTTCTATTTTTAATAATTCTGTGGGTTTGGTTCTTCCTCTCTTTCTTGGGGTGCAGGATGCTGGTTGGCTTAGTCGCGTTGAAAGACTTTCAGATACTGCTATAAGACTGGAGTCATTTGCTGGTTCGAACAAAGAAACCAACCCAATATACAAGGATTATCATGGTAAGACGTTGTCAGGTTTGTCGAGGATCCAATATGCATGTACTGTATGTTGGACCTTCCCTTCCCTTCCCTTCCCTTCCCTTCCCTTCCCTTCCCTTCCCTTCCCTTCCCTTCCCTTCCCCTCCCCTCCCCTTCCCCTCCCCTCCCCTCCCTTCCCCTCCTTTTCCTTCGATCCCTTCCCGTCCCTTTCGCTTCCTTCGCGTTCCTTTCCCTCCCTTCCCTTTCCCTCCCCTTTCCCTTCCCTTCCTTTCCCTTCCATTCCCTTCCCTTTTTTCTCTCCCCTTCCCTTCCCTTCCCTTTCCTTCCCTTCCCTTCCCTTCCCATCCATTCCCTTCCCTTCCCATCCCATCCATTCCCTTCCCTTCCATTCCCTTTCTTCTCTTCTCTTCCCTTCCCTTCCTTCCCTTCCCTTCCCGTCCCTTCTTTTCCATTCCATTCGCTTCCCTTTTTTCTCTCCCTACCCCATGTTTTATAGGACGTTCATAATTTATTGTTCTTTTTGTTTAGGTTTATTTCATTTAGTTCGACTACCCAATTTAAATGCTTTGACCAGCCATATGCCGGAGACCCTAGACCTTGCGTATAAACTTCGACGAAAGAAATTTGTAATTGAGGTAAAGTTTATTTGCAGCAGTAGAACTAAGAACTTTATATTACACTTAGAATAAGCCTGGTTCATTTGTGACCCCCAATATATTTAAATATTTTGAGATGGTCCCTAATTTTCATGACATTTTTTTTTTTTTGAAACACAGGTGTGTAAATAGTTTCTACGGGTTGGTTGTTGTTGCGACGGCTGTTTCCCACATTTTTGGCATTGTATACTCTTGCAAACTCACACATGCTTGACTCTTGCAACTTTTTCTCTCTTACAATTTATTCAGAAAATGCACCTTCCTCCAGACGTTAACGAAAGTGGAAGTCACCCACAGAAAGACCCGCTGACCAGAAATACAGGAACATATGGTTGTGGAGCTTCTCTAGGTGGCAGTAAGTTAGATTTCTAAGAATGTAGATTGTACAAGAAACGTTTTTACAACGCTAAGCTTTTCCCTGTCCCCACATAGGCGGTATATGTAACTGGACTGCGGGCGCCCTATATCAATGACTGGCAATGGGTGACTAATCCAAGATGGTGGTTTATGCGTCTTTTCTCCCATAGTAGTAACCGCTGACTTTTTTCTCTTAAATGAATTTATAACTGAAGTGCTCGTCTTGCAGGCGCACCTGAGCCCACAGTCAAGTAAACATGTTCCAAATACGGTCAGCGGTCGCTACCATGAAAGAAGACTCATATTTCCCCAGCCGATCCGAACGTTGTACCTAATAAACTACTAGACATTATATACACATTGTATCCAGTAAGTTACTGGAAATTGTTTAATAAAGAGGTTATTAATGAAACCTTTCCCCCCCGAACCCCCTAACCCTAATTTCAAAAATGTCAATTTCCCGGGGGTAACCCTAACCTGAAAAGTGTCGGAGGGGGGGGGGGGGGTTATTCCTCCTCCTCCCCCACCAACCACCCTAATAGTGTTTGCAATTTATGGTCAACAGTTCTTGACAAAGATTGTGGGATGCGCAGTGAGTTTTAATCCGTTAATTGGCGCATCTTAGAATTAAACAATTTCCAGTAACTTACTGGATACAATGTGTATATAATGTCTAGTAGTTTATTAGATACAACGTGCGGATCGGGTGTGATTTCCCCCATCTTTGTTCAGTCGCATTTTGGACGGAGCCAGCAGTGCAAGGTCAGTGGTTGTAATCCGCAAATTATGTTACACGCATTATTAAATTTGAACACCACCATGCTTAGCTTCAAGTAATATATGTCCTTAATTACCTAGACGTCCATTTAGATTACAGTTTCATCTTTTATATCTACAAAGAAAACTCCACCGTTCTCACACCGTCCTTTACTTATGCATGAAAGCGCCATGTCTTCTGCATTAAAACAATCATCGTGTTTTTCATCTTCACTGATCGGTTGCAAGATCCGTCTGTATTCCTCATTTGGACTATTATTATACATGGGCAGCAATTCGATACTCGATCTACTATCAACACTGGATATTCCAGAATCAATAGTCATTAAGCTCCTCAGCTGTCGCTGGTTGCTCGAGCCACACGCGGGGTTTTCACGAGCCCGACAGTTAACCTGGTCTACGGAGACCTCGCTGTACTGTTGCATCGCACGAGGAATCGAACCATTTTCATCACATTGCGTTCCGTTTCTCGCAAAAGTGCGGTAGTTTCTGGCATTCAAACCGCCATTCCAACAAGTACCTTGCTGACTTTCGTACATTTGGTGAAATTTGTCCACAGGGGAAGGATCGTTTGGGTTTTCTACTCCAACATCTGTGGATCTGTCTTGTACCTTGATTTTGCCATTGCATTCCTTGGCAGCGCAATTACTTTTCGCGTTTTGTTGTAGCAAGTGTTGGTCATGGCCTTGTAGGACTTCGTTGTCTGCTTCGTTGTTGCCTTTTATGTTAACAACGTCGCAGTCTAAAGTGTTATTATTTGTCGTTGGAAATTCAATACTTAAAGCTTGAGCCTTACGTCTTTCGGTGAGTTTCGTCTTCATTGTGGTTCCCGGCAATGTTTTATCAATCTTTACGTCAGGTTTAGCTCCAACTAATTGCGGCATCTTTTCTGAAACAGAAATCGATCCTTGGGATGTATCTGCCATTTCTTGAGATACGCTTAAGGTTGAAGAATCCTGATATTCGTCTTCGGGATCGCTTTCTTGTTTGTCGGATGAGAAGGAAAAGAATGCCTTCTGTCGAACTGAAGAATCCTGATTTTCGACTTCGGAATCGCTTTGTTTGTCGATTGAGCAGGAAAAGAATGCCCTCTGTCGAACTAACGACGACGAACGAGACGCCCCATCCGATCCCTTCAGACTCGAGTCGCTTGATGCGCTTGAAATGGAATGCTGTTTTTTTGAAAGAGCGTTTTTGGCCAGCGTTCTGTCAATATCAAAATGTTCTTCACTTGCTTCAGTTAGGTCTCTGTCGCCCAGGCCCCGGCCCCGATGTTCCGGATGATTCGTCATTGTGACTCCATGGTTACCAGCCTCTGTCGCTTCACTTAGGTCCTTTTTAGCCAGACCCCGATCTTCGTCATGATTCGTCATGGTGACTCCATGGATACTAGCTTCTATTGTTTCTGCCTGCATGTTTCTTTGACCCAGGCTCTGCTCTTCTAAATGATTCGTCACGGTGACTCCATGGATACCAGGCTCCGCTCCTTCGGTCAAGTCTCTTTGACCCAGGCCCAGATCTTCGGAATGATTCGTCACGGTGACTCCATGGATACCAGGCTCCGCTGCTTCAGTCAAGTCTCTTTGACCCAGGCCCAGATCTTCGGAATGATTCGTCACGGTGATTCCATGGTTACCAGGCTCTATATTGTTGATACGCGCCATCCTCGCATTGACATAGCTTGCATCACTGTTCGAGCATCTTAACGGCGTTTTCAGTCCTAAGTTGGGAGATTGATCAAAAGTACTAGCCTGCAAAGATGGACAGCTCGAACACCTGGCAAAACGAGATTCGGACATTTTCCGCAGCGACAGCTGCTGATAGCGAAAATATGGCGATTTGGGGCTATTCGGTGTCGATAGTCCAGTAGTATTGGTGACGATTGATACGCAATCGTGCGGCGTACTGCGGTGGGAGATAGTAGGCGACACTTGAAGGAAGTCAAAATATGGATTCCTGTCATCGAGCTTCGGTGTAGGTTCTTTACTGGTCTTCCTTGTTTTCACCTGACTAGTTACTTCACTATTTTTACGCTTTGCCGCCTTCGCTTGCCATTTTTTGCCGATAAATCCCACCACAAACACACTGTCCCGCCTGCCCATTCGTCCTTGGGGAACTTTCCCTGCAATCCTGGGTGTTATGACTGTTTCTGGCTTATTGCTTTTTTTCTCCGAACGCCGACTGCTCTTTGATTTCTTCTTGTTGGGTTTTTTGATGGAATCTTTGTTTGGTCCTAATTTATCGCTGTTTTCCGTTAACTCAGAATTGCTTCTACTCCTCGCGGAAGCTGAAGAGTTGGCCTGTATTTCAATGGTTGGTAGCGTGAACTGTTGTCCACGGTTCGTATATTCATTATATCCGTTCCCCTTTGGCAGCTCGGCGCCTTCGTTGTTATGGGCTCCATGACACTGGTTCTCATTACACGCCGTGCTCTCTTCCTGGCCGCAGCGACTCCCCTCACAGTCACCCATGCATGCATCATCGTCCGTAATTTTAATAACGGTATGTCTCTTACTTGGCACGGGGCTTCTTCTTTGAGTTGCGTCATACGGCCACCTTGGTAGTCTATCTGTAAGCCGGGATAAACGTCGTCTGGCTAGACGTGGAGATGGTTCACTACTCTCGAACGAACTCGCTCCCATTTCTAATGCAACTGCTGGCCACTTGTGACCGTTCAATCTCGGGGTCACGTAGTTGCTATTATCGCCTAACGCGGATCCCACAAACGGCCCAATGACCTTTAAAGCATTGGCTGCCCCAATAACCAGCGGTCGCTTCTTTTTAACTAACTTTTGTCTCGCCTTTGCGTGGGAGTAGTACAGAGAGAAGTTGCTAACGATGACCGGAATTGGTAAGGCGACGGTCAGGACTCCACAAATAGCACAACACGTGCCAACGAGCTTTCCAGACACGCTAACGGGAACAATCTCGCCGTAGCCAACTGTCGTCATTGTAATGACGGCCCACCAAAACCCGGCTGGGATGGACGTGAATTTCGTGTTGCTCGATTCGCTCTCAGCATAGAACATCAAAGTGGAAAAGACAACGACGCCGATACTGAGGAAGAAGCCGAGAAGGAATAGTTCACTCAGGCTCGATCTAAGCGTGTGGCCAAGAATTTGAAGGCTGTAGGAATGACGAGAGAGTTTAAAAACGCGAAAGACGCGAATTAGGCGGATGATTCGCAGACTCACCATCGAACTGGTGTCCGAGTTTGTCAAGAAAAGCTGTAGGTAAAACGGAGCAATGGCCGCCAAATCTAACCAGTTCGTTATCTGTTTGACGAAGTCGCGTTTACTCGGACACACGATAACGCGAAGGAGAATTTCCAGTGTAAACCAAATGACGCAGATGATCTCTATGGTGTTGATGACTTGATGTTGAGTGGATTTCTTGTACGTAAAGTACTCGACAGTTTCTAGGCAAGAGACGACAACTGAAGCTACGATTAACAACATGCTCGTCATTGCGAGTATCTAGAAATCAAACAATAAAACAACGTGAAATTTTTCCGATTTTATTTCAAAAATAGTTCATGAGGAAAACACAAAGGAAATCAGTACCTGATAGAACATATACATGGTTTGGAAGCTCTGTCTTTCAACATGAAGCATGGTCATGTTGAACTGACAATGGAGTTCCTTATATGGAAGTAAATTCTATGGACACGTGACGATGAAGCACCACAACACGTGACGATGAAGCAACTCTTCATTACAGGGACTGCTTCATTACACAGAAAATACAATACCGTAAACTTGAACAAAAACATAGAACAATCACTTTGGACGAGTTTCCAAACCATGTACTGTATGTGTTGTATTAACTATGGTCCCACACAAAAATTACAATTACAAGCATTCTACAAAAAAAGTGAAGGTAGGCAATTTGGGCATGGCTTCTTTGTCAATATTGTAACATATTTTCAAATGCCTCCTTCGTAATTTTCACGCCCCTTTTTTAAACGCAAATGAATGGTCGAGTCATACTTAGTCTTCACTGTCTGGTTATTGCTGCAACGGCTAGTTCCCAATCTCTTGCAATGTTCACTCTACCAAATTCACGCATGCGCAAACGTTTGGCAGTAGTGGTGGTTGTGTGGGCTGTATTCGCGCCCCAATCTCTATACGCAGAAGGTGACTAGGAACATCTGGCGCGTCGATATCAATTGTAAATGATGGACGATTCTGACGTGAGGAACTAAAGCCGTGTTTACACTGCAAGCCATGGCCCGACCCAGGGTAAATTTGTCGTGTTTACACTGAGGTCAACAAAAGAAGCAAGCCCAGATATGCTGGCCAAGGCCTGGCCTAGGTCAGCCCAGGGCGTGTTTACACTGCCACAAAGTAGGCCAAAGTTAGGCCAAGGCTTGCAGTGTAAACACGGCTAAAGTGAATATGTCATAATTATTTATAAATATGCCAGTCATCGCGCTTTCTGAACGTATTACTACCTTTCGATAAATATTAATGAAACCCTTAAAAAGCAGTCGCTATTTGCTTGCAGTTTAAACCACAGTGTTGTTTAATGATTATAAACAAACTTCTATACATTTATAGCCAGTCCAACGTGTGTCGTCCTGTACAGCGGCCAATTAAATGCGAATCAACACGATTGACTACCATGTTCATAACCAGTAATTGCCACAAGCATGATATTTATTTAGTAAGCAAAAACCGACTGAATAGTTGAATAAATCTACTTGGAAAATTACAAATCTTTTCTCCCAAACTTACCTTCGTGCACTATTTTCGAAAAAAAAAATTATTCATACTCTCGTTGGCAGATTATTGATAACAAATGCATAATGGCTTTAATTTTGCACCTGCGGTTTGTAAATCTCAGTGTTGCCCCCGTTTTAACAGAAACCTAACGCATGCTAGACGTTTAAAACTCTTTTAGATTGCTTTTTTTTTAAATGATCTCTTATATGTTTAAAGGACAGTTGTAGTTTAGAAAATCGTGACAGACGCAGTCGACTCTTGGTGTAAGATATACACAAGTGTTTCGCTTCATTTGAAATGCTAATTTTCGTTCTCAATTGCTCTATTCTCACATTTGATGTTCCTACAACATTTTCCCATGATCACAAGCACTATTTAGTAACCATTTTAAATAATTTATATAAATTTAGTAAAAGACCATCGATTTTCCCCACACCCATGCAAATTAAGAAACCTATTTTATCCCCCACTTTATTTAAAAAAAACACGACAATCTCCGTTTATATCTCGCCTTATGTTTTTCCCCTTTTTTCCCCCAGAATTTTTTAATCCTAAAAATATTGGAAAAGGTTTTCGACGCGGACAGCAGTAAGCAGTTACGGGATTGCTCCTTTTACTTCAAATGGACACTTTGTCAAACACGGCTCCTGGTTGGTAACCGTTGTCAAGATACAAAAACATAAAAACATTCTCGCCCGTACTTTTCCATTCCTAGATCTTATCGCAGAAAAATAACAATAATAACTTCAACTCCTACTTTCTGTTTGAGCACGGCACTTCTTGTGACTATAGACATGGATTGAACACAGTGGGTTTTCCATGTTTTGTTAATACTAAAATATAAAATGAGTATATCGTGTATTAAACAATATATATATATATATATTGCCCTATTTTCAAGAATTATACGACAGATGATGTCTGTATTTTGGTTAAAGTTTGTTTGTTTACCGTTACGTGTTCGAATCAAAGCCGAGCCATTTAAAAGAATATTAACCATAAAATATATCGTCTCTTTGGAGGATTGGTCTCATATATATTTAATAAACCTTTAGTACCTTTTTTTTAATGCAATCCCGCATGGCTTTGGCATATACTTAACTCGAGAGCACCACTTCGATTGCAACTTATTGGATGTACATATAGATGAAGTAAACAGGTTTTTCGTTGTGTTTCTATTTATTTTTACCCCCGGGGTTCTTTGTGCCAACCTAAATGGTTATGAGTTTAGTAGTATCCTTTAGCTTTCATATAGAATAAGATGACTATTACGTAAACCTACATACATACATGCGTATCTTAATCTTAGTTTTTATATATAAGAATAAGATAACCATTCAAGGCTAACTTAAATATATATATTAACTTGCAACGTACGTGATACGAAATTAGTACTTACCTTCGCTTTCATAGAATAAGACGGCTCTTCCAAAGTAAGCCAAATTCGTGATTGATATTTTCGCAGAACTTCTCTAAAGTTTCGCGTTTGTTGTCCGACCTCTCCATTTTCGTGAACAGTGTTATCGTGTTCGCTCATCGCTTCATCGCCGACAATTTTGTCGAAAGAGCTCAAATTCGCTTGCGCTTCGCCGTGTTTTTTGTAATTCATCCAACAACATGTCTCGATACTGGCGTCCTCGAGGCCCCAGAATGCCAACTCGTCTTCGAAAAGCGGCCCGCACGCGTCGCTCGGACAATGGAGCTTGCCCGTTCGGTAATAGTTCAGAACCTGGGCGAATACGATCGGGTGACGATCGAAGAAGAACTCGCCAGAATTTGGATCGAATTCTGGTAGCTGCGTTGGGTTATTGTTGGTCAAAGAATGAAGCCTGGTGTCGGGGATGTTTCTCAATGTACTGACGTAAGTTTCGTGGCGTATTCCACCGACATTCAAGATCACTTTGTGTCTGATATCGACTTCGCGTTCGTCTTCATATATTCTGGATCCGAGCATGTTTCCTTCGGAATTGGTCAGCCTAATATATAAACTTCTCAATCTCTTCTACTGTTTATATATCGAACTTATTGTCCAGCATGTAACCACATGATTATTCAACACAAGATCCTTTTAGTAAGTCACAAATACTGACTAAATACGGCTGCCTGTTAGTAACAACGCACGGATGATACAAGTGTTAGTTACTTTGTTCGCCAGATGTTTTCCCCCATTTCGGAAATTTTTTTTATCATTAACCGACGAAGCGATTGGACGTCACTAGCGTGTAGATCAACTGGTTGGCTGAAGCCTCAGGTAGCACTTTATAAGCCATAACGAATCAAATAATGTTCGCATTATCATGCTGCTCGAAACCCGCGATTACTTTAAAATGATCAGTATATTTATCTTTGGATCATTTCAGGTGGCATATGTCATCCGTCTCTTCAGTACTGCGCACGCGCAAACATGTGTCAGCTGTTTTTCGCAATTGATGTATTTCTTAAAAAGTTATACACTGACGGTAGAAATATCTCTCGATCAAACAAGATCTTTATCGTTGTTTGCTTCAGTTGTCCGTGTTATAGGCAATTTGTTTCTAGTGGCAGTGGTGAACTAAATAATTAACGCGTGTCCGCAAATTGAACGGTGCGTGGCAGATGTGCACTTCAGGCTTACTGCATATCAAATATGCTTCCGTCATTTCAAGCGTATTGTCCTAAAAGTCTCTTTTGATAGTTAATTACATACTGTTATTAGCGAGGACAGCTCTTAATGTCTTAACACCTGTACCGTGCATTTTTAGTCCATACAATATATTTCTATAATTGTATGCTTGAATGGATCCAGACTATCAGCGATCGTATATACGTCTTTGACTGAAAAGACGTTTTAAGAAGCTACAATATTATATATATTGGTTTATTATATATCTATCAATTAAAGTGCGTTTTGTTAGAGACAATTGGCCCTTTTCCATCCGAGGAAGAACTCCTCAATTGGAGAGTAGAGGATCAAATAAGACATAGTCAATCGAGATATGGTCTGGAAACTCAGCTAAAGTCTTTGGTCTATCTTTTTGTTCGCCTTTATGCATTTTTGTGCACGGTGCACGGTCACTGAACACATTGTATTTTAGTATAATGAACGAATTGTCCAATAACGTTTCAGTTCAATCACTCAACCGTGCTACTTAAATATTAATAAACATAAAACAAAGGTTGTGCACGGTGTGAGCATAGTCAATCGAGATATGGTCTGGAAACTCGGCAAACTTCAAAACTCCTATAATGAGCTGTGATTTTATGTTGAACCGTACCTTACACCGTGCACATCCTTTGTTTTAGGTTTATTAATATTTAAATAGCACGGTTGAGTGATTGAACTGAAACGTTGCTATTGGACAATTCGTTCATTATACTAAAATACAATGTGTTCAGTGACCGTGCACCGCGCACAAAAATGCATAAAGGCGAACAAAAAGATAGACCAAAGACTTTAGCTGAGTTTCCAGACCATATCTCGATTGACTATGAATAAGAACAGCTCTTACATCACGAGGTTACGCTACGCTGTGGCTGGCTTAAAGGGCAACTATATATACGTTTCCAGGTTATCCTCTTTTCCGTTAAAGTCGGAAAAGTTCAATCTAAAACCATACTTAATAGAAAATAGACATGGTTTGGAAACCCGGCAAACTTCAAAGCGGTTAACAATCAAGCTACGATTCATGTTGGAAGGTACATGAAGGTGCCAAATCCTTTGTTTTAGGTTTATTAATATTTAAACATTACGGTTGAGTGATTGAACCCAAACGTTGCTATTGGATGATTGCTTCATCAGAAAACACAATATGTTCAGTAACCATGACATTTCATGACCTTCAGTGTTCTTAAAAATCACCTCTCAGAATGCAGGAAATGGCATTTCCAAGACTCTAAATTTCAAAAATTTCCGGAGGGCACACACCCGGGCCCTGTTCAGCACTTCAGGCCCCTAGACAAAAACAAAACTCTACGCCTGTACGTGAAAGTGCACAAATTTCCATAAACCTGAACAAAAACATAAAACAATGGCTTTTGTTGAGCTTCCAAACCATGTCTATTTTCTATTAACTATGCTAAAACCGAAGAAATATAATTGAAACCAGTCACTTGGTTCCACTTTCGTGAACTGTCTAAGTTTGAGTTTTTGCTCCTTTTGCCGAACTCGTGTAAACGACGACCGCGTCGAAATAAAGACTGGTTCTAGTACTTTGTGATGTCATACCAACCGGTATGACGTCAAGAGGGCAAATCACTCCTGAAAAAGTGTTACGTGATCGTGATCAAAAAATCATGTGATTTTTTTCATGATTTTCTAATTTTTCTCGGGATTTTTTGATTTTTGTCATGATTTTTTGTGATTTTTTGTGATTTTTCTAAGGTGTGTGTCAGTGATTAGGGACCGTTCATTATTTATCGGGGGGGGGGGGGGGGGGGGATGGGTGAGAAAATGGGGGGACCTGAAATTTTTGCTACTTCTTTTGGGGGGACCCTGAAATAATTTATAAGTTCTTAAGGGGGGGGGGGGGGGGGGCATGAAGTTTTTGTATTAAACAAGGATAAAAGTCTTTGATGATCAACATTATTATACAAACAAACATTTCTTATTGGGAAAAATCATTCAGAAAAGCCTTTAATTGGAATTATTTTGTGTTGTTTTGTAAAATGTAAAATAAAAGTAAAAGTAAACCATAAGGCTCAGGTATTTAGATCCTGGTTGTGACTTACCATCCTTGGTGTATTGTGTTGGTGAATAGTAGAGGAGAATGGTTAATAATTTGAGGTTTAAGGTGTTAGGGTAATAATTATGATTGAGATTACGGAGAAGGTTAAGGGGACAATTGGTTTAATGTGCGGGTCGGGTGGGAATTAAGGTTGGGGGTTAAGAAGGTTATATTTAGGGTTAAGCTTAGGTTTAGGGTTAATGGGGTTGAATTTTGAGGTTTTATAGTTAGGGTGGGGCGGGATAGTTTTAAGATTAATGTGAGGATTTGAAAGGTTTGGGGGGGGGGGGGGCACTGAAATTATGTTAAATAAAAACGGGGGGCTACCAAATTTTTGAACTTTGTTTGGGGGGTACCGGAAAAAAAAAGAAAGTTTGGCAATTTCTCATACACCCCCCTCCGATAAATAATGAACGGTCCCTTAGCCCCTCGGGGCAAAACCACTCCTGAAAAAGTGTACGTAATCAAAAAATCATGTGATTTTTTTTTCATGAATTTTTTTATTTTTCTCGTGATTTTTTGATTTTTTCATGATTTTTTTGTGATTTTTTTGAAGGTGTACGTGATTTAAATCAGTGATTTGCCCCTCGACGTCAAAGACAATGGAGTACCCATTCTCCTAAAAACGCGGTCATGCTTCATGAGAACCTAAGAAGGCTTCGCTGATTAATTCTTTTCCATACCTCGAAATTCATATTTTTCTTTACTTTTGCTAAGTTAGATGATAACGCTTTCAGAAGAAAATATAACTTCAAAAGGTTTAGTTGGCCGGTCTATATGGACCTGGGGAAGTTTGCATATTTATAGTATTTAGACCTTCCTGATCAAAATTGTAATATATCTTCATTTTCAAAAATTTCATCTTCATGGACTTTTTTACGCGTAAAGTTGGCAATAGACCATTTGCAACGTTGACGTGAGATGGCGTTGAGTGACTACAACTATACCAGAATGCTTTGCCAGTACTCTATATAGGGCTTCGCCTAAAAGGGATCACTCAAAAGGATCCGTCCAGTCCTGTGGCTTTTCCAAAATATGTCATCAAATTTGTTTTTTCCAAATTTGTCGTCAAGTTTCAGTGAGTCTCAAGATTTTAGCAATCTTTTCGATACCCTAACCACAACATAAACCTTAATTAACCCTAATCAGAAGTCTGGTTTACAACCTAGCTTTTGGAAAAACATATTTGACGACATGTTTGGAAAAGCCGCGGAAGGACTGGACAGGTCCGCTTGAGTGATCCGTTTTAGCCGAAACCCTAGAATACTGGCAAAGCATTCTGGTATAGTTGTAGTCACGCAACGTCATCTCACGTCATCGTGCAAATGGCCTATTTTGAGAATTTTCCGAAACTAAGTTACCAGGAGTGACGACAGATAGTTGGTCTCGATTCAAATCGATCGGGTTCCCGATCTGGCATCACTTGCTCCAAGTCCGCCTCTTAGCACTAGTTTTTGCGGGCGGGTGGAAAAGCGGGAGAGCGGAAAAGCGGGAGGAAAGAGGCGGACTTGTTTCGCTTGCAGGTTTTTTAATCTAATTAAATATTCTGGCGGGAAATCGCTAAAATGTACATCGCCCTGTTTTGACGTGTTTCGGGTTGTCGTGCATGCAATGGAAAGTGGTTCTACTCCTACTAAAACGTTTTCAAGAGTCTGTTTAACTCCAACTTCCAAAGATAACACGTGCATAGCAATTTAGCCTGAATATAATTACTTCCCGAATTACGTCACCAGTCGAAAAATTCACCGGTGAATTTTGGCGCGCTGCAGGTGGGAAAAG
>OZ036001.1:10604089-10711589 GCA_964035015.1 Corallium rubrum
TCGAAACTCGAAACACCAACGTTTAGAGCTATTTGGCGTTAAATTTCAACCGTAACATTAAATGCGACACATTAAATTCGACGTCTAAACCGAACTGTGTCACTTCTGTCACATAATCGTCGCATTAAATTCGACGAATTAAATGCGACGGAACTTCGACGTTATTTAGACGATTATTTTATTGCAGTAGCCAATCTCGTTCCCGGGACCTTTTTTTAAAATTGGGAGGGCCGGGAAAGGCCCTGGCATCGGCTGGTCACAGCACCCAGAAATACTGGGTGTAATAAATTAGCAATTTAGTTTAGTATGCAAAATCATTCTGAGTAATGCAGTTCGTTGGTGGTCCCATTGAAACTATATTTGATTATAACTGGTACAAAACTATGCATAATTATAATTCACGAATGCAGAGTCCCCACGCTGATGCCAGGGCCTTTCCCCGCCCTATCAATTTCAGAAAGGCCATGGGAACGAGGTTGTGCAGTAGCATTCAAAAATATCATTGAATCTAACAGCTAACCTTTCTGCTTGTTTCAATTTCTGTGTTACGTTATCGCACGACTGCGACATCGCGTTGTTGCCATTCCTTCTTCCACAAAATGGTTCTGTAAAAATACATGAACAAGGGTGAGCCTAGTGTACACACAGTTGCGAGTTAACCATGTAGAGTTTACGTTAACGTACATCGAAACCGTGTTTGCATAGCCTGACATAACTAGGGTAACTTATCAATCACAGCGTGCGTAAGAGGCAACCTATTTTATATTTAACAAATAGATTCCATTTTGCCGTTGTCTGTTCAGACAGATGACGTCACAACGTGGTAAGAACAAAAGTGGCCCACGAGACGCAGTCGAGTGGGTCACTGATGTTCTTACCACGTTGTGACGTCTTCTGTGCATCTATTATAACTGAACAGGCAACAAAAAATGGAATCTATTTGTTTTATACAATACAAAAATTTAAAAGGTTTTTATCGAAACTCTTGTGGCATGAAGAAAGAAAAAAGCAGGTCAGCTGACGTGATCTGACGTGTGCCCATCAACCCATGATCTATTAGAGGACAGACACATGGAACAACCAATGAAAACACGCTTAGCAACCATGGTATTGTATATATATATATATATATATATATATATATATATATATATATATATATATACAAACGAACAACAGACATGTAACTACAAAACTGATGCAATATGAATTGTGTCAGGAAATAAACTGTAAACAGCGTATTCAATCTACTGAGTGTATGCATTTTGAGTATGTGGCGTTTGCGTGTTTTGAGTATTTTATATGAACGTTTTTTAACCTTTAGAGTCTGTGAAATCTTCCTCCAAAAGCCAGGAAATTGCATTTCAGCGACTCTCGATTTCAAAATTTCCAGGGGGAGTATGCCCCAAGACCCCCCTAAAAATTTATTTTGATTTCGGCTCTCCCCCTTTCAAAATCCTGGCTACGTCACTGTCTGGAGCAGATTCATCCAATGCAGTCTGCATTTCTAAATTATTATTAATTAAGGGAGGCCGGATTATAACACCATGCATTCTTTCGGCTTCATTTTGAAAGTATGTATGTTATGACTTTCAACCGTCATAGTGCCACTTTAAACTGAGACAAGGTGTAGAATGTTCTTATGTGACGTCAAGCCGGGTCTTTCAAAGCTGACATGTACTTAACAGGTCATCCAATTAACGGAAATTGTTTCGAATATACGTTTACATACACTGGAACCTTATTAAATACGACCACCGTCGGGCCAAAAAAATGTGGTCGTAATAACGAGGGAGTAATACACTACTTAGAATGTATTCGAGACAGAAAAATGTGGTATTTTATTCAGGCTAAAGCTGGATTTCCACTTGGCGAAAAATGTCGCGCGAAGCGACATTTGCTTTTGTTTCGTAAGCTCTCAGGTGGAACTAATTAGCCAAGACAAAAGCAAAAGGTCGCTTCGCTCGAAACATATCGCCTGGTGGAAACAGCTTTAAACGCCAGACGATTTTATTCACCTCTGGGAAAACCCTTCCTGGAGGGTGCGTGAGGCGAGGGGAAAAAAAGAGGGCGGGACAAAAACGCAGCACTTTTCTTCAAGTGCGTGTTTCCTCCGGATACATTTTGCCCCATTTTCCACGAATAAAAGAGGTGCTACTTTCATGACAGGATGATGCATGTAAGGAGACTATGTTGTGAAGAATAGGGATGGAAATGGCGGAGCGGATGTCATAATTTACAGGGCCAATGCAGCGAAAAATAAGTTCGGGAGAGACTCTTATTTCAAAGAACATTTGAAGTAGAAAAAAATAAAAAAACTTGTAAACTACATATTATAATTATATATGGGAAAATATAATAAATAAATTTTAAAAAGTTATAAAGATTGACGTTCGCAGCAATTCCATATCTCACTTTAGATATTGAGATTTGTTTTATATGTACTGTATAATAAACGAGCAGGAGTGTTTTATCAGATATAAAGACACGAGGCGAAGCCGAGTGTTTTTTATATCTGATAAAACACGAACTGCGAGTTTATTATACGGCTTCAAAAACGAATCACTTGGTAAGTTGATTGGCGGAGTTAGTTTGAAAAATAACGTTGTCTAAGACGAGAAAATCAAAGCTAAAGTTTATGTAAATCAGGAGAAATCTTTATCACATATAAAGATACGATACGGTCATGATTTTCGTTTGTGTTTTCCTCATGAATTATTAATGAATGAGTTTTTGAAGTGAATAACATCACTTAGACGTCACACTGTATAATGACTTCTTGGAAAATCGTGTCTATTCTTGCAATAATTCAAGCAAATCAGAGACAGTGAGACTCATTGAAACGTGACGACAAGTGTGGAAACAACCTCGTGCCCAGGGCATTTTGCCTCCACGTTGGGAGTCGGCGAAAATGGCCCTGGCATCGGCTGGTCACGTGACACCCAGAATTTTGGGGTGTTTTGGCAAGAAAATTTATGCGGTCTTTGTGTTTCGTTTTTGTATAGTACGTATACATGAATAATAAATAAGAAATATTTAACGCTCTGCCGAATCACTCATGTGAACCTTTATCATAAATGCAACTGGCTAGCATATTCATCATAATACTCCCCACGATTATCCAGGATACATTTAAATGTCGGGAAGAAACATATATCTAATGTTGTTCTTGACTTTAACCAAAGCTATCGTTACAATTCTTTGGATGAACTTCGCAGAGTGGATTTCTTGCAATTCATATTTTGATGAATAAATTACACTGTATCTGAATTAATCAAGTTTTTAAACCGGCCAATCCGATTATAGAATCGACCAGCCGATGCCAGGGCCATTTTCGCCGACCTCCCAACGTGGAGGCAAAATGCCCTGGGGACGAGGTTGGTGTGGAAAAAAGAAATTTGACGACATATTTTGGAAAAGCCGCGAAAGGACTGGACGGCTCTTTTGAGTCATCCCTTTTAGGCGAAGCTCTAGAATACTGTCAAAGCATTCTGGTAGTTGTAGTCAAACCAACACCATCTCACATCATCATGAAAATGGCATATTCGCCTCATGTAAATTGGTCTTTTATAACCTTAATATCAGCTGCCATATTTAAACGTAATTCTCGATCAGTTCCTCTACTTCTCTATTTGCATATAGTATTACAAAAAATAACGAAAAATAATTATGAAGCTATATTACTATTAAGATTGACAGAAAGATAATTTGTGGAACGTTTTTACATTTAAAGGTAAATAACAGCCCGTATTGCGCATGTACGGAACTGATGTTTACATCTCTTTTTACAAAAAATATACGGAATACCTTATTCAAGATTGTACCGAGACGGAGGTTTTGATATTGGAGGAAGAAATTACATAAATTATGCCAACTTTCGCCTCGATTTTCTCTTAAAATACCTACTGATTTGTTTGAGAAGCTATATCATACACTCGGAAGCGTGTTTCATCAGGAAATCAAACACCTCGAAATTTGTTCAAAAACCTCGGTGTTTGGAAATCCTGATGAAACACTCCTCGTGTATATTACCAGGGTTAAGTCACGTTGGCCTGAAAAACAGAGAAAAATCTTCTCGACGTTTCGAGCGAAGGCCCTTCGTTAGGAGAAATTAGTAAACAACTCACATGTGGTCACGCGTATTTATAGCAGAGCTACAATGGGAATCACGTGAACACATTTGTCAACTACACAACGTCAAATAAAAATTACACAACGCGACAATTACACAACGTCAAATAAAAATATCACACATATATCACAGTCATTTAGTTTAGCCTTCATGCGCATTGTCTTTTTACTCTGTCTATAAACGCCAGACGATTTTACTCGTCAACGGAAGACGTGACAGAGTCTCGGAAGGCCATACGTTACATGGAAAAAGTTAATCACTTTTAAGTGATTAAAATTAAAATGTATAACAGACGTTCGTCAGTCATTCGGTCAATCAAATTCTAAGGAAATGTTAGTTTCTGATAATTACAGCAAGCTCACAAACGTACCACACGCACCGAATGTGTAAGGGCCTGTTAAAATGATCCCAGTGTACCGGGACGTACCGCGGGTACACCGGGACAGATTTTTTCCCATACAATGACGTTTGCTGAACTACAATGCTTGTAACTTTGAATATTAGTTATTACGCTCAGAATTTTGTCCAAACGGTCAGAATTGTCAACAAACGGTCAGATCTAAAGACAAAACACTGAATAAAAGTGAAATAACTTCTAGGTGAATTTTTGCTTATTTGTCCATTTCCTTAAATTCCCGCGTTCATCCCGGTCAACCGGGTACACCGGGATCATATAAACAGGCCCTAAATACGTATACCGCTAATAAAGTCGAAACCGGACAGAAACACTGAATCATTGACGAAGTTCAAAACCACTTCAGATAACACATCTACCAGGGAGGTAAAGTTCATTTTTAGCATCTGGCCTGAATTGAGAATTTGTGGAAACACAACGTTTATTACTGGGTCTTCGTCCTGTTGACTCAGGCCTTCACCAGAGCAAGTCAACAAGTCGAAACGGCCGGGGTTAACCTCAGTAATACATAAATAATAAACTTAGTGTTTCCACACATTCTCGCTTATATGACAATTTGTCACTATTACATTGTCATTGAAAGAATTATTCATTCTTGAACTTTATCTCAGAAAATTGTAATATATATATATATATATATATAGTACGGATCATAATTATTTGAACACCTTTAATTTTTTTCAATTTTCAGTACACCAACATTTCTGGGAGTTAGTCTAACAGTCCCCAAGCCTGAGACATGTTTAAACATGTATATCATGCAAATTTACACCCCCTATGGTATTCAGTCATCCGTGTTAAATAGTTCAGGTATAAATAATTGAGCCCATGCACCAGACTTGACTTTAGACTAGCCCTGCGTTTGTGAAGACGCATGGCTAAGTGTAAAGAACTTACTATAGAGCAAAGAGCAAGGATAAAAGCACTGTATGATGCAGGTTGGTCATACAGAAAGATTGCTGGCGACTTAAAATGTTCTTTCGGCACCATTAACTACACCTTGAACAAAATCAAAACCACGAAATCGTGTGCAAATCGCCCTAGAACTGGACGCAAAAGAAAACTATCAAAAAGGGATGTCCATGCAATTAAGCTGCTTAGTCTCAAAGATCGTAAAAGGTCTTCCAAACAACTCTGTGATGAGCTCAATCAAGCATTACCCCAAGGGACCACCATTGCTGCATCAACAACACGGCGATACTTACGTGAACAAGGACTATTTGGCAGGGTAGCCGTTAAGAAGCCATTGCTTAGACCACAGAACCGAATAAAACGCTTAAGATTTGCAAAACAACATAGATGACTGGAATAAGGTATTATGGGCGGACGAATCAAAGTTTGAATTGTTCGGCACTAATCGTAGGGTTTATGTGCGGAGACGAAAAGGTGAACGGCTCATAAACCACTGCATTTCCTCCACAGTCAAGCATGGAGGTGGGAATATTATGGTTTGGGTTCTATGTCTGGAACAGGATTAGGCGGTTTGGTTAAAATAGATGGTATAATGGACAAAAAGGTGTACCATAATATTCTCGTGAGGCATGCAGTACCGTCCGGTCTTCGGCTAATTGGTAATAATTTTGTTTTTCAAGAAGATAACGATCCTAAACATTCGTCAAACTACTGCCGAAACTATTTAAGAAGAAAAGAGGCTGCAGGTGTTTTAACAATCATGAATTGGCCAGCACAAAGCCCAGACCTGAATCCTATTAAGCAAATGTGGGAACTAGTCGACCGTAAACTTGACAAATCGCGTGTAACAACAAAAGAAACGCTTTGGTTAGAACTTAAACGATGCTGGGAAAGCATTCCTGTTGAGGTTGTTAAAAAATACATTGACACTATGCCAGAACATTGCAGAGCAGTCATAAAAGCAAAAGGTGGCCACACCAAATATTAAATTAAGGCTGTTAAGTTGTATTTTGAAGAGTGAAGCAATTTTGTACCGATGAATAAGACTTTCAATGTCCTTGTGTTTTAAAAATTTGAAATAAATTACTCATTTCACTAAATGTTTCAGTTCACTTATGAAGAGATGTTAGTATTTGAAGTGTTCACATAATTATGATCAGTACTGTATATATATATATATATATATATATATATATATATATATATATATATATATATATATATATATATATATATATATATTTATAAAGTAATCACTTGACGTAAAGCCATAATATAGTTTAATCAATTCATGACGTTTCGACAATTTATTAAGTCTTCTTCAAATAACAACTAGTTCATTTTGAGCCACTTTTATACCCTACTAAGTTTCTTAATTATGCAAAAACAGATTTGTACATTAATATGAATAACAAAGCTAAACATTCTCCATATTTAATCCCGAAGGATGCATTGTCTTAAGTTTCTTTATCCAAAACGCTTCCCGATTAGTAGGTTCCGCTGGGTCGGTTTTGTCAATTAAGACGATTTCGCAATCACTTATTAAACCATTATGCCTTATTCCCAAGAAATGTTGATGAAAAAATGTCTGTGTAGTGTTTCCTTTTTAACTGCCTTTTTCTGGCAAGCTTTATAGTTGTTCCAGCGGAACCTAAATTTATCCGTTGTTTGACCGACGTATTGTTTTTTACACACCTTACATGTGAGGAGATAGACCACACATTTTGAATCACAGTTCAACCTATGGTTCACTATGTATTGTTCACCATCGGCCGAACATTCAAAAGTGTCGGTCTCTTGAATATTCTTACAGGTTAGACATCGTGATTTTTTACATTTCTTACACCCCTTTTCCCTAACTAACGGGGATACCTTAGCTCTAACCAAATAACTTGTTATTTGAAGAAGACTTAATAAATTGTCGAAACGTCATGAACTGATTAAACTATATATATATATATATATATATATATATATATATATATATATATATATATATATATATATATATATATATATATATATATATATATATACCGGCAAAAAACCTCTGAAAAAGCCGCATCGTTATCAGCCGATTCGCGCATGCGCCACGGTGGAGTGTTGTCCTAAGATGTGTAGAACAACACTCTACAGATGTGTACTACCGAAAAGGCAAAACAAAATATCACACATGATTATATTAATCGCAATTGGGGTACCACGCGTTGTGGAAAGGTTATCATAATTTTTCTGACCCTCGATCGCCGTTCTTATCTTGAACCATTCGAATCGGCGCGGCTACGTTGCGTCACCATTACACGGTAAAAATTAAAAAATATATCAGCTTTCGAGACTCAAGCGGTGTATTTCCATGTCATTATACAAGTACCATGTACAGGTTGTGTCAAAATGAACGCGCAATGTTGTAACCTGAATGTAATGAGTACGTCATAGTCCTTTAAAATGTCATCAGTCGTCTGAAGATCTGTCCATTAATTGAGTATTAAGGTTGGAGAACGTCGTACGCGGCAGAAGATGTAATCATACGTCTATTAGACCCCGTTTACACGATGCACAATTTGAAAACGAAACAAAATCATGCCGGTATGCAAATACAGCATATAACATTTCATGTCATTTTTGTGCCGGTATCGTGTAAACGCAAGGCCTAAACGGTATGATTTTGTTCCGTTTTCAAATTGTGTCTGAGTGACAAATCTCTAAACACCTTCATCATTCTCACGATGCAATATATTGTTCCCAAGAGAGGGAGGGAATTATGAAAACCTTTTTAAAATAACATCTGTCTTTTAATTATACTCTTAAGAAAAATGAATAAAAATAGGCAAGCCTTCTGATGAGGGGGTTCGCCAGTGTTTACCGCTTTATGACTATATTCATACAAATCAATTTTTAAAATCGACTGGTTGAGTTTTGAGAGTTTAAAAATATACGATAGGAAGAAATTATTTAAGTTAAACCTTCATTGGCACTCCTGGCCGTTCTACATTTTGTAGTCCAGCTTTATATATTGAGTTGATTCGTCTGATTCGCTAATTTCTAAAACTAACAAATATAATTTGTTGCAGTTCAGCACTAGCTTAATAAATCATGTATATTTTTAATCCACAAGCATGAATAACTTAACAGTTGTACTTTATAAAGTTTCCTATTATTTCCACTCACGTATTTCTGATCAGATAAAACAATGCCGTAAGGTATATACAGATACAATTACTTGTCACATACACATATATACTATATTATCGTCCATGTAACACCCGCCTTCATCTAAGACATGATTGCGGTTTAAATGAATGTCGGGAGACGTGCATTTTAATTAAGATTAATGAAACGAGCCTACTTTAGTTTAGTTGATTTATACATAAAGCAGTAACTTTTCAAAATAGTCTAAAATTTGTTTAGAAGCCAGCGACTCGCGGTCAACGTTTTATTAGACTTCATCATATCATCCTTTGCGTGTACATTAGTAAATAATATATATGTCTAAGCTTATTAATGACTAAACGGTACAATGGAATGGGCTTAAACAATTTTTAGATTTCAACCACAAAAGCATTAACAGCCAGACAAAAATAAACTCCGCTGTGATAGAGTCTTGCAAAGAAGCACTGCGGGCAACACACGACATGCACTGCGATATCACTGACATTTGTCCACATATATATATATATATATATATATATATATATATATATATATATATATATATATATATATATATATATATATATATATATATATATATAATGTTCAAGACAGCTTTATATAGTATTCCGACGTACAAGAGTCTCTTTGAGCAATGCTATATTTTATATACGCGAATAAGTAGCTACTATTACCAGTCGTCTTTCAGTGATCTACTAGTGTTCAACCACAAGAGTGTCCCTCAAAATCCTTACTCAATCAGTCCCAGAGAAATCTATATAAGCTATTTTAGAACATTCTCGCTTTATAAATTCGTTAACCGTAATTTAAAGTCCAATAACTATCGGGTATAGCCGTCTTGTTTACACGCCTTTTTACGCACTAGCTAGCTCGCCGAAAGCATATTAACCACCAACTCGAAGGCAAAGACAGTAAATAAAAACGGACTAAATTCAAAATATATATCGCTGTACATTTCGCGACGCTGGTTAACAAATATATATATATATATATATATATATATATATATATATATATATATATATATAATGTGATTTATTGTCCAAGCTATATGTACATCGTAACGGCTAAAAACAGCTACATACCTGACAACTCAAAAATTCTAAATTGGTATAATTTCTCGTTGCAAATAACGATTGGAGATTGGTCACAATGTGCGTTCATGTTTGTCGGTGAGGCAAGAGACGTTTTCGAAAGTCAAGCAGTTCCGTATAAACATTCACGCTGTTCGCTTGTTCGAATGCTATATAACCAAATCCAAGTCACTCTCGATTCTCTATTTAATACCGTGACTCTCCCAGTCAACTCGACGTACAACTCTGACTCTATATCGTCGTTCGAAATCAAGCCACAGTCACACGACTGTTTACAGTCTACATGATTCGTAATGCTGGAAGCGTAATAACATTAACCGCAATTATGCTAGACCGAAAAGCCCCATGCCTACGCTGCAACCTACGTCACAACGCGAATTATGACATCAAACTCACGTAGGATACAATCTATAAACTGCCTCGAGTGACCGAAGTAAAGTGCAATAAAACACGCCAAACGCCACTCGATATTGTGCCAAATAGAACAACAGGC
Organism: Corallium rubrum; assembly: GCA_964035015.1. Taxonomy (NCBI): domain Eukaryota; kingdom Metazoa; phylum Cnidaria; class Anthozoa; order Scleralcyonacea; family Coralliidae; genus Corallium; species Corallium rubrum. Next base: position 10,614,307 of record OZ036001.1, read on the forward strand.
TTCCGTGATGTAGGTAAACGAAAATAACGGGAAAGCAGAACCTAAAATAGCTTGGAAGTTGTCAGGCAACACTCGATAGTTTGACTTTTATATAATATTGCTCAGTTGGCTGTCAGTTGGTCTAGCAGCTTCTTAAGTGGATCAGTTGGGGTCACCGATCACCAGCAATACGGCACAGGGAATATATACGCGAGTTTTTAAAAATGCATGATTTGCTCCTTTGGGATATAAAACATGTTAGTTTAAAAAAACGTAGACAAAACAATGAGCTCTTTTTTCTTTGTATATTTCTTTTATTTGTCCTCGCTCTTCTGCTTGATTGCGACTTATGACAGTTTAATATGTTTTTGCCTATAATTATGGGCTGAATATAATGATGAGCTGTTGCATGCAAGACCGGTTAACTTAACAAGACCTGGTTGACTTGCTTGTTCGTTTAAACGACCCAACACTGTGGTTTTAAATTTAAACCTTTCATAAACTAAATTTTCAAGAGGAATCCTAGTCGGATTCAAAAACTAGAGTGCTGTGTAGGCATTGCAGTGTAATAGATATAAAGTGTAATGGAAGAGAATAGTTTGATAACGAAATGCTCTTGAAACGTCAGAATTTCGGTATTTCTATTATTTTTTTTTATTTTTTTATTTTAAACAACTTTATTGGATACTTTACAATATATATGAAGATATCCAAACGGGAAGAGGAACGGGACTCGAGGACCCATGCGAGGCGCTCCCCCGTAGGAATTAAAATACATAAATATAAAACAATAGAAATAGACCAACTACATAAATTCGTTTGAAATTTATCGGTATCGTTATCAACGGCTACATATCCTCATATGTCCTCATGATTCAATTCTTTTGCATGAGGGAGAAGAATCAGTTTGGACATGGGTTGTACTGATTGGTTAGTCAGTTCACGACAGTGGCGACCGCGTAGCCAGGGGGGGAGCTGTGGGAGCCGCGGATCCCCCCTTTTGATATAAAACAACAAACATGTAACTACAAAACTGATGCATTGTGTCAGGAAATAAACTGTAAACAGTGTATTCAATGAGTGTATGCATTTTGAGTATCTATGTGACGTTTGCGTGTTTTGAGTATTTTATATGACGTTTTTTAACCTTTAGAGTCTGTAAAATCTTCCTCCAAAAACCAGGAAATGGCATTTCAGCGACTCTAGATTTCAAAATTTCCCGGGGGGGCATGCCTCCGGACCCCCCCTAAAAATTTATTTTGATTTCGGCTCCCGCCTTTCACAGTCCTGGCTACGCCACTGGTTCAACGACACTACAGCTCAATGAAATAAGAACAGGAAACAAGTGAATATACCTGTTTGAATACGATCAATAGTGAGTACACGGTTCTGAGTACACTCCCCACAAGTACAAGTACAGTCTAACCTTTATTTAATAAATCTCCCGTTTTGGCGGGGAAAAGATGTCGTGACGCGAGTTCACATGTTGGTTATTTTTGAACTACTCAGAATCGCGACTATATGGTGATGACATTGAAACTTGATCCGTCAAAAGTAAGCACATGCAAACATTCCATTTCTTTGACGTTGTCGTTGACGTTGGTGCATTCTTATGTGCCGTATATAATATCAGTTATGGCTCTACGCCAACGGGCTATGGCTATGATAATTCAAATTCCCGAGCCCAGGTTCATGTTTTTTATCGTTAGCGGGATTCGTTTACATCTAATTGATCTAAACCGATTCTTCTAAGTCTAATTGCAAAATTAGTCTACGCTTTACGCTAGTTTTCAAATCAAAGTATCAATCCTAATCAGATGAGTCAGCCTTGGGTTGTCTGTGGTTGTCTCGACGTGTTTCGTCAGCCTTTTTAATATACATTTATATTTAACAATTATTCACCCAAATAGCACTGTGGAGGTGATCAGATAGTTATTAACAATTATTTATTCACGTATATTCGCCCAGAGTCCTACACTAATCACGGACACAGAGGTGAATACTTGTTTTAGCATATACCTCATAAACAAATGAAATAACAAGTTTAACATTCTTACATTTTCCGGAACTTTTGTACAAGTCACAAGACAAGGCCGCTAGCAATTGGGGTACTCGATCGATATTTGTCGACAAAACAGATTTTACAATTTTGAATAAAATAATGGATTAATGGGTAGAAAAGATTAAAGAACCATACCTGTGGACACATCTACTTAATTTTGTTGACTTTTCTCGTTGTTCTACTACATCAGATAACAGATCTGTTTATCAATAAAACTTCCTGCTTCCGTACAAACAAAACAAAACTGGCCGCCATTTTGTTTTGCCCACAGGTGAATAGTGCAGCCATCCCGAGATTGAAGAGCCAATCAGATTGCGTAAAAAGCTGTACATGTTTTCTACCCTGGGCACAGAATAGATACTCAACCAGAAGTCCGACTCAAGTGAAAACTTGTCCGCATTTCTTCAATGCGTAGGCGCGATATTTTACGCCATCCTACGCCATCCTACACAATGTCCTACGCAATCCTGGCAAGTTCCCCCGGCAGTTTTAACCTCCTTTTGAAGGTCCAAACTGCCGGGGGAACTTGCCAGGATTGCGTAGGATGGCGAGGAATCAAGATGCGCGAGGCGACATGCGCGAGGACATAAACTTCAAAGGTTCCGACGCGAGTCGGACTTCTGGTTGTCTTACTATTCTGTGCCCTGGGCCAGGAAACCACTAATCTCATGCTCGCGTCATCAGGGCTAAATCCACTTACGACGATTGCAGTTTTACTCATTAGCCACTAAAAACGCGTGAAATTTTAACCAACAGGAAAGCAGAAGTCTTTAGTGGTTAAAAACTCGTGGGTGTACAATCGGGTTATGTGGACATGTGGTGCCACGCAATGAGGAAACGCGGCGTTGTGGTATTACGGTAAATAATACGCAACAAAAATCATATGCTTGGCAACGCTCAACTAAACTCGCGTTTCTCTCACTCAAATTAAAGTATAAACACCGGTACAGCTAAAAGTAGAGATCGAAAGCATGAGACATGACAAGCTAATGATGTTACATAAAACTGTTATTACGCATAGATGCTTGAATCGGATATCATTTACCCGCCCCTTGTTTGGTAAATCCCCTCTTATTAGCGTCTGCACTTAGGCCAGACTTTTCTCTTTTTATTGATAATTTCAAACAGTACATCGGTATACAATTCACTTTTCTAACGCCCAAACACGACAGCCGCGTTCCTAATGTAAATCACGCGTGCTGCGTCGAAATAAACTAACAATTTCAATTCATAACATCAAGCGGAAGAATTCGGAAGTTTAAATGATGCGCACGCATCGTTTTGCAAAGGAATTGGCGATGGCAAACAGACTTGCTAGCGAGCCAACAACAGCAGATTAACAGTGTTAAACATCCAGAAACTGTATCTATACTTTGTTTATCTTCAACAGTATGTTTACTTTGAGTGGAGCTTGCCAGTTTCTTTGAACGCAACACCCTGAAACTCGCCTATAGCCTGATGTGAATTTTAATTTAGTCATTTAGTCAGGCATTATTAGCGGGTGTTAGGCGTTTGCAGGCTACATTGTTGATCATGGCGGCTGTGAAATGAATGTTAACACTGCACTGATTGTGATCTGATTAATGGGTCAAAAATATACGAAAACGTTCAGATTAGTGCAGGAAAATGCTGTGACACTTAAGGACTTGACCTGGCTAACTTATGATGGGTTTATGAGTAAGTAATTCACTCTAATCATTTGGTATTGCATGTTGTAAACAAAGCTGTTTGACAAACATTTCCGTGATTTGCCCCACGTTGTTAATTAAATCAAAAGCAAAATCACGATTGTTCCTGTCCTTGTCTTAGTGAAAGTATTAGCTTATGTTTCAATTGTTAATCAGCAATTGATAATTTGTGTTTATAAACACACACACACACATACTGTATATATATGTGTGTGTATATATATATATATATATATATATACAATACAATTTAATTGATCAATCAGTGTCAATCAGTATACATTAAATAATCAATATTGCTGATAATGGGGAATTCATGGCCAGTCAATAACGAACAATGCAACATGCAGTGGTAACGTGATATGAAATCAACAATAAAAAAATATCAATTATACAATTACAGTCAAACTGGATGTTCTCTTGCATGCGACTTTGTGATATTGCGCTGCAACATTGCAATATTGATTGTCAATTTGGCTTGAGCAACTTGCAAACGTCTTGTGAAGATTCCTCAGTAGATTCCTTTAAAGGTTCGTCTTTCTTTTGAGTAAATAAACAAATTTATGTTTAAAATATTACTGTTAGTGGGCAGATAGTATTTAATGTATTTTCAGCCATGCAATGGTAGTTTAAGTAAAGAAATGTTGAATTTCAGAAATAAATATTCCTGAAATGTTTGCAAATTGCTCACTGGAACTTGTCAATCAACATTGCAATGTTGCGTGGGAATATTGCAATGTAGCTCGCAAGAGAGCACCCGGTTTGACTGTCATGCAATTATTAATAATTTTTTGTGGCTGGGAAGCTCTGAAGTTTGTTTGGCTCTTGGGAACTACATAAACAAGGTTGCCAAATTATCCAAATAAATTACCAGCTGTGAATCAAAGCTCATTTTGATTGGATAATTGGGCAACCTTGTTCATGTAGTTAATCGATCAGAATGTTTAGAATGCTCATTATGTCTGAAGTCACTTTTGTCTCTTTTTTTGTTCACTTTTAGAAGCCATTGAAGAGCTGAATATCATGTTAGTAATTTTTTTCCAATAATATGTTTACATGTATTATGGTTTATTTTAATGATTATTCTACATGTAGCTCCAGTGTTGATCTGCTCTGCAATGGGGGGGGGGGGGGGGAGGAGGTCATAGGGAAGAATAATAAAAATAATTTGAGTAAGAATGGGTCATTCCAGAAAACATCCATGCCTCCCCCATGGAGGAAATGTGACGTTGACCCCCTCCCCCCTTCGGACGTCCTAGTACATTTTACTATTATCCCCCCTTTGGACGTCCTAGTACATTTTACTATTATCAGAAGTAGATTTACCCCTCCCCTCCCCAGATGGCACAAATTTCCTCTGTGCGGGAGGTATGGATCTTTCCTGGAATGACCCAATATACTAATTAATACTATACTATACTATACTATACTATACTATACTATACTATACTATACTATACTATACTATACTATACTATACTATACTATACTATACTATACTATACTATACTATACTATACTATACTATACTATACTATACTATACTATACTATACTATACTATGCTATGCTATGCTATGCTATGCTATGCTATGCTATCCTATACTATACTATACTATACCTGGTTTATTTCTGTATTCAGTCTTGATGATTTGACAAGCTCTGAAGGAAATGATTTCCAGTTGTTGTTCACTGTATCGTCCACGGACAACAGTTATTTATGGAAGGCATTTGTGAGGATTGCCTGCTGCAAGGTACATTTATTAGTACAGTTTCACAGCTTTCACTTAAATACAGCTTTCAAATAAATACTTATATATACCTGTACAGTACCCACAAATACAGGAACAGTGTTGATTCTACATTCCACAAGACATGCTCTTCCATTGGATATTCTGATCTTTTCTTTTTATAGATCAAAAAGTCAACCAACACTATTGAAACAGAGAAGATGTTGGACCTTCCTCGCTTTTGTAAAGTTTATCGCAACCTCACCAAACGCTACAGACGGCGAAACTCGACAGAAGAGGGCACACACGATGATTATGCAACGGTACTGTAATTACCACATTATTTTTATCTTAAAAAGGGATCTCAACTGTTTGACTGAAGTAGGCATCAAAGTGTCGGCAACATAGTTTATTTTGAAAATCGTATACTTTATTGATCTATTGTAGAAAGTGGACTTTGATGTTAATCAGGATCTTACTATATCCCTGATACTTTCAAGGTATGATCAGGATAGTGCATCATCATCATTATCATCATAAATTTTATCATCATCATCCACATTATCATCATCATCACCATCATTATCATCAATCATCAGTCATCATTATCATCATCATCATCATCACCATCATTATTATCAATCATCATCATGCAGTCATCATTATCATCATCATCATCATCATCAATCATCATTATCATCATTATCAATCATCATCATCATCATCATCATCATCAATCATCAATCCTTATCATCATCAATCATTATCATCATCAACAATCATCATTATCATCATTATCAATCATCATCCATCGTTATCATCATCAATCATCATCCATCGTTATCATCATCAATCGTCATCCATTGTTATCATCATCATCATCATCATCACCAATCATCATTATCCACTATTATCATTATCATCATCATCAATCATCATTGCCATTATTATCATTATTATCATTGCCATAATCAACATCATTATCATTGCCATCATCATTACCACCATCATTATCATTGCCATCATTATTATCATTGTTATTATTATCATCATCATTGCCATCATCATTACCATCATCATCATCATTATTATTATCATCATGGCACGTTTCGCACTTAGTAAATCTAAATATCATTCCAATTCACTCGCTCTGTATTTTTAGTGTGGATGCTGTAAAGGCTGAACCAGTCGAAGAATGCTGTATTTGTATGGAGAGAAAATCTGACGTTTCCTTGGCGTGTGCTCATAGCTATTGTAAAGAATGTATTCATCAATGGTAAGTTGGTGGTTGTGAATAATTTTTTTACGTTAGTTCTGTGATATAGGGCTCACTGCTTTACTCTCGTTGTGACGTCACTTAATACACTTATTAGACATAAAAACAAGATGGCGGATAACAGGTTTGTCTTTTGTTAAAATTCATAGTGTTTATTTGGATTACCTCGGTCGTAAATGAATGTGTTTTTAATAACAAAAATTTTAAAATGTGCTTTGTGAGCTGTATATTAATTTACCCGTCTTCAGAAATTACGCGACCCTTGACATGCATATGAGGTTTATGGGCAATTTGTTGTCACAAAATGGCGGACATCAAGATGAACTGAATTGGAATACAAGATGATGACGTTAATAATAAGATGGCGAATTATTTAACCGAAATGACAATGTTATCCATGGGGTTGGTGATTTTGAATTGACATACTCAAGCGTTTAGGCCAAATAAAAAAATATCCCTGTTTCTCATCAGCGCCCGCGTCTGAAAATCGCGCCGCATTTTCATTTTTTTTTTAAAATATATTTAATAATTTATTTTATAAATATATTAAAAAATTAGTTTGGCTTCCCGCGCTGTCTCGTTCGGACGAATACCGAATGGTTACCGAGTGACTTCCGATCTCGACTCTCCCGCCAAATTTGATCCCTAAATATCCACAAATGATCCCGAATCCCCCAGAGACAAAATGGCTGAATGTTCTAGATCTCGAAATCACTCAAAATAGACACGTTCTGTGATGGTTTTCGTCGTTTTAAGGATCGTAAGTGGGCCAAAGACCCTGAAGAAGTGGGACGAAAACGGAAGACTCTGTTTTATATCGAACTGGTTTATATTATATTTAGTTCCGTTTTACATTTTATATCCGTTTTTAAGTTGGGAATAATTAATAAGGAGAAATAAAAAAAAAAAAAAAGCGCATGCCTCATTTACTTTTTGAATAAGTTCTGATGAGAAACCGGGATATTTTTTTATTTGGCCTTAGCGAATAACTAGTTGTTTTCGAGTTTTGAAACAAACGTTGTCCAATGACAACTATACGATCAATAACGAATAGGGGGTGCAACTTGGTGTCCAGTGAAAACGTTCTCACTTCTTCCAAACTGATCAGGGAACATGTCAACATACATATACTACTCTATTTAATAAAACTTATTAGTATATTTTTGACATTGACAAATACATTCTTCAAATGTTTCACGCCAGTATTAAATCTGTTCTACTGTATAAAGCTGCAAGATCAGGCTCAAAGGCAAAGTGTCGGTTGCCAATCTTTACTTGTATCAAGTTTCCATTTTTATAGCAACACATAAATACAGCTACAAAGTCTAGTCAAACGATACAAAGAAACCATCTAACTGCTTGAGGTATTCACTTATGTACGTTTTTTTAACTTTCAAAGAAGTTTGTTAATATACTGTATTTATCTTTTTGACTTTTATGACCCGAGGACGTTTTGACGTGGGACATTTTGACTGGTATTAGGCAAAAAAAAAAGTATTCTGTTTCTTGCCAGGGCACGTGCCCAAAATCGACGTGGTGACGCGGGTTTTGGGTTTTTTTTTGGCCTTTTTTTTCACCAAGGCAAACCTTGATTGAACAGACATCTGAAACATGTTGAGTATTCTTATAATATACTTGTCACATGGTATACTGAACATGTAGCAAACCTTCAATCAGTGCCCGCAAACATACCAGAGGTTTTCATAGTAAACATTGGTTGAGAATAGACCGATCAAATATTTAATATCCGCTGGTGTCATTTGTAGTCAATTAATATTAAAAATGTTAAAAAAAAAGTATCGACGCGCAAGAAAAAAGATGACGCGCGCCCTAACCAGAAACAGAAGACTTTTTTTTTTTGCCTAAGCGCAACTTTCCGTTGTTATTGCTTCAGTTTCAAGTTTCAACGTTGTGTTGATATTTGCTCGCGGGCCATGGCAAACATGGAAATGCGTTCTGCAGGTCATATCGAAGTGAACTACCCTTATTAGACGACCTGCGTTCCATTGATTATTCCAATTCTCACAATTAAACCAAAGACAAGTTATTCCAAGAATCCAAACAAACGCTGCCGAATGAAAAGAACGATGACAAGTATTGACTACGGAAAGTTACACCCCCTATTTGTCATTATGTCAAACGTATAGTTGTCATTGGATAACGTTTGTTTCAAAACTCGAAAACAACTAGTTATTCGCTCTTGAACGCAAATGGTAGGAAAACTCGCATGTCGACTGTAATAGAGACCTTAAGATACCGCGGGTTCCGTTTACGGGTACGGGTACCGCCATTTTTATTTACTCGTAATATCTACCCGTTTTCCCGTGGTAGATCATCCCGTACATACGACTACGAGACGGGTAGATTACCCGTAATGCATGAGTCAATATTAACCCCCATCCCCCACCCCCACCCTGGGGAAAGGTGGGGACAGCAGGAGGAATAGCAGGAGATTTGATGGGAATGTGTTCCCAAGGCTCTGGGGCATTTGCAGGAGTTTGATCGTTGGGGATCCACGGGGGTAGGGGCTTCGTGTAGTATCTGCAGCCGTACACAAGAAAGCTTAAAATAAGCCAGGAGGAAGTATCAGATATTTTCATCCTTTTGGATCGCTTTGGCCATTTGGCAGTTTGAAATTCTATTTTCTCGAGTATAAGGTTGTCTTTTACATATCTATTTATAGTATTTAAATATTGTTCAGATATACTCTAGGTACAATATCTCAAAGTTTGTGTAGATAGTGTGTTGTACAGTTGTCTGTACTCTGTATGTTTATTTAAAGGACATTATGTTATCTGCTTTTATAATCAGGGTGACGGCCCCAGGTAGAGGCCTATTTGTTGGGTTTGTTTTCGAAATCATTCCCCAGGTATGGTGGCTTTGGTGTGTATTTGGGTGGTGGCAAAAACAAACCCCCACCATGCCCCGGGGGGGGGGGGGGGTAATATTGACTCATGCATAAACCGAACCCTGTGTATCTTAAGGTCTGTAATATTTCCGCCTGCTCGCGTAATTTTGAAAACGGGTGTAAACAAATGTTTTATCTTTGAACTGTTAGGTGTGGTGAACATCACTCGTGTCCTATTTGTCGCAACAAGGTCAGCGGCCACGAGGAATTCTGGGAAATGTCTGAAATACCTACGGAAAGCGAGATGGCGAATTATGTGATGGGTTTTTCAGAAGCTTCAAAAGACACGTCGTAAACAGTTTAGTTTAACCGCGCATTGTAGAAAGACCGGATATAGGAAACTGATAATCACGCGAGGTGCTTTTAGCCATTTGATTGGTTAAACCGCGTTTTACTCAGTTTGCAAAATGTTTGAAAATTGTGATGTCACGAACGGCGTGAGTGCTTGTTTTACGGATGTTTTTAAGTGAACTTTTCTTCAAATTCTTCATGTTCTCACATTCAGATGACTATGTTGACATTCCATTTGATTTTATCGCCTTACAAACCTGCCTAAGCCACAATCGAGTGTTCGAGGTAAACGTTGTTGATCTTTGTTTTGATGTTTTCAGTGTTGTTTCAAAGAAACTGACGGTCGCAAAAAAGTTTAAAGTGCTTGGAATTTGCGATGCATATTTTACCTTCGTAAACCTTGACATTTTCTTTTAAAATGAGTAATATTATAGACTGGCATATGGCTTTGTTGTATGTACATTCATTTTAAGCCATATAGTAAGCTAAGTATAGCACAGGGAGCCCATCTTGGCAGAGCGTGGGCACCTGTGGCACACTCGATCGTGGTGTGTTTAGGAAAATAATAAAGGGATGAAACACGAATTCTTCCTTGTTTTGAACATCGTTTTAAGCGCCTATAGGTATTAAAATTGTAAGACAATGGAGCGAAGTAGTTGTGATAATGATTCATTTATCAAAATATAAATCAAAATGATGCAAAACCTCAACTTTTAGCCGTGATTTTGCAGCTAAATTACATATCGTATTTTCGGGAGATGTGTTCCGCAAGTAGCTAGGACACTACATCATCGTTGACACTTCGGATAGCTACGAAATCCTACGATAAGCTTTTCGGATAAAGCGGGAAGTCTCAGGATTTTTGATTTATTGCACATTCATCTGACTCTGAGTTTCAGTCGGTTTCAGTATTCTGACGGTGGCTCCCGACGATACGAGATGTCCTGCCTACTTGCGGAATACATTCCAACGTTGAACGTTTGGTGTTTCATCCCTTATATTTTTCCTCTCCCTCCCCCCCTTTCCCCCGTTTTTTCCTCGCTTCCGGTAACCGTTTCCCGTTTTTTTTAAATCCCCTGCCAGTCCCCCGCGCGTCTTTCGAGTCCGCCACAGGTGCCCACGTGCTGCCAAGATGGGCTCCCTGTGAGTATAGTAGGGGATAAAACTAACTTGTCATGCTCACGCCATCGAGTTTCCTATCCAGGTCTTTTTACTTGCCATCCGTGGTTTTAGTATATAGAGGTAGCGCGCTGCGTATAGGCGGTTAGATATATATACTGCCGAAACAGAACGTAGGAGTCTAACGTTTCGAGCGAAGGCCCTTCGTCAGAGAGAAACCAACTAGGTTACGCTAGCGAAATGTGGGCTCCTCAGTCATGTATTACAGATTTAAAATTACTTGAAGGTGTACAGAGGCGTGCCACCTGTTTTATTCTTAGTTGTAATTCTGATTCCTAATCTCCGACCTAACTATAAGACTCGCTTAGTTTCCCTAAATCTACTTCCTATCTCTTACTGGCTAGAATGCCGTGACTTATGTTTTATATATAAATACATAAACGGTTTCTACAACATCCAGCTAAACCATTATGTTTGTATCTCTAGTGGCCGCACCAGTAGCTCTGTTTCTAATTTTAATCTTCGTCCAATTCACCGTTTTCGTACATCACTGTTCAGAGACTCTTTTTTTAATCGCATTGTTCGACTTTGGAATAACTTACCACTTGTAACTCGTCAATCAGATACTATCTCCTCCTTTAAATCTCATTTTACTAAGCTAGAAACTGTCTTCGATAGTGATAGAGTGGGAACATAGAAGACTGTGTTACCTAATTGTAGGAGTACTGGCAGACCTTTCTGCTGCTGAGAATCTGTATTCTCGCAAATCTCTAATTTTATATCAGTTTCTTTATTTTAGTAGTGTATGCAGGGGTTGGCCTAGTTGGGACTTAAGAGTCCGTTCGCTAGCCCCTTATCTAACTCACTTAACACTTTTGTTGTTTGTAACGTATTTGTTACTTGTCTTTTTTATTGTATTGTATTGTATTGTATTGTATTGTATTGTATTGTATTGTATTGTATTGTATTGTATTGTATTGTATTGTATTGTATTGTATTCAGTGAGTTTGATTAAAGTTTCTGTACATCTGTACAGGTCGACCTGTTAGAAACGTTTCGAGCGAAGGCCCTTCGTCAGAGAAACGTTTCTCTCTGACAAAGGGCCTTCGCTCGAAGCGTTAGACTACTACATTCTCTGTTTCAGCAGTATATCAGCAGTATATATAACTATATTTCGATTGTTGTTTTAGTATATAGTTGGTTTGAAAACCCGTCCAAATCATTGTTCTATGTTTTTGTTCAAGTGTTTGGAAATTTGTGTAAATTCACGGTATTGTATTTTCTGTATGAAGCAGTAATCCAATAGCAACGATCTGGTTAATTAGTGTAATTCTTCATCGTCACGTGTTGTGGTGCTTTATCGTCACGTGTCCATAGAATTTACTTCCATATATGGAACTCTATTGTCTTTCAACATAACTATGTATAAGTTCCCAACCATGTATGAGTTATATTAACTATGGTCCAAACAAATCACTTAAGTATATATTGAAAGGCTCTGTGACTTGTTTGCCAAGAAAAACCCTTATTTTTCTAGTTAAACCTATCTGGACAGACTATAAATGTTTATATCATAACTGAACCATTAGTTGTAGAAACATGGCTTTTAACCAATCACCGCTTACGTTTTTGAACTGTTATTTTATAAAATAGAATACCATCAACTTTAAGGTTACAGTAGATGATGAGGATATGTTTTGGGAGATTGATTAGTGCGCTGCGAAGTTTAGCGGTACATATCTCAAATTTCCAGGCAAGAAAGACAATTATAAAATAACCGGAAGTAAATGAACGACAACACGCACTCTGATTGGCTATTGGGTCAAACAAGCGTGCCATTATAACTCCATAACGGCACGGCACACGAGATACTTCGCGACGATTTTGTCGTTTTCGATGAATTTTATGTGGATTTAATCATCAACGAAAGTCAAAAATTACTTGGATATATGTCTAATCACGTAATTAACACAGCAGAATGTTTTCAGTGCAACTTTAAGTGCATTTTCATCGCTAAAATCCGCGACGTGTTGTACGGGGCCACGCGTGGCGCTAAATGGTAACAAACTCGTGTTGAGACAGGTAATCTGTTTTTTTGCTTACTTTTATTGGGTTTATTGACAATTTAAAGTCATTATTTTATAAAAGAAATAAAAAACTTGGTCGCTGTGCGATTATCGAGTTATAATGCACTCGAGAAGCTAGTAAAACACTCGGCTATCGCCTCGTGCTTTACACGCATCTCTCGTGCATTATAACTCGATAATCGCACGCGACACGTTTTTTTATTTCTTAAATAATTGCCGATTGTGAAAATATAAATGTGATGAGTATTCCTTTCAAACTTCTCCTGTTTTTAACGAGTTCACGAAAATACACACACACCAGGAAAATTAAAAAAATGAATTTACGGTTTAACCAAAAATATTCCTGCACACCATATTTTCAATCTTGAATAGTAATCGCACAAAACCGTGTGCGCTTCTTTTATACTTTTTAGTGGTTATTTAGGTACACGGCATTCTTTTCAGATCACTTTTAACGAGAACGTATTGTAAAATCATATGACGACCGAGGAGTAACATAGAATAGTTCACAACAAAATTAATACTGTAACAAAATTTGAAATTTTTTTCAGTAAAACCCGAGATTTAAAAAATCAGTTTTGTGCGCCAATTCTGTGGGAAAATCCGTGGTGGAGAACTCGTTATAGACGAGGGAAGCTTAAAGTATACATTCTCACTAAATTTAGATTTCCATAAACAGCAACCATTTGGCTTCCTTGGCTGAAAATTGAATAGAATAATAGAATAGAATAAAACTTTATTTTACGAGGGAAAAGACGTATTAACCGTAAAGGTTATCTAACATACGGCCCAAATTTGAGATACATAGCCCTAAAATTTGGCGCGCAATGGCCAATTTCCCGAATCAATGAAAAATATGCTTTCATCATGTAATCTAACTTTAAAACTCCACTGGCAAACATCCAGTATTTTCTTTCCTGGTAATTTGAAAACTGGTTTATGTAGACATGCCTCTCGTATCAGAAACCAGCTAAAAGTTGGGGCTGGCGTATTTAATTAATGGGATGCATGTCGCTCTATTTTTGGCAATTTAGAAACAAAATTTTAAGCCAGGCATACAGTAGGGAAAATTTCCGAAACAAGTTACGGAAAGACGGTTTCAGAAACAAATGTTTCCATTAGTGTATGTTGAAAATAGGCTGAGGCGGTTTTGGGGAAAAACCGAAACCGAAAACCGTCACGAAAAAACCGGTAAAACCGTCATAACTGATCTTCTACATTAATTACAATTATTGTGAAATAAAAACCCCAAATCAAACCAACACGTGTGTTTACTTTATGAAGCAATAAATAAATATATTGTAGCAACCAACATTGATTATTTACAATTAGTTAAAGTTTTATGCATCAAAATGTAAAATTTTAGGCGCTTAATACAAGTGCCTTTTTGTTTACAAATTCTCAGCCGAAAAAACGAGCATGTCAACCTTTTCAGGATTTAACCGCGCTCGTGCTGCAGTGCTCACAAGTCATGCCTTGCTGAACCAACTCGCTGAGGAAATCAGTTTTGTAACAATCATCAAAACTTTGAGATCCTCTGCAACATATTCGACTTCAAACGACGGAGAATTTTGGTTTTCAGTGACACGCCAACGGGAGATCCGTCCATCTTAACTAGCAAATTCGACGGTAAACAAACAGTGAATATTAAGTAGCTTCAGCGCACTAATGGTAACATACCGCGTGCTTGCCGACAAAATGTCAGTGAACCGTCTTATGTCCGTCTTTTATGCATAGTCATCGGATAAGAATGCAAAATATAAGTTATGAAAAACTTTGAATCGGTTTTTCGGTTTTCCACCGTGAAAGAAATCGGAAAACCGATCTCAAAACAAAACCGATCTTTTCCGGTTAATCGGTTAACCGCCTCAGCCTAGTTGAAAGGTTTCCGAAACTTTGTTTCAGAAACCAAGTTTCCCTGATTATAGAACACTGTTCTATTTTTTGAACAAGTTTCCGAAACTTTGTTTCAGAAACCAAGTTTCCCTGATTAGAACACTGTTCTATTTTTTGAACAAGTTTCGGAAACTTTGTTTCAGAAACCAAGTTTCCCTGATTAGAACACTGTTCTATTTTTTAAAACAAGTTTCGGAAACTTTGTTTCAGAAACCAAGTTTCCCTGATTAGAACACTGTTCTATTTTTTGAAACAAGTTTCGGAAACTTTGTTTCAGAAACCAGGTTTCCCTGATTAGAACACTGTTCTATTTTTTGAACAAGTTTTGGAAACTTTGTTTCAGAAACCAAGTTTCCCTGATTATAGAACACTGTTCTATTTTTTGAACAAGTTTCGGAAACTTTGTTTCAGAAACCAAGTTTCCCTGATTATAGAACACTGTTCTATTTTTTGAACAAGTTTTGGAAACTTTGTTTCAGAAACCAAGTTTCCCTGATTAGAACACTGTTCTATTTTTTGAACAAGTTTTGGAAACTTTGTTTCAGAAACCAAGTTTCCCTGATTATAGAACACTGTTCTATTTTTTGAACAAGTTTCGGAAACTTTGTTTCAGAAACCAAGTTTCCCTGATTAGAACACTGTTCTATTTTTTGAAAAAAGTTTCGGAAACTTTTTCGAAAATGCGTTTCGCGAACTTGTTTCCGTTTTATAGTATATAAAAACATAACCCACAGATGTACGGATGGTCAAAATTAAAGCTATGTTTAGTGCTGTGCGCCGGAGGGCTGGAGCCGGAGCTCCGGCCTATTTTGCCGGAGCCGGAGCTTGTTCAGCTCTGGCAAAACTCCGGCAGCACTTACAGAGGATTTCACATAACTTTTGCCGATTGTGTCCCGAACTTCGTTCGTTATTTCCGAAGTTGGCGACGAACTTCGCAAGTTAGTTGCGAACTTCGAAACGAACTTACGAACTTCGGAAGTTCGTTGTTCACGGCATCATTTCAAAGTTCGCTGTTGAAGGCATAGAGTAAATATTCGAATAACAACTGATCTTAATACTTTCGGGGGACAACACCTATAGTGCTGGACAGTGGTCGACCGGGGCATGATTTTGGCCGGGGCCGGGGCCGCGGACTGGTCGAGCATTGATATTATGTGATGTTGAGCGATGTTATTTAAGCGGGATTTGGATAGGCCAGTGGAATTTACTGGACAGCGGTTTATTGCTATCGTCAGCCATATTGGAAACATTTTACGAGAATAAATGGTACGTACCTTTTCTGTTTGTTGCTTTCGATATAATTTTGTCGATTTTTTTGAAACTGTTTTAACTTTTACTTGATTTGTCATACCGCTCAGGCGCTCATACATGCTTTTTTTGACAATTATAAGACAATAATAGGAAGAATTTGACAAATTTGAGCTTGAAATCCCCGGCCAAATTTCCAGAATTTTGGCCGGGGCCGGGGGTGCCAATTTTGGCCGGGGCCCCGGTCGAGCCCTGGTGCTGGATTCGGCAGATTCAAGCGATCATGTCGATATAAAATTTATTTAAATCGGGCGAACAGAAAATATTTAAACATGTTTTGAAACACATGTCTCCCAATGTAATACGACACCCACATTATATCTAGACATGCAAACAGGTAAACATATATATTCATATTTGTGGCGTTATTCGCTACTTATTACTTGCGTTTTGTAGTTGTTGGACGAAGCAGCAAGCCGTTAGCGAAAACACTACTTCGAATTTTCCTCGGATGCCGGAGCTGGAAATTTTCTGCCGGAGCCGGAGTTTTTTTGGCCAGAGCCGGAGGTGAAAAAACCGGAGTTTGCACAGCACTAGCCATGTTGAAAGCGGATTGCAAATGTGGCATTTTAATTGATTTCTGTTGGCCCAGTGGCAATCACGTTTAGGCCAATCTGTGTAAAAACTTTGTGTTCAAGAATGATCAGAAATCCTCTAACGAAATTCGCGAGACAATGAATCGCACACCACCACCAAGATTAAATTGAGTTTTATTTATTTCTACTATCTAATAACAAAATAACTGTCGAATTACGATGCGACTATTTAAAAACAAAAATTAGAAACATTTCGTAGGCCCAAGAACTACGGTTTACTAAGCTAAGATGTACGTCTACATGCAGTATATTTACAAGTGTCTGTAATTGTAAGTAGTGTATATTAACAGAATTAACCAGTAATATACAAACGAAGCAGTGACTATCTTTATGTAGGGCCATGTAAACTGCTACCACAGTTTAACAGCCATCCACCAACACGGATACTTTTTCGCTTGCTGTCAGGGCGATCACATTCCGAGGTCTAAAAAAAATCAGAACTGCTCGTTATCTTTGTATATTTATTTATAAAAAAATTATTTTGTAAAGACCCAGAAATCTCGTTTTTTCTGGCCACTGCCAAGGATCAGAGGCTCTGGGGAACTCCAACTGAAAAAGCTCCTAAAATTAGAGTCTTGTCCCCAGTCCTCTACTTCCCAGTACCGTTGGCTGAATAGGCGAGTTTCAGGGTGTTGCGCGCGCATCATTTTTCAAAGAAACTGGCAAGCGCCCCTCAAAGTAAACGTACTATTTAAAATAAACAAAGTATAGATACAGTTTCTGGATGTTTAACACTGTTATTCTGCTGTTGTTGGCTCGCTAGCAAGTCTGTTTGCCATTGCTTACTTTGTAGAGAGCCCGCCAAGAGCCCACCAATTCCTTTCCAAAACGATCCGCGCGCAACACCCTGAAACTCGCCTATTGAGAAATCGGAGGCGCAGAACGCTCACGAGTGCTGGATACTACAATTTTATTGAGCCAGTCAGATTTTTCATATAATAATTGTATTAAATCCTCTCTTAAAGGGCATTGGCAATAAAAATGAAGTTTTTCAAACTTGAAAGAACTCGTAAAATTGTAATAGAAGATCGTTTAGAACTTTTTTGTATCTTTCTTCGTTTTTAAAATATTTCAGTTTGTGTGATATGTAAATGAAATGATCTCTGACGTCAAGAGCAGGGTACAGTATTTTCATACATTACAAAATTACTTACACCTCTATGATTGCTTAAGGTCGCTCCATACAGTTTCTTGAAAAATGGAAAATACAAGTTTGAGAGTCCAAAACACGTGATTAAGCAATTTGGAAAAAGAATAAAACTAAATATTATGCATAGTTAAACAGCCTGACAATCAAAAACTGCTACCAAATAAATAGCAACAGTTGTTGCTATGGCAACAACTGTTGGTATTTATTTGGTAACAGTTTTTGATTGTCAGACTGTTTAATTATGCGTAACATTTAGTTTTATTCTTTTTCGGAATTGTTTATGTACGTGTTTTGGACTCTCAAACTTGTATTATCCATTTATCAAGAAACTGTATGGAGCCACCTTAAAGTGCCTATGAAATGAATTTTTTATTGCTTCATTTGAAAGAGCATTAAAAAGTAGGACATTATGCAGTTTACCGTTCCTTGATATTTATAGTTCCAGAGTTAAGAAAAAATATGGCACAAACAAATTGCTGATCTGGGTACAACAGTGTTACCTTGACAACAAAATTGGTGATATTATCAACTGTGTTTCATCTTGCTCTATATGTGTGCAAAGGTTCATTTGATTCTGACACATAGTAACTGAGCTATATTTCATTTAAACATTCACCAAATTAACATGCAAACCACATGACGTCACAATTTGTGCTGAATCAGCAATTTGTTTGTGCCATATTTTTTCTTCATTTTGACATCTTTAGATCTTTATAACTCTGGAACTATAAAAGATATCAAGGAACGGTAAACTGCATATTAATTCTTTGAACGTTGTCATGGCGATAAAGTAATATAAATAAGTTTTGTGGAAACACCACGTAAAATATTTCTTTGCTTAGAAATATTTTACGTGGTGTTTCCACAAAACTTATTTATAAACTGCAATATTGTCCTACGTTTTGATGCTCTTTCAAATGAAGCATAAAAAATTTAATTTCATAGGCACTTTAACATAAAATGTTCAGTGTCACAAGGCGTTTTTATTTGCACAGTTTTAAGTTATTTCGTTAAACAAACTTAGAGATATAATTGATTTTGCTAGGTGTGAAAATACTGTACCCTGCTCATGACGTCAGAGACCATCTCATTTACATATTAAACAAATTGAAATATCTTGAAAACGAAGAATTGACGACACACGTTTCACGCGGGAAACTAACATGTTGCTAAGCGGAAACTGTGACGTTACTAAGGCCAAACGGTATTGTTTCAATTTGAAACGAGCGCTAAATTTTCAAAGCAAATGTGAGCATGTTTATAACTCATCTTTATACAGAATTAAATCTTCGTCAAGATTAACTCCACAGTGCTTTTCCGATCGGCCATTACGCTGACAAACCCCACAACGCGACGTTTGTGCGAAGAAACAATACCGTTTTGGCCTTAGTAACGTTACAGTTTCCGCTTAGCAACATGTTAGTTTCCCGCGTGAAACGTGTTGTCAAATTACGCGTGTCCACGTAGTAATTTTTATTGCCAATGTCATTTAATTTCAAATAAATTTTTAAATACCTCGTCTGAAATACTACAATCGTGGAATTTCCTCTTTACTCCTGTCTTCTGTACATTCTCAATCGACTGTATTGATGATTGTGAGCTGTCGTTTTGACGCGAAATTTCGAGATCCTCGGAATTATTTACGTTCTCCCATTCGGGTTCAGCGTTCTCCTTTTCGCATTTGCGAGGGAATATTTTTGAGGGGGATTCGGAACAACTAAAGTTGATTTTCTTCGAAGCGTCTTCCAAATGCTGGTCGTCGTTTGTGCTATCCGATTCATCGCCATTCTGTAGTTCACGATATAATGGTAATTCGCTCGGTTCGTCTTCGAAAACTATCAACTCTTTATTTTTTCTGGGACTGAGGCAGTCTAGTTGCGACGTTATCTGAAAGACAATAAATGTTACGTGCGTAAGAATAAATAAGTAAATAATTGGTTGCAAAGAAGACTTTGAGAAATAGTGTAAAACACCGAAGATTTTATATAATATACTTTTTACTTACTTACTTCTTACTTACAGTACTTACAGTACTTACGTACTTACTTACGTACTTACTTACTTACTTACTTACTTACTTACTTACTTACTTACTTACTTACTTACAGTACTTACTTACTTACTTACTTACTTACTTACTTACTTACTTACTTACTTACTTACTTACTTACTTACTTACTAACTAATACTTGCATATGCGACTAATACAGTAACAAAATATAGTTACGAGTCAACGATAAATGAATTTACAGATTTGTTATTTAAAAAAATATAATGTCCAATATCGGCGAGACTTCATCTTATGGTTGTTCTGTAAGCTTTTTAAGAGATCAACGAGTGTTCGAAGTGACATTAACTCCTTCGAAGTAACGTTGTATGATCGTGTAATAAAACTCACTACTTTAAGGGAACTTGTTCGATTACTGTTGACATCAAGTCTTCGTTCGTTCGTTTTCCTCACAGGAGCTCGCCTCTTTGTCATTCTTGAACAACAACCAGCTCGCGTTGACCGCGTTAATGATGATTTAGATTCATGAACCGCACTGAAACAAATTTAAAAACAAAACAAGCCACGAATAGAAAACTAACATAATCTCAACAAGCCAGCCACACTGAGGCCTTACTGCCTATTATATAACAACATTATTTACGTACTCGATAGCAGTTCGTATTTCATTTAACCAAGATTTCGCTTCTCCCTGGGATTTGGAAAACAATAGCAAGCACTTGTCTTGATACTCAACCTGTTAAAAAAAACCCACAGAAAATGACTTTGTTATATTTTTGTATTTTCGTCCGTCCATCCATCCAATCCGGGCATTCCTCCCTCCTTCCTTCCCTCCCTCCCTTAAATCCTTTCTTCCCTCCTCTTCGATTTCGCCCCGCCCGTCCGTCCTCCCTTCTTTCTTTCCTTGATTGCTTCCTCCCTCCATCCCTTTCTCACTTCCGACCGTCCGTAGACCTGTCCTCAGTTCTTTCCTTCTTTCTTTCCAAGTTCCTTCCTTCCTTCCTTCCTTCCTTCCTTCCTTCCTTCCTTCCTTCCTTCCTTCCTTCCTTCCTTCCTTCCTTCCTTCCTTCCCCCTCCCTCCCTCCCCTTCCTTCCTTCCTCTTTCTTCCTCCCTCTCTCCCTCAATTCCTCTTTTTCTTTTTATCCGCCCGTTATAGCGAACCGGCACCCTGTTCCAAATTAAGTACTTGAACTAGCGATAATTCAAGTTCACACGGTTTCCATGATTAGAGCACTAAACTTTTCTGATATCGTGTTTCGCAAACGCCTGGCTTAAGATTCATACGCACAAATAACTCACCGAGAATAAGGCTCCACCTTCACTGCAAGCATTACCGTCGCCCATAACTTCCTGAACCTTGCAATGAAGTAAAGGGAACACATGAAGACAAAGATAGGTCCTGCAAGAATTCAAAAAATGACATACAGTAAAAAAGAAAATACGATCAGCAGAGTGAAAAAAATCAAACATTTTCTCAGAATCGAAATTCTTCTTCACCAACAATCTTTAGAACATGTACAGTATAGCTACAACAAAGTTCCATGCAAAAGTCACGACCGTTTCTATATTGGGACATGTAATAAAATTTATGCTAAAGCGTACAAGGCCTATAGGCCTATACTCTAAACGTCGCACAATAGACGAATTTAATTCGAATTAACTTCGTCGGTAATTCGACGTAAATGCGACGTCGACTTAAACGTCGAATTTCAGTCGAATTAAATTGTTTTTACTTGGACGCGTTGAGCCTGAAAACGACTTCTTGAAAACATGGCGCCAAATTGTCACAGACAGAAGAGAAAATTTAATTTGACGCGACGAGAATTCGTCGTGTAACTCGAACACGCATTATCCGTCTGACTCAGACGAATTTAATTCGTGTGTCGAATTTAATCGAGTTATACGTCGCAGTTTCGTCGAATAAAACTCAAAGAATTAAATTCGTCTGAATTAAATTCGCCTATTGTGCGACGTTTAGCACAGGCCCATCCTCGTTCCCAGCGCCTCCTCGGTACACTGGGAAATCGGAGGCCCTGGTCAGATGAAAATGATTGAAGCGTGTGATTGGCTGGACGAAGGCTATTGTCGAAAACAGGAAGTGAGCAAATATATTTTCAACTGTCAAATAACGGTGTGAATGGAGTGAAGATTATTGCTCAGATAACACTGAAAAAGTCTACAAATAAAGCCAACAACGTAGGATTCATAAAGCGAGTCGGAACTGCGACGAGTTTCATCATTTAACTCTCAAAATCGAACAATTTTAGACGTAGCGTGACTCAGTGACTCATTCGTCGGCGACGGCAAATTATGTTCGTAAACAAACTACCTTTGAATAGCATTTCGGTAAGCGAAATTGTATTATTTTGTCCAACGGGAAGAACAGTAAACACCAAAGCTTTCGGACGTCATAATAAAGCAGCTTTTCTTCAAATATCTTAGTGTATCTCGTTTGTTTCGTTATATTATGTCCATGTTCGCACCCAGGGCGATGTGATATATTCAATGACTCAATGTCCTAGAATCTAGGACATCCGGTATTCATCTGACCAGGGCCTCCGATTTCCCAGTGTACCGAGGAGGCGCTGGGAACGAGGATGAGCACAGGCCTTAAAAATGGTACAGACTACAGTACTTCCAGAATCTTTACGGTTTCTACCTTTACATGTACTAGGAAGAAAAAATGTTGTCTGGAAGGCGGCCAAACGTTTATGTTTTATGACGTCAACGGATCGCGAATGCAGCGTGGCGTGTGAACTAATACAACAAAATAGACGAATTCAGTTGAATAAGATGTTCATTTTGAACGTAGTGTAAAATGAATGTGATACTGTAGTACACGCCATTCAAAAAACATCTTGTTCAACAGAATTCGTTGATTTAGTTGAATTCGTTCACACGTCACGCTGCATTCCTGAGCCGTTGACGTCACAAAACATACACGTTTCGCCTTCCAGACAACCTTTTTTCTTCTGGAAAAGATACTACTGGTTTTGCCATTTTGGTAGTAGTAACACGGAAGTATTAAGCAAAGATATAGTTTGAAAATCGCCTTTATATACCGACCTTGAGGCTTCCTTCTCACGGACGTTGTTCTTCTTAGCGTAAATCAATATGTCGGAAAATAGAAAAAATGTTCGCTCTTTCGAAGACCCCCGGCCACGTTTGCCAACCTGTGAACATTGCAACGAATAAAACAAACAATGTTATCTTACATGTTTTACGTTATCTTGCTCCGGTTGGTTGTCTTAAAGCAATTCATATAATCGCCTCTATCGCAGCATTTGCATGACCAACTACAGGATAAGTCAGTAATTGACGGTACCGAAAAAGATGGCGGCGGTACATTTAACCACAATGCATTGCGACCTCAAATCAGCTCAAATAACAACTACACATTGTTTATCATGCTAAGATGGATTACAGAGCAAGCAAGAACTTCATTCCTACCAAAGTTAATCGTTTTAAAGCCATATCTTCCAATAATTCTGCAAGAAACAATATTTACTGCACGCAAAGGATTGTGGTTAAATGTACGGTCTTGCAATTGCAACTAATATAGGCCTATTTTCGTGAGCGGTCTGGAACGTGAAATCAAGCAATTGAATTGGTTCCTGAGCGGTCCGGAATTTACCGTTCCAGTGAGAATTTTATAAACAAAATGAAAGTCATATTTAGGTGAAGTGATACGAGCAACAAATTGCTGCAACATTGTTACAATACCTTTAAGAGAGTACCTTCTTTGAGAAAATTTCGACCTAGTTAAAAGTTAATGTATAGAATATCAGCATGTAGCTGTGAATAACATAAAACAACTTAGTTAGTTTCAGAAATTGCAGTTTGATGTTAGTAATAATTGTCAGTTGTTTGCTGTACAGGCTGTGTTAGTTAATTAGTAATACTCAGAAAACTCTGAGCTCTAAGCGGGACTCGAACCCACAACCTTCTGAATGCTAGCCAGACGATCTAACCATTACTGTTACAACGCGACTTGTGGACCTACAAGTACTTGTAACCGAGCGGTTAAGACTCGTTCCAAAAAGATTGGGCACAGTCTAAGGTATATATAATTACCTTGCTTTGCTATCTGAGTTCTAGTGGCCCAAACCATTACTTGTAACCAAGCGGTTAAGACTCGTTCCCGAAGGACTGGGCACAGTCTAAGGTATAAGTACCTTAATTAACCTTGCTCCGCTATCTGAGTTCTAGTGGCTCAGTGGTTAGAGCGTCTGGCTAGCATTCAGAAGGTTGCGGGTTCGAGTCCCGCTTAGAGCTCAGAGTTTTTCTGCGTATTACTAACTACATGTAACACAGCTTGTACAGCAAACAACTAACAATTATAAAACAACTTGTTCAACCTACCAGGAGCCAATATCTTTGGAGCGCCTTCTCGACTGAAGCTGTTTTGAATGCTCAACATTTTTTGAAAGTTTTCGTGTTGGCGAATGTTCTCATTGATGTGAATTGCGACTTTGCTTATTTGGTCTACGGCCTCTGAAAGAGATAAAGTAGAAATTTAGACTATATAGGTGCACACGGTAATGTTTCCAAGCATTTTCGTATTGTTTACTGTTCTCAAGGGATTATCGAGAACAATCAGCTCATTACAAGTTGAAACAATACGAAAACGCTCGCGGAAACGTAACTGTGTGCACGTACATGCATAGTAAACTCTAAGACAGTTTTTTACTCACTACAGTACGTAAGTTCACTAGTTTCAAAAGATACATAAGAACATGCCACATGGAGCGGGCTAGAAAAGTGTACTGGGAGTTTACCATGAAGTAACAAGTGCGCTTGCGTCAGAAATGCTGCATTCTGATTAGCTGTCTATTGGTGATAGACCACCAGTAGCGAAAGAGGCTAGTTTTAAACACAAAATTATGGCAGAAAACATTTTGCTGAGCAGTTGAGTTTGTTTCTTTAAAATAACAGTTTGTCCTACTACACACGTAAAACTCTCGCAACAGGCTGGTAGCAAGGTAGCCTCCTCCACAGGCATCTCGGACATTCAGAGAAAAAGGGAAACTCAAGTGTTTTCGGTTAGGAGAAACAACGTTGTCAGGACAATCTCGGGTTCCTGTGTGTCAGGGTATCGTGGATCCCGCGTGGCGGTGGCCATAAAGATCGCAGGCTACGAATAATTGGGATTGGAAGATCGCAAGAGATCGCATGCTCCGGATGATTGGAATTGGAGCCACAAAGTTGCCTGTGGAGAAGGCTAGTAGCAAGGCTGTTCATTCAACAAGCTGCTATACAACCTTGTTAGCATCAGCCTGTTACTAAAGAAATACCAAACACGCGGGAAATTGCGAGACTGGAGAAAAGTGTAACAAAACACGAGCCGTAGGCGAGTGTTTTTAGCTTTTCGAAAGTCGAGCAATTTCCCAAGTGTTTGGATAAGAGTTTCCAAACACGGAAAAAAACATTTGGTATTTCTTTTATAAAATAATCACAAGTGAATATGATATATACTGTCCGATATTTTCAAAAAATTGTTTTGGCGGAAATTTTCTGTGTTTGGATACTCTGATCCAAACACGGCAATTGACCAATCAGGGCTCGCGTAGTATACATGTTATTTTATAAAGTCAGTTCCAACTGATTTTCACCCAAATCTTCGGAAGCTCGTTGGGAAGTTCGTTGGAAAGTTCAAAGTTCGTTTTGAACTCTGCATTTGATTGGCTGCTAGGAACCAAGCAACCAATCAAATGCAGAGTTCAAAACAAACTACGAGCTTCCGAAGGTTTGGGTGAAAAGTGAGTTGGAAATGACTGTAGCAAGTCGTTAAGTGCAGCATGGTAACAGGCTGTTGGAACAACTTGTAACAGGTCTGTTAGGGGCTGTTTATACAGTATGGAGGCGAGCCAGCCCGCTTACCGGGATAGCTCGGTAAGCGGGATGATTTCTGGCTCGCGTTTATATGAATGAATTTCATCCCGCCTATACCGGGATGATATTACAACGACAATAGATGGCGTCGGCATCCCTTTGAAAAATCATCCCGGTAAGCGGGCCAGCCCGGTTAGCGACTGTTTACATGGGAATTTTCATCCCGCTTACCGAGATCTCGCCTCTTTCAAGTGAGATCTCGGTAACCGGGCTAGCCCGCTTGGCCATATAAACGCAGAGGAATTTCTAAACACCCCCTTAGAGTCATCAACCTTGTTACAAGTTGTCAGACTTGGCAACAATCTGGAACACCTAACTGGGACAGCCTGCCAAAACAGCCTGCCAGAACAGCCTGTAACAACTTGTTTGCAGGTCTGTAACAGCTTGCGCGTTTTTCGTGTGCAGTTGGATTAGACAACTCGTCCTCGTTGTTTTGTATTTGAAGGATAAAGGATGGGAGACAACCAATTTAATTACATATCGCACTACATCAACAATACCTTTCAGTTTATCAAAATCAGCGTGCTCCTCCGGTGTCTTCCATAACAAATTTTCTAGTAGCATTTTATACCTTTAAGAAATACATGTACAAATAAATAGTCAAATAGTCAAAAAGGAAATGTAACATTTCGAGTGAAGGACTTTCCAGCGAAAAATGTTCGTAACGTATTTTGACAGTGCACAACGCCTGTTTCACATATGTTGTGATTCATATACTGTGCAAAGAAATAGATTCATTTTCGCCGTTTCTGTTCAGTTAGATGGGAAGTTGGCGTCACAACGTACGGGTCTTGGATGATCTCTCCCGTGCTTCGAAGGTTTTACCCCGGGTTCTCGTTCTCCGGTTTTCCTCCCTCCGCAAAACCAACACTTACATTTGTGACCATGGGCAATAAACTCATTAAATCTAAAAAAATCTAAATCTATAAATTCCATGGGTACAGCTTGATTTAATCGATTGTGACATTCATACAGTATATATAAATTCATACCTTGGTACCCTTTGAATCGGAGTTATTAATAAAGCGTTTAATTTTAGTCCTTTGGCTTCTTTTAAACTCTCTTGTTGTTCTTTAAAACATGAAAACTTTGGACACTTCTTTTCCCAGTCCTGAGAAGCAACGGATAATTAGATGTAGATAATTAGATATAGATGATTAGATATAGATAATTAGATAGATAATGAGATGTAGATAATTAGATGTAGATACATGTAATTAGATGTAGATAATTAGATATAGATGATCAGATGATTAGATATACATAATTAGATAATTAGATGTAAATGACTAGATGTAGGTAATTAGAATGTAGATAATTAGATATAGATAATTAGATGTAGATAATTAGAGTTAATTAGATGTAGATAATTAGATGTAGATAATCAGGTATATATATAGATAATTATATGTAGATAATTATAGATATTATTAGATGTAGATAATTATATATAGATAATTAGATATAGATCAATTAGATATAGATAATTAGATATAGATAATTAGATATAGATCAATTAGATATAGATAATTAGATATAGATCAATTAGATATAGATAATTAGATATAGATCAATTAGATATAGATAATTAGATATAGATAATTAGATGTAGATTATTAGATGTAAATGATTAGATGTAGATAATTATAGATAATTAGATGTAGATATAATTAGACGTTATTAACCTTTATTGTGTTGATTGCCTTTTCAAAATTATTTGCATAGGTACTGTACAATTTTAGAAAAGGTGCCAAGGCCAGAAATGCATCTCCAATCCCCATAGTCTGCATGTGAGTAAGTAGCTCTCGATTAACATTCTCAATGGCTTCAATATTTGAGAAGATCAGACTGACAACATGCTCAGGCAGTAAGTCCATTTCTCTCAAAGGAGATAAAAACAGCTACAGGTACATCAAATGAAGAAAAAGAGAGAAATATTATGGAACATACTGTACATATATATAATATATATATATATAATATATAATATATAATACATATATATATATATTTAACAATTATTCACCGAAGGCGAGGTGAATATCGATGAATAATAACCGAGACGAAGTCGAGGTTATTATTCACCGATATTCACTGAGTCTGAGGCGAATAATTGTTTTAGTATAAATACACATTTTCGTACTTTTAGGAACAATGTTTTCTTTAAAATTGTTAATTTCCTCATCTGTCGCACTGACAACTTGGTGGGTGGCCATTTTGGATAAACACTGTACATAGGTGATTATTGAGAATTAATCTGAAGTAACTCGACCAATCAGCGCATACGATTTTCTATAATCACCTGTGTATTTATACTAAATATTATATATACTGTATATACATATACATGTATATATATATATATATATATATATATATATATAATATAAGGTGTCCTCATAACGCACGCTCTGATTGGCTGGGCTCCATGCATTTATAAGAGAACAGAGATCATGAATGACGTATAATGGCTGGAAAAGCCCACCAAATTCCTAAACTATCTCACTTTTAGTTTGATTTTTCCTCTTATTATTTTATAAAACATATAAAGCATACTGCTCCTGTGCATATATATATATATATATATATATATATATATATATATATATATATGTATGTATGTACAGACAGTACAGTATATATAGTATAAATGTACATAATTATATATATGGCTGAATATATATATATATAATATATATACAGTATATATATAGATACTCAGCCATTGTTCTATAAAATGACAGTCACTATGGCCAAGCCAATTTAAGCCTGTAGAACTTGGTTCTATTT
This sequence comes from Corallium rubrum, assembly GCA_964035015.1. Classification (NCBI taxonomy): domain Eukaryota; kingdom Metazoa; phylum Cnidaria; class Anthozoa; order Scleralcyonacea; family Coralliidae; genus Corallium; species Corallium rubrum. Next base: position 10,643,087 of record OZ036001.1, read on the forward strand.
TTACAGTACTGCAGTTCACGCAAAACTTGCTGCAACAAAAATGTTGTAAAATTTGGTGAGTGCAGTGGGTACAGTAAATTGTACTGACAGAGTATCATGATACAGCTAGTAAGTGTACTGTACAGCACATCAGGCAATTTCTTACAACTTGCATTACATCCCAGGTTCAACATCTTGGCAAGATCTTGCAAGATTTTGCCAAGATCTTGCCAAGACATGGATCTTGCCAAGATCTTGCCAAGACATGGATCTTGCCAAGATTCAAAAAATAATTTTCTTGTGGTATAACAAAAACATTTTGTTGTATAATAATAAACAACAAAAACCTCAACAAAATTATGTAATTTATGGCTTTCAGATTACACTTATAAATACTTGCCTCAAAATGCAGGAAATAGTGTTTCAGAGACTCTAGAAATCCAAAATGTTCTGGGGGTCTGCATGTATCCAGACCCCGCCATGAAATTGAGGTTCTAGCCCCCCCTCTCCCTCCCAACCCAAGACCCTGGCTACGTCACTGGCCCAGATCTAGCCAACCAGTTTACATTACTCTCCCTCAATACTCACTGTTGTGACGAGGTGAAGATGTTCCTGATAGCTTTGCTCAGTTGAAAAGATCTCATCAATAATTCTTCTTCGCTTCTTTCCTGATGACTTCGACTTCAAGATACTGCTTAGCTCATCAGAAATCACATGACTAGCTTGAGACACTTGCAGAGAAAGAAATCTCTTGGCACTCTGAACTGGTAAATCAATAAATTAAAGACAAAAATAAATTATGAAGATTTGAGCATTTTGCAGAATGATACTGATTGACATTTCCTTTCAAAATTATAATCATTATACCAGTACAGTAATATGTCATACTTGATTAATATTATATAAATTATTAGAAATGCTGAAAAGGTCATATCCACCTGACCGGTGGTAAGCATAAATATTGCCCAATATTTTGATATGACATTGCAGATAAAAATTTAAGACAATTTAAGTTAAGTTTATATTATCAAAAGCACAGCATATACATATATTAGTGTATAGTTTAATACGTGTATCACCATTTATCTTAACCAACTAGTTAATGTAAAAGAAATTCAAGAAGATAAATATATCATATATCAGTATCACAGCGACAATTTCACTAATTCACAATTTGCCTGGAGATCGCAAGTAGAATTGAATAAATTTAAGGTTTTAAGATTTAGATTATTCTAAACTGTATTATTAAAACCAGATGGAATCAAATACAGCCATACCGACAAAGCCACTAAAAATCATACAGAGAAGAGTTTATAGACAAGAACAAACGAATTTTACATGAACACATCAAGTGAAATAAGCTTACTCTTTGGCCGTAACGGACTACCAAAAGACAATCGCGACATAACTGAGGTCTTGTAAAGTGTAAATCTCGTACGCACAATAATAATCTGCTTCGAAATCAAAGAAATCTGACTCTTTTCCCAAAGAAACGTTACATGTGACTCTGGTGGACTGATTTTCTTCAAATCTGGGAACGTCTCAAAACTGACCAATCATGTCGCAGATCAGATTCTCGTCCCCAGAGCCCTTTTCTGAGCTGCGCGCCGCGCCGTATTGAATTTTAATTATCGAAATATTACCACCGTATACTAAATTACAAGCAAGCCATGACCCTTAGTATTCACTTTAATAATAAAATATTTATGCAGTCGCATCCAATGTTACACTGCTTTTCATAGGCGTAGAGTTTTGCTTTTGTCCAAGGGGGCTGAAGTGCTGAACAGGGCCTTTTTAAGAATTTTCTCGTGGGAGTCTGGGGGCATGCTCCCCGGGAAATTTTTGAAATTTAGAGCCTTGGAAATGCCATTTCCGATCCTGCATTCTGAGGGGTGATTTTTAAGAACACTGAAGGTCATGAAATGTCATAAAAACTAGTTAAAATAAAACACATTTCAACAGTTTTTCGATGTTGTATTTACTGGGTTGACTTATCACTGTATATGGGTGCTTTTGGCCGACAGGAATGAGGCTGTAACAGTTACTTTAGCCTAACGAGTAACCTATAATTTGTGAATGGTGATTGATGAATCAGTTGCTGCAAAATTTCTGGGAGGGCTCAGCCCCCCATTGAGATTTCTCCGGGGGCTAAAGCCCCTCAGTCCCCACCCCCCTCCCCCCATACTCTACGCCTATGCTGCCCAGGGCCGTAGACACCGGGGGGGGGGGCTGGGGGGGGGGCTTCAATTCCCCCAATAATTTGTAAACTAGCGATAATCTGTAAAGTTTTAGAGGGAAATAAAATTTATGCTATAAATTTTGCTATAAATCTCGCCCCAGAATGCGGGAAATGCTGTTTCAGAGACCCTAGAATCCAAAATTTTCCGGGGGGGCATGCCCCGGATCCCCCTAGATATCTCGCGTCTTCGACGCTCGCTACATCAGCCCCCCCAATACAAAATAGCTTCCTTAATCCTTAGAACATGCTATGTAATCGAGTGAAATGCCCAATATAATTTATAATATACCCAATCCTCTCAGTCTCCTGGCATTACCACCTTATTATATATACAAAACTCGCGATCAAGCTCTCGGCAACGGCCTCCGTGGCTCAGTGGTCAGAGCATTGCACTAGAATCGCAAGGTCGTGGGTTCAATTCCTGCCGGAAGGCCTGTGTAGTTGCATTTTTCGCAACTGGTCCCAGTTTGGTCTTAAAATGTATATATTCTACACTCGAATTTTCCTTCACCCTAAATCCTTAGAACATGCTATGTAATCGAGTGAAATGCCCAATATAATTTATGTCAGAAGTGCCGTGCAGTGTTACCCCGTTTACGTCACAGCCCCCTATCAAATAAATAAATAAAAAAATTCCTTGAGTTATCTTCATACTAGGCACTCGTGACACACTAGTGCACTAGTTTACAGTTGTTATCGTTGTATTTGTTATATAAACTTGCAAAATGTTGCTGTATTTTAACTTATAGTTCCGTAAATCATTAAAATAAACTTACTAGTTTTGACACCTTCAATCAGAACTATCGGGCGCTGTCACCGCTACCATGCAATATGAGACATGTTCAGATGAACTGTCAAAATTAAGTTTATTTTAATGATTTACAGAACTATAAGTTAAAATACGGCAACATTTTTCAAGTTTATATAACAAATTCAACGATAACAACTGTAAACCCAGTGTGAGGTTGGGCCATGGCATGTGTGGTTGAAATTTAAAATATTTTCTTACGGAAATGGATAAGAATATGGAATAATAAATATTTTGGAATTGTCACTGAAAGCCGCATGGAGCTTCCATGTTGGCAATTAGTGATCAATAGAACTTATTAATTCACTTGTCTTTTTGTTGTTTTAATAGCTCTTAACGTGCTAAAACGAATGACTCAAAACAATCTTGAATGACGTAAACAAATAATGCTGTTTTAAAGTATAGCTATATGACAAATTATGTATTTTAAACGTCATATAACTGGCTCTCAGGTATATATTGTGAATATAGATTATTTCATATTATAAACGTTTATACCACTAAATGTTTGGAAGTGTTTAATACAATTAAAATGGAGAGTGCAATAATGCTACTTAATTTATTCGGTTTCAGCACTGTTTATATACCTGGTTTCTATCCGGAAGTTAGGAAATGTTTGAGACCCATTTAATGCACTAGAGCAAAAGTATCCGGATTCACATTGCTTTTCATCCTCATGGGAATAAAAAACAATGTGAATCCGGATACTTTTTCTCTAGTATAAAAGGGGTCTAAGATGCATTTTTGTTTATATAAAGGCGAAGCTAGAAGGGTGGGAGGGGACACCGAAAGGAATAATTAAGTTTATTATTGCATGCAAATCCATTCAAGCTATAATCCAAAATAATTCAATGTTTATCGTCAAATCCGTAGAGTTGTTAAATTAACTCGCATTATAAACACTTGAGTATAAAACAGATATCGAAGCCAATGAAATTCTCTTCCAGATCTTAAGTAAATACCTAAAATAAATAGCTTTTTACTTATTTTGCATGCCACTTTGTTGTTTTTCCATATGTGCATACAATAGAACACTGTCACTGCACGTCCTGAACACGTTATATCACGTTTTGGAACAAATGACTAAGCTGATACGATCACATATAATCAAACCACACAAGTTTCCTTCTTCAGTTGACGAATATACTGCTGTATGCAAGACGTCCGTCTGAAAGGACTGCGAGAATAAACTGTGCCATAACCAAAGAAATATACCTTGGGATATTCAGCTTGGCTAAAGTTCTGCCTGAAAACCTTTGTTGAGTAATGTAAGTATAGCGTTTCGATCTTACTTTATATACTTTATGTTCAAAATGGGTTTTTTTATTCGGTAGTTTTATTAAACTAAACTAAACTTATTTATACTGGACATTTCTATCAGTTAATACCGAAGTGTTCTCCCTAGAGGTCCAGTAAGGGCCATCCCTCATTGGTCCAGTGTTTCTACAGGAGGAAACCGGAGTACCCGGAGGAAACCTGCGATGTTTGGTAGAGTCAAACTGGAAGCACTCTTCTCACATGCGGCCAGAGGTGAAAGGCACGTGCGCTAACCACTGCAGTGCCCATTAGAGATACTCGTGATACAACAGGTTTACGTAGGGGAAATATGACTACATAGAATTGTTGTAAAGGCTATATCTATGGTATTCAACCCCAGCAGTAGTGTTTCTAAAGCGGCATGATTAATTAACGGACTATAGTATGTCAGGGTACCGTAGCGTAGACTGTAAAAACGCTAGTCACGAAGGGTTCAGTTCACTCAGCTTTAAAAGTGGTGGGGTATTTTATAATCTTTTATAATTTTTTATAATCGTCAGTGCAGTCCTGTCTAGCTACTGATATTATGGGAATGCTATATGTATATATACGTTAATAAACTTGTTTGTACAACTTACACTTAAGGTGCTGAACTCAAGAATTATATATACTATTCTCTAAAACTAAAAACCTAATCTTATTTTTAGTGGATAGCTCTATCAGTTAAAAGCTTGGTCTCTAGCTTGCTAGAATAACAAGTTATTAGAACCTTAGAACGAATGCAACTTAAATGTGTTTACTCTGTTAGTGGAACATTGTATTTCTTTGTATTAAACTGTGACGTATTAAATATTCGCTTCATGCAGGGGTGGCGCCAGAGAGGCGCAGGGGTGGCGCCAAGCGATGGCGCCATGCAGAGGAGGCAGGGGGGCTACATTCCCAGGGGAGAATACCCCCACCGCTACTAGCCCCCCTGTCGATCCCACGAGCCTCTATCGTGTTTAAATAAAGATTGTTCAGTATTGCGTATTGTATTTATGTATTGCAATTGTATTGTATTGTTACATGTGTTGTGGTTGTGGTTGTGGTCGTGGTCGTGGTTGTGGTTGTGGTTGTGGTTGTGGTTGTGGTTGTGGTTGTGGTTGTGGTTGTGGTTGTGGTTGTGGTTGTGGTTGTGGTTGTGGTTGTGGTTGTGGTTGTGGTTGTGGTTGTGGTTGTGGTTGTGGTTGTGGTTGTGGTTGTGGTTGTGGTTGTGGTTGTGGTTGTGGTTGTGGTTGTGGTTGAGGTTGTGTTGTGTTGTGTTGTGTTGTGTCGCCAACTCTACGATTGGACAAGTTTTAACAAAAGAATAATATAGACCATTTTCATAATAGTAACTAATATGAATATTCTTTTATGTACATCTTAACAAGGCTTTCTGGTCTCGTTTGTGTGTCTGCAATTCAAAAGAATCTTTAGATCATAACGAGGCCAGAACGACTCATTTAGGTGCACATAAAAGAATATATAGTAAAAACGGTGGCCATTATGAAACGGTGGTCTATATATACTGTTTAAAGTAATTGTACTTTGTTACCTTTCTTGCATTTATTTCTAGATGGGAAAGGCAGCTGTGTTAATTTTCACACTAGGTTTTTTCGTCTGGCTTGTTTCTACCGCACAAACCTATAGCCTCAATGACGATTTGGCAGAAGATGACAAATTTGACGTTTTTCATGTTGAAGAAAAAAGAAAGATTGAGTAAGTTCCTATACTTTATGTTCTTTAAACTGCTTGTAAAACGAAAATTCACTCTTAAAAAATAGTGCGTTTATTTACAAAATAAGGTGTGTCGACTTACACACAAAGGTGTCTTATTTTAAGAACACACCTTGGTGTAGTGTGTGTTACTTAATTAACATATACCTTCATGATGTGTTGGTATTGATATTGTATCAAGTTGCCGCCATATATATATATATATATATATATATATATATATATATATATATATATATATGTTCGACTCACTCCTACGTTCTGTTTCGGCAATATATCAAACCTTACTCTCTCTCTCTCTCTCTCTCTCTCTCTCTCTCTCTCTCTCTCTCTCTCTCTCTCTCTCTCTCTCTCTCTCTATATATATATATATATATATATATATATATATACAAACGAGCACGTGTGATTTTGTTCACGGAATGTCGGAAAGTGCTCAATATACCATAAAGGTAGAGCGAATATAGTATAAGTATGCTTACTTCAAAATCTTGAGTGTTGCAACTGTCAGTTTCACGCGGGGCGATCTTCAGGCAACTAAAGATCGCCCGGCGTGAAACTGACAGTTGCAACACTCAACATTTTGAGGTAAGCCTACTACTATATATATATATATATATATATATATATATATATATATATATATATATATATATATATATATGTGTGTGTGTGTGTGTGTGTGTTGTATACTTTTATTTGGAATGTGTAGAAGACTAGCCCTTTCTTCAGAAGAGACTCGATTAAAATATCTGATTTAAAATATCTGATTGTTAAGTTTTTAAATTTTTTCTTCTACAGCAAAAAGAAACGTTGTTGCCCCGAATCAAAATACGAGTTCGAACCAAAAGCCAAGAGTACAAAATCTAACAAGAAGGGTCTGTGTTTGAAAAAGTTAGATTTTAAAGGCCTTGATAGTAGGTGTATTATCTAATTTTCGGTTGCTATAGAGATTAATTGCTCAAAATGCTGCTTGCTTGCATGATTTAGGATTTAAAGTGCCTAAGAAACGAAAATCAAGTTTGTCTTATTTGAAAGAACACTTAAAATGATAGAGTAACATCTTTTGCAGTTTTTCGTATCCTTTCCTTGCTTGCGACGTCACACGTGCATCACTGGTAATGAGTTATCAAAAAATTAAAAAACGTTATATATCATGATAATCACTTGACGCGACACGTAGACTCCCCCCCCTTCTGATATAAAACGACAGACATGTAGCTACAAAATCAGTTGTGTCAGGAAATAAACTGTAAACATTGTATTTAATCTACTGACTTGAGTATCTATGTGACGTTTGCGTGTTTTCAGTATTTTATATGACGTTTTTTAACCTTTAGAGTCTGTAAAATCTTCCTCCAAAAGCCAGGAAATGGCATTTCAGCGACTCTCGATTTCAAAATTTCCCGGGGGAGCATGCCCCCCGACCCCCCTAAAAATTATTTACATTTTGGCTCCCCCCTTTCAAAATCCTGGCTACGTCCCTGGTTCTGGGCGAAACACACGCACATGCTTCCCTCGAATTATTTTGGTTTGATAATATAGGAAAGATGATATAACTTTTTTTAATAACTCATTATGCACATGTGATGTTAAAATGTTTAATTTCCATATCGTACAAACAAAAATAACTCAAGAACGAAGCAAGGAAACGAAAAACTTAATTTTTGTTTCATAGGCGCTTTAAATGTGTATAATAATATTTATTATATACGACTATTTTCGTGAGCGGTCTGGAACGTGAAATCTGGGCTAGCAATTTGATTAGTTCTTAAGCGGTCCGGAACCTGCCGTTGAGTAAACAACGCTGAACGAGGGGTGCTGACCCCCCCTGACCCCCCTTACCACACTACGGTAATCATGATACGCTAATATCTTGTAAATTTGAAACCCCAATTTTAAAACAGTAAGAATCACGATTATACAGACGTATTGTATACAATGTCAATCTGGAATCTCGATATACATAGTAATTTTGGAACATAATACTTATAAAACATATATATCCCCATGAGTCCACGACAATGACGACATGTCCTCCTACATGATGTATGCCTTGTATTGGTATGGTGTATTCATATATTTTGGTATTTTGTTTGGTAATTTATATCCTTCGAAACTCTTTCAAATCCCCCTCAAAATGCAGGAAATGCTATTTCAGAGACTCTAAAATTCAAAAGTTTTCCGGGGGAGCATACCCCCGGACCCCCTGGAAGTTTGTCGCACCTTCGGCGCTCCCCTGCCCCCACGTAGTAAGTATTGCATGTCCCCCCCCCCCCCCCCGCGCCCTTGTTAAATATTCTGAAAGAAACAACTGAGCACCTTATAGTCACCCCCTTGCGAAATTCCTGTAACCGCCACTGTGTCGAAACATTTTACAACTCAATTAAGAAAGACTTGTTTTTCTCTTTATTTCAGGACTAATTAAGTTGATTCGTAAAGACATCAACATTGACTTGGGGAAGAAGAAAGGTTCATCAAAAACAGCTTTGTACGCCTTTAAGGGATATCTGTACAAATACAAAGTCGACGCCAGGCTTGGGAAATGTCGACGATATTTTAAAATAACTTAAACTGTTTAAAAAAGTTGTTTAAACTTGAAGAATTTTAATTTTAAATGTTTTCTCAGTTGTATCTGTAGCATTTCATTGGTTAAAAGCTTTTTTTGTACCCCAAAGTTTGTCATTTTGAAAAAAAAAACCCGCATTATATAAATATGCTGGCATGAAGAGCCTGACTGCATGTTATTGTATAATATTAACAAATTATATTACACTTGCCACTAGTCCTACAAACTACACTATATATTTGATTTTCCTATTGGCTACGCGGTTGAAGTGTGGCATATGTCTTCACTGATGTACATTTCATTTGATAATTATAATCATTAGTAAAATAATTTTAACTTCAATCTGTTGGTATTTTTTTAATAAAACAGAATTATAGCTAATTATGTTTTCCGGAAAAGCGTCGTTGCGCCTGATTCGTAATTATATTAATGGTTTTCGCTTTCATGTTTTGGTTCACATGATAACATACATGATACAATTACTGCGTCCTGTTATTGGTCGAGAAGAGTCAATGGCGAAACTAGGCATCTGGGGGCCTGTGGAATTGATTACTTCGGGGGCCCTTTCCGATTTAGTGACCGCATTTCTAGGGGTTTTTTGAAAAATTTTGTATCTAGGGTCTCTGAAATGGCATTTCCTGCACTTTGAGGGCACTTTTGAGCAAAATCTAATCACTCACACTCCGATTCAAAATCTGTTAAAGTGGGCAGATTATTTGAATAGATTCATAACTGCATTCACTCCATTCCGCATAGCCTGTGCGCAGACATTTTACCCAATCTCCGCGGATTGGGTAAAAAGTCAGTGCACACTGCACATGCTAATAAGGGCACTTCTTGCCAAAATTTTGGGGGGGTAAATAGCCCCTACCCCCCCCCCCCCCCCCAGTCGCGCCGCTCCTACGTATGGGCGTCAAAGCATCCCCTCACCTCCCAAGAGACGATTTTCAGTGTAAGACTCAAGACTGTCAGACAAAGTGGCGGGCCCTGAATGTGCGACAAACCAGTAGAAGGGTCCGGGGAAATGCTCCCCCAGGAAATTTTTGATTTTCTAATGCTCTGAAACGCTATTTCCTGCATTTTGAGGGCAGTTATAACCATCAGAAAGGGGGGTTCTATGGAACCTACGGATCTCGTCACAAAATGCTCGAGGCCCCTAATTAATTCCTTTTGCTCGGGGCCCGTGGGGTTTACCCACCCTTCCCAATAGGTAGTTGCACCACTGAGAAGAGTGCAATTTTAACGTAATACAGTGCAGAAAAGGGTAATATACAGTGCACCATTGAAAAGGGTAATACAGTGCAGAAAAAATGAAATACAGTGCAAATTTCAATGAGTATTATTAAGCACTGATTGGCTAATGAACACCGGAAACTACTGGAAAGCCAATAAAATGCTTAGACGGATTTTGAAGGATGGTTTTTCCTTCACGAGAAAATCCAATATGGCGACCAAAACATTGGATACCCCAAACGCAAACAATAGTTTTATAAGTTGTTTATTATAAATAATGTATGCAGTATTTTTTTTTCCATTACATTATTATCGCCTGCTAATCTGCTATTAATATTATATATTCTTTATAAGTTCTTAATATTTCATATATAATGTATAATATAAATTATAATATATATATAGGAATACATCTTTTGCTAGAATGTTTTTGTTGATGCAAATTATTAGGCCTGCGCTAAACGTCCCACAATGGACGAATTTAATTCAGACGAATTTAACTGTTTGAATTTTATTTGACGAAACTGCGACGTTCGATTAAATTCGACTCACGAATTAAATTCGTCTCGGCAATTAAATTCGTCCGAGTCAGACGGATAATGCAACGATAATGCGTGTTCGAGTTACACGACGAATTATCGTCGAGTTGAATTAAATGTTTATCTTCGGTCTGTGACAAATCGCGCCACGTTTTCAAGAAGTCGTTTTCAGACTCCACGAGTCCAAGTAAAAACAATTAAATTCGAATGAAATTTGATGTTTAACTGGACGTCGCATTTACATCGCATTACCAACGTTACCAAGTTAATCCGAATTAAATTCGTCTATTGTGCGACGTTTAGAGCAGGCCTTAGCCATTCCAGTTTAATGACAAGCTGGCAGATAACTTCTGTATAATTTGTTATTTAACGCATAATAGAATTTGGAAACAGGACCATCTGATATTCCCCAAACTATATAAAAGACAATAGAATTGACGATACATTAGTCTGGTGATAACAGTCACAAGCTCTATTTAACAAAAAAGTACATTTCAAAAAATTTACTGAATTTTCCTCAGGGCATTGAAAAAAAGGTGAATCGCGTCAGTGGACGTGATCCAAGATATATACAAATCAAGCCACAATGATTTTGTTGCAAGTTGAATCGGCATGTTGCAGCAAGTAGAACTGGAGTATACTTTTTTCACTGACAAATTTTTTCAACTAGCAACAACATCATTGTTGCGTGACAATGTTTAAGGTGGGTGGTAATACGTGCAACAACGCTTTTCAACAAAGTTCCGTTGCAAGTTGAAGAAAAATGTTGTCCGTAATACCTCACCTTAAATTGAGGATGAAAATAAAAATAAAATAAAACGACTGTTGTTGCCATTGTTATTATCGTCGCTATAGGCGAGTTTCAGGGTGTTGCGCGCGCATCATTTTTCAAAAAAACTGGCAAGCTCCACTCAAATTAAACATACTGTTTAAAATAAACAAAGTATAGATACAGTTTCTGGATGTCTAACACTGTTATTCTGCTGTTGTTGGCTTGCTAGCAAGCTTGTTTGCCATTGCTTACTTTGTGGAGAGCCCGCCAAGAGCCCGCCAATTTCTTTACAAAACGATGCGCACGCAACACCCTGAAACTCGCCTATTGTCATTGTGATGCAGTAACCTTACCTTTGTAGAGACATTTCACCAATTTGATGCAAAGGTTAAACTTATTATTATACAAAGTACCACGAACAATACACTTTTGATTACCAAGAGCACCGTATGCATGGTAAAGTTTGTTTTCAAACGCCAGAAGGGTTTTTCGAAGCCTACGAGTGCCTAACAAAGGAACTGCAAGAAAAAGATTATATAGAAATGATATATTTATGTTCTTTGAAGCTTAATGCATAATGCATAATGGATAACAAATAAAATTCATTTTTGTGGGCTAACATTATTTTTTTCAAATTGTATATTCAAATAATTATGAACAGTAAATTACTTACGATGATTAGTGCAAGGTAAGGGAACTAAACATCGCCCACTTAAGTGCTGCGAATTTTTTACAACACATCGACAAACTTTTGCAGCATTTCTAAAAAAAAATAAAGATAAGTTCTTATTATATACATTAATAATTCATGAGGAAAACGCCGAAAAAACAATTTTATATAACTATAGAATACTAATGAACATATATAACATTACTTCAAAAATCATTAATACATATTTCATGAGGAAAACAAAGAAAGTCCATGTTTAATGAGTGTCTTTACATGTGATAAAAATCCTCTTCATTCACATAAACTTTAGCTTTGATTTTCTTGGCTTAGACAACGTTATTTTTCAAACTACTAAAACAACAATGAACTTACAAATATCTTCTTGTGTTTTAAATTTGAAAAAAACACTGCTGTTCATGTTTTAAACATTACATAGAACGCTTTCTCTTTTGTTTTGTTTTTACATGAACTTGTAACAAATGAAACCCCTAATATATGATTAAGCTGTTTTGAAATACTAACTAACCAAGTTAACCCTATATATATAAACCTTAACTACTGTACATATATACATATGTATACATATATATATATATATATATATATATATATATATATATATATATATATATATATATATATATATATATATTACCAGGGTTAAGTCACGTTGGCCTGAAAAACAGAGAAAAATCTTCTCGACGTTTCGAGCGAAGGCCCTTCGTCAGGAGAAATTAGTAAACAACTCACATGTGGTCACGCGTATTTATAGCAGAGCTAACAATGGGAATCACGTGAACACATGTAAGCCAATAAAAACAAAGTAAACAAATAAATTAATATGTAATTTTAGCATGTGTGCAGGTGCTGTATATATATATATATATATATATATATATATATATATATATATATATATATATATATATATATATATATATATATATAATATTTAAAAACCGCGCAGGAGGGCTTTATCAGATATAAAACACGAGGCGATAGCCGAGTGTTTTAGAGTCGATAAAGCCTGTACTGCAAGGTTTTTAAATGACTTCTGTAATTCATCTCTTCATTATGTTCAATGGTGTAGTAATTTTGAAAATTAAGCTTATCTCAGCCGTTAAAAACCAGCGAGAAAATTAGAGCGAGTCTATATCACGTAATATATCATACACGAGGAGGAGTGTTTCATCAGGATATCCAAACACCGAGACGTTTGTTGAAAACTATAGGCGAAGCCAAGGTTTTTGAACAAATTTCGAAGTGTTTGGATATCCTGATGAAACACTCCTCCGAGTGTATGATATAGCATCTCAAACAAATCGACATTTTAAGAGAAAATCAGGGTAAAAGTTTGCTTAATTTATGTAATTTTTTCCTCCGATATCCAAACCATCGACACGGTACTGATTTTCTTTGCGTTTTCCTCATGAATTATTAATGAGTTTGGGTTAAGAAACTATCTCGGTTTACCCTTGAATACCATATATATATATATATATATATATATATATATATATATATATATATATATATAATATACATATATAATATTATATATATATATATATATATATATATATATATATATATATATATATATATATATATATACTAGCAACATTTAAATCTGGAAATTTTTTTGAAACGATTGGGACTAATCCAACAGGTATACTACTCACTGCATGAGTTTTAGTAAAGTACTAAGCAGTATAGGACACACGTATACAGTTTGATTCGTTCGCAGGTATATAAATATAATAAAGAATCTTGTTCTTCTATATCTAATTCTAACAGCTCAATTGGTTAGAGCGTTTGGTTAGCATTCAGAGGGTTGTAGGTTCGAATCCAGTTTAGGCTTTCGAGTTTTTCTGAGCATTAAGAAGTTATACGACAGCTATTAATTTACAGTAAGAATTTTATTAATTTGACTTACGATTTCCCAACAGAACAGACAACTGTTGTAAACATAATAACAATAACGAAAGAGTACAAAGACATGATGTAGTCACTTGTGATGAACTTGCTGAGGTTGAAACGACTCGTCCAGGTTTCAGAGGCCAGCAAACATTGGATGATCGCTGTGGCATTACCTGTCTTTAAATATTCTTCATACTAGGAAGTGTAAAACATGCTATCTTGGCAGGACCTGCTCATTAGCGTATAATTTTGTACCAAAATAGATTGCCCTCCAGGTTTCGAAACAATTCGAACGAAAGTGCGCTGAAGCCCGAGTTACTCGCCGTCAAGTGCGTAAATGTCCTATATAGAAACTCTGTACTACCAAAGCCACAGCTATAAACGAGATTGCAACATAACCCAAAGAGTTGTGCGTCGTTAGTGGATTAAATTTCTGCATGTGTTCTTTCAGGAAGGTAATATATTTTGGAGTTTGATTGCTTGAAGCATAATTTATCCGTGCTGGAACCGTAACATAATCCTTCAGGAGTAAACACTATTGTAATCCGGGTGCACACTTGCTGATAAAATACAGCACGTCTGTCCTTAAAGATGTGTATCTGTGGATCTATATTTATTTCATTATGTAATGTACTTTGCATTATTCACAAGCATGGCGAGTTCGATGTCTAAAACAATGAATTGAATGTTCGACTATACAATTAGGTTCGAAAGCTATGTTAAATGGTTTCCTGTATAGAAGACACCCAGTGGAGACTAGCTAGCTTTCCATATTTGTCCAAAAGATCCGTGCATGCATCCTTAATCCAATCCCAAACCCAAAAGTATTACATTAATTGATTTAAAGAGGAGTTACTCAAGGTACTTTTTTCAATGTTCAAAAGTAGAGATATAGAATTAACCATGCGAAGAATCTAAAACAGAGCTTCCCCAGACGAACCCTCTCAGCGACAGGTCATTCATTAGTACCCTCCTCTCTCCCGTTAATAGCCTGAATTGTTTATGTTGACTTGAATTTCTCGTGTAAAGTAGATTTACAAAAATAAAAAAACACTGAATAAGATTCAATACTTTAGCAGTTTATAATGTTGAATTGACCGTATGTTAAACGTAATACTTCGCATTGCGCATGGGATAACTTTGACATTTGAAATGACAATGAATTTCCGGGGTAAGGATTATTAAATCTTTAATTTACATTAGCATCGTACAAGGAAACCAAACTACCTATCATCGAAACTATGAAGCATTATCTAATTAATAGAATAGATATACTGTGATTGCTTTATAGATATGATCTTTGCTTTACATGCAGTTAGTACCTACTAAGGCAAACCAGACTGCACGTCAGGAAATGTTTGAAGTACTATATTACATGAAATTTGACGGTTTCCGTGTTCGGGATCGGATGTGCAAACTCGAATTTTATAAACTGTAAGGTATACTTAAGAAGGAACATTTATAAATAACCATGGTAACTTAGAAAAAGATATTGATATTATCAAACACCACAACTAACCATAGTAACTTAGAATATTATCAAACACCACAACTAATATATATATATATATATATATATATATATATATATATATATATATATATATATATATATATATATATATACAAGATTTGCGAAATTGTAAAGACCCAAAAGTTATCACCAATTATGGAGCTCGTATCTTTTAGATAGTATTCCATCCAGTCTTTGGGAAGCTACTGATTAAAACAATTACAATTAATAATATAAACAGTTTAAATCGTCTCATGTATTTAGAAAACAAACAAACAAACCATCAATTTTACAGTTTCCTAAATATAAATTGATAAATATGGCACATAAGCTCTCAAGTTCTGGTTCACGTGTATTTTAAAAGATTGATTCTTAAACTCAATAATTCAAAAGAAATAAACATTTAATTAGTATTTATTGGAGGAAGAAACCCTTATTATAACCTGTATTGTATTTCTTGTCTGAATTTAATAATGTAACTTTAATTTCACTCGTGCAAAACAAAATCGACTTGTAAGCGGTTTACATAATTTCGTAGCATAAGAGTAGAAAGATTTTTCTGCGGTGCTTCCATAACATACCAGAGATAACATACTAATTTGGCTTCAGTAATACAAATATAAACAGTCTTTGTTTACCAAAGAATACTATTAGTCAGAATTTTAGGTTGGCAGTGTTATTCAGTGTTGGAAAAGACCCGCTGCAATTATATAAAGCCTAGCTCATCTGGGACTGTTACTTATCAGCTTTTCATAGATCATGTTTCTGAATGTCGTCCACGCAATTGCATGAGCAATAACAGAAAAAAATATAGCCAACGTATAAACGGGTCTTAACAACGTCTGAAGTCTTGACAGGAAGTTGGTAAACTTTCAAGTGTACAATAGAGGATAGATACATTACACATGCAATTGTTGAAAGCCAATCAGTTCGTTTTGAAGTCATCAATCAGGTATTGTAAATTAAACCATTGAGCCCAAGTTCATCAAAATTGCGTTTTTACACCACCTAACAGATTTCGAAACTGAATAACTATAAATCGATGATTCTTTATTCACCAAAGAATATAATTCGTCAATTAAGATTCTTTCGGTGGTGTCATTGACCTAATGTTGGGAAAGCCCCGCATCAATTAAATATTTGACCCAGCTGGAAGCCATGCATTCTACATGTCACTAATTTTTTTCTATAAACCTTAAAGTGTAAAGCCGTTTACAAAAGCAAGGTTGATAACCTAGCTTCCGGACTTTCGATCTATGGTATAAATAATTATATACGTAACGCAAACAAATCGATCCGTTTAAATCATCTGATCTCGTGACAACGAGAGACCAAGTACATTCAAATTATGGGGTTCGCCTATACTTTTTTGACCAATTTTGGCCATTTTTTCAACTTTTGAAATAGGGTGAAAAATGATAATTTATCT
Source organism: Corallium rubrum (assembly GCA_964035015.1). Classification (NCBI taxonomy): domain Eukaryota; kingdom Metazoa; phylum Cnidaria; class Anthozoa; order Scleralcyonacea; family Coralliidae; genus Corallium; species Corallium rubrum. The sequence goes on from OZ036001.1 coordinate 10,659,773, forward strand.
CAAATAAAGCCTTCTTGTTGCTTCTGTGGCAACAAGAAGTCTTGCTTATTTCAAAATTTTAAAAAATGGTGAAAATCGGTCAAAATGTTACACCATGTTATCAACTTTTGAAACTTCATATTTTAGCTTTATTTCAAAATTTGAAAAAATGGTAAAAATCAGTCAAAATGTTACAGGGTTAGCCTTTACTTTTTGACCGATTTTGGCCATTTTATCAACTTTTGCCGTGTCAAAAAGAATATTTCGTGTTTGAAGTAATAGTTGAAATACGAGACGGAGGACTTTACCGGGATTTCAAAGTCCGAGTGCTTTTTGAAAAGGCGAGCCTTTTTAATGCACGAGGGCTTTGTACAATCCCGGTAAAGTCCGACGTCAAGTATTTGAACTGACTTCTCAAACTCAAAACTCCAAAGATACCTCTGAAACGCAACATAATTTGCCTTACTTCAAAGTCCCAAGACTTTGAACATCTATTTTGCATTATTTCGAAGTTCCAGTACTTTTCCTTCGATTTCAAAGCACTGATTAAACATTAATTTCTTTTGTTTTTGGTTCATGAATTATTAATGAGTTTGAGAAGTAGTAAGTACTGTTAAGTAAACAAGCAGGAGTGTTTTCTCAGATATAAAGACACGAAGCGAAGCCGAGTGTTTTTATATCTGATAAAACACGAACTGTGAGTTTATTGAACGGCTTCAAAAACGAACCACTTGGTAAGTTCATTGACGTAGTAACTAGTATAAGTTTGAAAAATAACCTTGTCTATAAGCCGAGAAAATCAAAGCTAAAGTTTATGTAAATCAGGAGGTATCTTTATCACATATAAAGACACTGATTAAACTTTAATTTCTTTTGAATTTTCCTCATGAATTATTAATGAGTTTTTGAAGTAATATGTAAAGGCCGACAATGAGGACTAGACCGGGTATTCAAGTACGAGGAATTCGTTCCAACGGAACGAGTACTTGAACACCCGGTCTAGTCCGAATTGGAGGCCTTTACATGACTTCCCAAAATCACTTCAGTAGTGTATTCCCAAAATGAACTAGCGCATTAGTAATTAGTGTATGGATGAATAACCGATCGTGTGAAGTAATATTTCCAGTCCAAGGACTGGAAATAATATTTCAAGTCCTCTGCCCAGTACTTCCCTGGTATTTCAAGTCCCTTCACGTGGTGCAATTCAGCGCTTCTGATTGATTGATTATCTCATGAATTATTAATGAGTTTTTGAAGCATATATATAGAATTCAAAACACTTAGGCAAAATATTGTTTCAGTATCTATTTAGATTTATGTACAAGTTCAGTTCTATTAAAACATTTTATTACAAATTAATACACAATAAAAATAGGTGCATTAGCTATTAAACATATACCCCGCTCGATTTGGGTAATAACAAAATCGAATAGCCAACACACCTATTTTTGTCGTATCATTTATAGTAAACTTAACCGATAGTTATAGAATAAAAATTTATCATCTTTTATATAATTACTCTATATAAACAAGAAATACGTCTTCGTCTGCAGAGAGCATATTGGCGTACATGCATAGCTAGAGATTCATAAGACATTGTTTGAAAACTTTTTCTGGAAATTTTGTCAACGCTTTTGCCGTGTCAAAAAGAATGCCATTCGGGTTTGGAGTAATATTTAAAACATGAACAGCAGTGTTTTATCAGATTTAAAACACGAAGCTATGGCCTCGTGTTTTAAATCTGATAAAACACGTACTGCATGCGAATGTTTTAAATAGCTTCAAAACCGACCCATTTGGTAAGTTCATTGGCGTAGTAAGTTTGAAAAATAACGTTGTCTAAGCCGAGAAAATCAAAGCTAAAGTTTATGTAAATCAGGAGGTTTCTTTATCAGATATAAAACCACGGACATGGTACTGATTTCCTTTGTGTTTTCCTCATGAATTATTAATGAGTTTTTGAAGTACTGTATAATAAACGAGCAGGAGTGTTTTGTCAGATATTATAAAATAAGGTGCCCTCTACGCACGCTTTAATTGGTTGGGCTCCGTGCATTTATAAGAGAACATAGATCATGAATGACGTAAAGTGGCGTAGAATGGAGTCAGCTGGCCGGAAAGCCCGCCAAATTCTAAAACTACCTCACTTTTAGTTTGATTTTTCTTATTATTATTTTATAAAACAAATAAAACATACCGCTCCTGTGCATATGTACTCTAATAAAGGTATACGTTTGACGTCATTTGAACACGAAAGAAGTGTAAAGGCACTTGGCTATCGCCTCGTGCCTCTACTCAACTTCATTCGTGTTCAAATGACGTCAAACGTGCCTTTATAAGAGTACATATGCACGGAGCTTTATGTTTTATTTGTTAATAAAGACACGAGGCGAAGCCGAGTGTTTTTATATCTGATAAAACACGAACTGCGAGTTCATTATACGGCTTCAAAAACGAACCACTTGGTAAGTTGATTGGCGGAGTTAGTTTGAAAAATAGGCCTAACCTTGTCTGAGCCGAGAAAATCAAAGCTAAAGTTTATGTAAATCAGGAGAAATCTTTATCACAAATAAAGATACGATACGGTCATGATTTTCTTTTGTGTTTTCCTCATGAATTATTAATGAGTTTTTGAACGCTGTTCAAAAAGAGTTTTTTTACAACAAAGGTAGCAGTGCTGTCTAGTAAGACAGCACTCTTAATTCTACCTTTGTTGTGAATTATTTTGTGTTATTTATATAGTCTCCTTATTCTTCCCAATCATGATTAATCTTTTATAACAATCGTCTTTATAGCTTAACAAGGTTAGTTTGGCTCTCTAAAATTGTTTTAGTGCGCAATGTTCATTTTCCTGGTGATATTTCTTTATGAAGTGGACCGCAACGGTAGTCTTGTTTACAATAACTTTGGTAGTTTTGTTGACAACAAAGTTCTTTTGTTATGTCAATTTTGTTCCTAGAGTTGCTTTAGTTGACGACAATGGTGGTTTTGTTGACAATAACTTTTGTGGTTTAGTTGACAGTGTCGATTTTGTTGCCAGATTTAGTTTAGTTGGCAACGACGGTGTAGTTTTGGCAACAACAGTAACTTTTATTTAGTTGACAAAGTTGTTACATTAAGCAGTGTTGAATTGGTTACCAGAGGTGTTTTGGTTGACACTAACGGTAGTTTTGTTGACAATAACTTTGGTTTAGTTGTTTTAAGCTGCGGTGTCGACTTTGTTGCCAGAGTTACTTTAGTTGACAATGAGGGTAGTTTCGTTGACAACAAAGTTGCTTTTCTGGGCAATGTTGACCTGGTTGTCAGATCAGTTTCATTAGTAGACGATGTTTTTGTTGTTTCATTCACCAATGCTGATTTTGTAACCAGAGATGCATTGGTTGATAACAACGGTGGTTTTGTTGAAACTAAATTTAGATTACTCAACAACAAAGTTGCTTTACTGGGTGATACGAATCTGGTAGACAGATTTCCCGTTGTTGATGACAATGTTGATTTTGTAGAAGATACTGTTTTTAATGACAACGTTGGCTTTATGGTTAACCTAACTGGCTTTGTCGACAAGGTTACAGACAAGGTTGGTTTTGATGTCGTTGTTTGTTTAACCTTAGGACATTTTTTCTTTCTTCTAATGACTAAAGCATGGTAAACTTTGTACAAATAGTGTTTGTAAGCGTAGTAGTTCCAACCTTTAGGACCATCAGGCATTCCGGGAACTGCAGACAAAGGTAAGAAGAAGAAAATTAGATATGGTCAGAATATTTTAAAGTGGATAATTATGAAGTGAAAATGAAGTTTGTCTTATTTGAAACAACACTTCAAATTATAGAGTAACACAATTTTGCAGATTTTCGTTTCCTTGTTTGGTTCTTGAGACGTTTTAGTTTGTTTGATATACAAATTAAACATTTTGACGTCGTAGGTGATATAATGAGCTATCGGAGAAGGGTAGACATCTTTTCTATTATCAAACCAAATTAATTTGAATGAAGCATGCGGATGTGTTTCTTCCACAACACTAAACATGTAGATCTTCAAGTGATTATTATATTTGATAATAGCAGAGGCGTAACTAGGGGGGGGGGGGGGGGGAGGGTTGGGGGGTTGCAACCCCTGCCCTTTTTAACCACTGCCCTTTTCGTGAGACCTCTAATACTAGGTTAGACATTAGATAAACAAATAATTAATCGTCTGTTGTAGTACGCAATACAATTCTCCGGAAATCTGGCGAGACTCAGAGGCTTCTAGTTCGGCTTCAATCTCGTACCCAGTTTGTAATATGCTACACCAAGTGTTTCCTAAAAACAACCGCTTTTCTGAATTTGTGGGTTCAGCTTTCGAATCTCATGCTGAAAATGAACCAATCATAGAGATAGAGATAGAGCTGGATTTTGGCAACCTGTAGGGTATGTTTGGTGTGATTATTTCTTCGTTTTTACAGTAAAATTTCAACTATACTCGCTGTAGAACTAGATGAAAAAGTTCGCTCAATTGCTGCAAATGGTGTTTCCGAGGTTCTAGATTTCAAAAATTTCTTTAATTTGCATATCAAACAAACTAAAATATCTCAAGAACGAAGCAAGGACACGAGTTAAGTTTAAATAAAAGTGTTCCTCAAATAAGACAAACTTAATTTTCGTTTCATAGGCACTTCAGTAAAAATATTGTAATATAGATAGATGTTGCATATCTTAAATTTAGTAAAACATATAAAGGGCCGACATGCATGGTTTTCATTTTGTAATTATACTATACTAAAAGTTTGATGAAATATAAAATGAATAATAATAATCTTATAAATATAAATATATAAAAAAAAATCTTTAAAAATACAAACGTTATTTTCCATTTTTTATACATTATTTATAAAATAATTAATTGCTTCTTGCTATTTAGCTATCGCCTAAATCTGGTAGAACACTGCAGCTGTTCATGTTTTATAGTCCGTTTCAGCTTTCTTTTGAAATCCGATACGTATAATTGAAGTGAACATTCCAAACTATGTTGCAATGTTCCGAACTACGTTGCGAGGTAGATACAAATTTAACTCGGCAATTTATTTCTGCTTAACCAAGTATCTATTATTATATTCTATACAACAAATAATCTTCTTCTCCATGATTTTACCAAAGGAATTCAATCAAAGCTTATTAAATTCGAACTCCACGACGAACTTCACAACGAACTTCGCGAAATTTCGTACCAAGTTCCCAACTTATTCGTTGACTAACGAATTTCAAAAGCAAGCTGAAACTTCGACTTACTTACAATTATAAGCTGTTGTTAGTTAAATTTTTTATAACTTTTAATGTCTTGCTAAATACTGCATATTCTATAATTGAACGCATTAATTTCTAAAGCATGACTAGTATAGCGTTACTCACCATAACATTGCAACAGAAAGCATTTTTTAAATGCAGGTACATATACAGAATCTGCTGTCAGACATGTCGGCTGTTTCACAACCCTGTATTTCTGACCAGGCTTACAAGTTGATTCACTTCCATCTTGAGCAACAGCGGTATCCCTTTTAGCTCTGTTCCTACAATTGTTATAAACAAACGATTTAGTATTTTCGTCATTCTTTCTTTTTTTGCTTTTGTAGCTTAAGGTGGCTCCATACAGTTTCTAGAAAAATGGAAAATACAAGTTTGAGTTGTTTTTCGGAAAAATCATGTTTCTTAATCGTTAAAAAATTTGGATCTGCAGAATTTTTTAAAATCGGCTTATTGATTACTCAAACTTTAAGAAAAGTTTTAATGAAAAAAAAATTGGGGGTCACCAAAGTTTTTTCCGAATTAAATTAGTTTGAAGGGTAATTAGCAGCCATTTTGAAACGTCACATTGTTCATACTGTTGCCATAGCAACAACTGTTGCTATTTATTTGGTAACAGTTTTTGATTGTCAGAATGTTTAACTATGCTTCAAAAACTCATTAATAATTCATGAGGAAAACACAAAGGAAATCAGTACCATGTCCGTGGTTTTATATCTGATAAAGAAACCTCTTGATTTACATAAACTTTAGCTTTTAGATTTACTCGGTTTAGACAAGGTTATTTTTCAAACTTACTACGCCAATGAACTTACCAAGTGGTTTGTTTTTGAAGCCGTTCAATAAACTCGCAGTTCGTGTTTTATCAGATATAAAAACACTCGGCTTCCCTCGTGTCTTTATATCTGATAAAACACTCCTGCTCGTTAATAAAAAAGTACATAACATTTAGTTGTATTCTTTTTCCGAATTGTTTATGCACGTGTTTTGGACACTCAAACTTGTATTTTCCATTTTTCAAGAAACTGGATGGGGTCACCGTAAGACAACCTGACATACAGTGTTCTATATATATATATATATATATATATATATATATATATATATATATATATATATATATATATATATGTATATATATATATATATATATATATATATATATATATATATATATATATATATATATATATATATATATATATATATATATATTTTCGCTTACCTCAAAAGTCTGCTACAGGCTGTTTCATCTAAAAAAGAATCTTCAGGCAGATCTTTTTTAGAAGATTCTTTTTTAGATTCTTTTTTAGATTCTTTTTTTAGATGAAACAGCCTGTAGCAGACTTTTGAGGTAAGCGAAAATCTATATTTGCTCTAACTATATGTTATCGAGCACTCTTTGCGTTTCGTAGACCAAAACCCACACGTATATATATATATATATATATATATATATATATATATATACACATACGTATTGTACCTAATAGAAAATAAAATACTGAAATAAGAATAATCAAAACCGATTGTTTGTTCAAAACACCTTTTTTGTAATATAAAACGATACATTGCTTGAACATTCCAATGACCCAGAAGATCCTCGCTCATAGAAAACAATTTGCCCTTCGTACAATATTTCTCGCAACGCGTCAGGATTATTAGATTTAATTGTCAGTAAATAAGGCGGGCTTAATACCTTGGGTTTGGTATAATAGTCGTGTCTTCTATTTTTAGATTGTCTGTCATAAAAGCAAAGGCTTCATCGTAATCACGTTCCAGGTTCCTTGGAGATCCAGCAATGACATCGTCCGCCATGTTGTAACATAGTATCGACAGTATTAACCAAAACACTGCCATGTTTGTTCTGTATCAAAAAAATAAAAGCATTTGTGAATATGTGCGGACATAAACAGTGTTTCACTTAACTTTATCTATATATTTTTCTTTTATTTAACACTTCTGAAGACGCTGTTTTTGTTTAGCACACAGGTAAGCAGTGTTTTCACTAAATTAATTTATCTATTTTTTACTCTCACTCATCCTTTTTGCACCCCACAGACGGTGGGAATAGCAAATGTCTTTCGCATCTCTTATTGATTTGTTATTTTGCTCTGATTGGCTAATTTTTTCGCAGCTCATTATTGATTTGTATTTGTTATTTTTATCTGATTGGCTAATTTTTGGTCACATGCTTATCCTTGGTGTGGATAAGAAGATGCCCTCAATTAATCTTTTCAACATGTTAAATTGGTTGCCTTTTTATAAAGAAAGCATTATAAAGCGCAACACATTAGTTTACAAGAGGATAAACAGTAAATATTGTGTTCCGGAGTATTTACGCTCTTCGTTAGTACGAAATTGTGATCTTCATAATAACGTCACCCGTCACAGTAGTCTTAATTTGGTGTGTGCAAAGTACAAGCGGGAAACAGAAGGAGGCCGCACCTTTGTCGTAAGGACTACCAAAGAATGGAATGCTTTAGACATTCCATTGCGCAGCCAAAAGTCCGTCGCTAAGTTTAAACGAATGTTTTATGCGCAATTGTTACAGGAACAAAAGACCACTATGCAATTATAAACTCTTATAATATTTTATTATGAACTATTTTAATGACTATCTTGATGACTTTTTAATGACTTATTGATAGATGTACGTTTTGGTATAATATTGTAGTTTGTTAATGAATTATTTTTGTATATATTTTAATGACTTTTTAATGACTTATTGATAGATGTACGTTTTAGTATAATATTGTAGTTTCTTAATTAATTATTTTTGTATATATTTGTAATATAGTTTATGAGTGCCACTAGTTTATCAGTAGCTCACGCTTACTGTTATGTGTTACCCTCGGTAAATAAAGTCAATGAAATGACATGAAATCTTTCTTATATAAGCTCGTTGTTTGTTTACACTCTTTACGTTTGGACCTTCGATCGAAACGTGCGGGACCCGAACCCACAACCTTCTGAATCTAGCCAGACGCTCTAACCATTGAGCCACTAGAACTCAGATAGCGGAGCAAGGTTAATTAAGGTACTTATACCTTAGACTGTGCCCAGTCCTCCAGGAACGAGTCTTAACCGCTCGGTTACAAGTACTTGTTGGTCTACAAGTCGCGTTGTAACAGTACAAGTACGTTGTTACAAGTACTGAGTATTACTAACTAACACAGCTTGTACAGCAAACAACTGACAATTATTACTAAAAAGAAACTAGTTTAAAAACAGGTGATTGATGAAAGAGCTATAAAAATAGACGTATAAATATTCATCATTCTCTGAAAAGGTCGCAGCATTTAAATTTATTATCCAACAAGTTATTATTAAATATCTAGTTGGTGTATATTGCCTTCTTAAAAACGTTTAAACTATATAGGTGAGTTCCGAATGTCATTATTGTGACCATAGCACATGCAGGTCTGAAGTATCGTATAGAGGCAGTGTTTTCCACAGTTAATAGTGTTAAATCTATAGGTGTACTAAAATTACTACCAGAATCAAAGAAATCAGTCCTCAATCGTAAGTAAAACAAGAGTATATATTGCTGTCACAGTGATAGTTTTCATAAACAATGGTTGCCACGTGGGTTAACTGAGCACATTCTTGCACGGAAAGCAAAGGAAATCGTTTTCAAGATAATAGTTCTTATATTCGTTAACTGCAATCGAGTTAATAACGTGTGATATTAAAAAAATACAGTTTTGTGTAGGCAGGGTGTTAAACAATACATACTTAATCAATACAACCATGTGAAGAAAAGTCTTTTATTTGGCTCAGCTTTCGTCTTAAAGTGCCTATGAAGCGAAAATTATTATTGTCTTAAATGAAAGAACTCTCTCAAAACGGCAAAGTAATATCTTTTGCAGATCTTCGTTTCCGTGCCTCGTTGTTGAGATATTTCAATTTTTTTGATATGCAAATTAAACACTTTGACGTCACACGTGTATAATGAGTTATCAGGGAAGGTTCGGTATCTTTGCTGTTATCAAACGAAATCAATCAAAAATCTGTATGTCTAATACTGTATGCGAAATAGACGCACAGGATCGGCTTCGAAGTGATTTCGTTTGATAATAGCAAAGATATAGAACTTTCTCCGATAACCCATTATACACGTGTGATGTCAAAGTGTTTAATTTGCATAGCAAAGAAACTGGAATATCTCAACAACGAAGCACGGAAACGAAGACCTGCAAAAGATGTTACGTTGTAGTTTTAAGAGTTCTTTCATTTAAGGCAATAATAATTTTCGCTTCATAGGCACTTTAAGCTTGGGTAACTCAGGAATTCTTCAGAGCAAGGTAAACTAGTACATATATACATGCACATAGTACAGTATATACATAGTACAGTACTAGTTTACCGTGCTCTGATGATGTCCTGAGTAATCTGGCCAGGGCGAAAGCTCAGCAAAAAAGAAGACTTTTCTTCACATGATTGCATCGTAAATTTATTATAAGCACAAAACATGGCCATGCATGCAAAGTTTCAAATCACTTATAATCATTATAGTTTGTTAAAAAATTATTGGCTGGAGTTAGGCTATAAGTATAAAGTTATTATAATAACAAAACATCGCCATGCATGCAAAGTTTCAAATCACTTATAATCATTATAGTTCGTTAAAGAATTATTGGCTGGAGTTAGGCTATAAGTATAAAGTTATTATAATAACAAAACATCGCCATGCATGCAAAGTTTCAAATCACTTATAATCATTATAGTTCGTTAAAAATCATTGGTTGGAGTTAGACTATAAGCATAAAGTTATTATAATAACAAAACATCGCCATGCATGCAAAGTTTCAAATCACTTATAATCATTATAGTTAGTTCAAAAATTATTGTTTGGAGTTGGGCTATAAGTATAACGTTTTCTCAGTTCTTGCTGCATGTACAAGCTATCGTCAAATCCATATATGATGCCAGAGAATAGAACCCGAAACCATTTCAACTCCTAGCCAAACCATTAATTGGGCCACTATATATTTTTATCTTATTTTCAAGATTCGCCAAAAAGGCTGGCGTACGTTACAACATGACACATGCAAAGGCCTCTCCAATTAGATAAGAACGCCCATTGATAGTCGAGAATAGGCTATATTGCACGACCCTTTATCGCCCAGTAGCCACTCCATTGACGAGTAAAATCGTCTGGCGTTAGCCAGAGTAAAATACTAAAGACATCGTTGGGTGATAAAGGATTAAGGTTAGATATAGTGCCGAAACAGACAACGTGGAAGTTGAACTATATACGTATGTCACGAGTATACTTGTTGGGATATATACGTTGCTATGTCTCAGTTATATTTTACTGATATATATACGTAAACGATATACTCTGCATATTGCTCAACTTCTTTATTTTTCTATACCTAAATTTTCTCACGAAAACAAGAAAACAGAACACTTTTTTATTGGTGTAAGACATTTTAATGCAGCCGCCAAAGCATTTTTGTATAATTTAACACCAATTATCTTAATTGCATGGGTATTTTTGAATAACGCACACGAGAATGAATTTAATATTCCGACTTAAAGGCAACGTAATAAAAATATTATATCTTACTAACCCTCGATAGAAAGATATAATATTCTTTTATTATACTTTCTTATATTGAATCCCTTTCGAAAGTCTTTTTTAAAGGTTTGTTTTCCAGTTACAGTATTATTGGTATAAGGTGAAAAAAACATAATTTAAACATAAATTAAATTAAACCAAGTTTAAGATTTATTCAATATTTGCTAAACTCTTTCTGGGCTGTGTCCAACTCTTAAATTTGACGATTTTATACTCACAGCGAAAATCCACCGACGCGGAAAAGGGTTAAAGCAAGTTTACAAAAAGGTAGTATAAAAACTATGTAAATTAAAAGGTAGAAAGTTGAGTGCCGCTGTGAAACATGGAAACATGTGGCTCGAAAAGTCAGATAAGCAATCTAATTTAAGGTCCAATTTTTAGTGCACTTAAGAAATATACACATGCAATCGCAATTTTTTATTGGATTCTTGAAGTAATATCTTTACGCGTAAAAAATATCGTATCTTGCATGTACAAATGCAATTCTTCTCCGCGCTAGTGGTCAGAATTGTCTGTATAACCACACAAGTTTACAAAATAATAGAATACATGCCATTATTATTAATATATAAATTACGTCCAAAGATTTAACCAGTTTTTTTTATACATCTTCTTATGTTAAATAAAAGCAAAAGGAACGAACACTACAGAACCAGTGAAAGCACATATTAAGGTTACTGTAGACCTTCAAACAATAATTTTTTTTATTCGCTGAAAGTGAAGCATTTTATGAGGGTTTTCAGATTCTGGAAAGGAAATCATGTTTTTTTTTATTTCTAAACTAAAGAAAAAGCGCATTATTTACTTTGTGTGAATAAGTGAATATAAAGTGACAAGAAGTTTCTTATACCCTTAGAAGCTCTATTAATTAAATTCAACTCGCCAGAGTTAAATTCTGGTCTAAAAGCCAGTAAAGAACTGACGCTTTTCTTGTAGCATGTACTTTGGCACTTTGACTTGTAATAGATAGCATGCATTCCTTTAATTCCTTTTTAATTCTTCTGACCTTGTATATATACTATAGCTTATTTTCCGTTTGTAATCAGTTTAAATTTCAAAATTTTAAAGTTTGGTCTGATGATGATCTTGTAATAAAATCGAAATATCACCTTTTCAATTGTTGTCTTGTTTTTAGCTCATATTTTGTGTTTCAACATGTTTATTTTCGGTTTATGCTTTGTCTTGTAAGAAGTTTCTTTCACACGGCTTTTTCTCAAAGAAATGTTTTGAGCTAAAGCAAGAACTTTAAAAAGCCGGCTATAAGTGAACACGAATTTATCAGAATCATCTAAATATTGATATTCGCGAGTAAATTAATATTCTGGTGACAAAAATATATTGTTATCGTTTTACGGCCTTTTATACAAGCCCATGCATTCAACCTCCTGTGAGATTGTGTTTTAGCTGTAATAGTAAAATTCGACAACTCTAAAAGTGGTTGGAATTTTTACAAATCCAGACACACTTTTTTTGCTGTGATATTTATCTACCAAACTGCCAATTTTCAGAGCATTATAGTAACTATATATATATATATATATATATAGTTGTTCGCTTATAGCATTTCGAATTGGGATGAAAACTTTAATAAACAGAAGCGCTATTTTTTGTTTGCGTTCATAAAATGACCAAATGTTTTACTGCAGTCTTGTAGCCATTTATATCAGTTTCGAAAATAATGTGTATAGGTTTTGGCATATACAATAAACGGACGGAGCGCTGTAATGTTTTCCCTAAAACGTAACCCGAAGGTCTACAGTAACCTTAAATAGCAACCTCTCCATATAACCATAAGACTCGACACTATAGTTGTATATGCATGTCAAGCTAAATAATTTATATAGGTATATCAAAAAGTATCCCACCAACATTGCCTAAGGAAATATATTTTCCCACATTCATTCGAAAACAAAGATTACTCAAAATTTTTGCGGAGGATTTAATTTCTGTATTTCGCTCTTTGACCGTTAAATAATGCCGGACACAGTATATTAACATATATGTTATATGCACGCAAACATGATATTGGACATATAGGAATTTAATCTACGACATTTCTGTGGTAAATTCGCACGCGGCGATAGCACTTCAAACCCACAAGGCCACATGTAGTATATTATGATATGATCGGCTTTGCTTGACACATGATTGATAAACACTATAGCTATACAGCTATATATAACAAGTTTCAAGATGTTTAGTTTCGGTTTATGCTTTGTCTTGTATTTTTCAAATTGTCTGCTGTGTGGTTTTTGGTCTAAACTCCGAAAAAGCGACGCTGAAGTACATAGACTGGCAATCAAATACCAACGATCGTTTATGGAGAAATCCCAACTTGACTTATAGACTTTCTCAATGAATGCATCAAGTCTACCCTAATTTCGTTCGCTGGAAGAACATTACAAGATTTAAGAAGAAAACGCAGAATCGTTTCACAATTTACTTCTGAATGATGCGATTAAAGGAAAGCTCTCCAACTTACAAAATCTTAAGACAACGACCTCTGAACATAAACAACTCCTCCGTTCCCTAACAACCTCTGGATGAAATTTAAACTTATCTGTTTCTCTATTGGCCGTCTCCTTCAACAAGGAAAACGACTGAACATCCTCTCTCGACATCACAAAAAAGTCAAAACTCTCATTGATCTCAAAAGAATATCTGATGGAATCACTGACAACCCTAACGATACCATTGTAAATCTCACCAGACAACCCTTTCTGCACAGCTATATATATTGGTCGGTTTCTATATAGCTACTCCAAACAAAATGCCACCTGCGTGCGTGTCAATATTACGGACTGAAAAACTATGGTAAAGTAAGCCTTTTACAGGGAGCTACACCGCATGATTAACATCACAATTTAATCCTTAAACCAAACTACCAGTTTATATAGATAAAAAGTATGCTTTACTAACTACAACTTAATTAGCTGTCATGTTAGAATTACGAATAGTTTAACCTGGCAATCATATACTTTGTCAAATATATATGTCCGCAACAAATACACATTGTCTGTAATATAAATTATATGCCAAATATATAGTTATGTCATTATGAAGAAATGTAACTTTCTATAATATATTTTAGTCCGGAGACTCAATGAATCGCCATTAATCTAAGTTAACCATAATGCTCCATCTCAGTTCTGATTATAATTTAAGTATACTAACACAAACTATAACATATGTCATTTTATAGCGTAATCGCAAGACGAAACAAAAAATGCCTAACGCCAACATTAGTCACACTCATTTTAACACTGAATGTACAATTGTAATCAGACAATAAATTGTATACTTACGATAATAGAGTAAGTCAACGCGAACTGTTTCTCTCCACTGGTGACTTCAAACGATAAGTCAAGACGTTGATGAAATGTGTTCAATATGACCAAATGTCTGACTTGTGTTCCTCTTTCTTTGTCCAAAGATGTTTTGAACTTCTGATTGAGTTCCCTTTAAGTATTTTTGTCGCCCACGCCCTGATTAAAATTCAATATACGTATTAGCTCTTGACAAGATGAGTACTGAGCTCTTAAACTTCACGCGAGTACGGTAAAAAATTCACGCACGTGTGTATATATTATATTAGGAGTAGAATAGTACACATACCTGCGTGGTTTACATATCATTGAAACCAATACATTGTATTAAAAGGAACTAGGTGAGGTTGGTTTTCTTCTAGATCAAAACAAGTGCCGCATTACACCGGATATTTCACTTTGATGAGGGGAAAAAAGAAGAAAATGGCGAAGTTTCTTATATTCACCGCGGCAACCACAAGGCAATCCTATTAAATAACGGTCATAAACTCACAAATATACTATAATGTTTTTTATCGCGTCATCTGGGAAGTCGTTTGCAATTTTTCTCCAGCTTTAAATTAAAGAACAAAGGAACCGACTATATAAAGAAATCGTTAGTCCATCTAAAGCGGGTAATAATCGACTAAATAATCGGAGATGAAGCTGGATGGAATATTTGCATTGATAAATTACTGCATTCGACATGTGGTTAATGTTTATAGTTAATATTACAGCTATTAACAACTCATTGTCTTATAATTGCAACAATTAGAATTCTAGTTCTTTAATTCTCAAATAAAAATGTGAGTTATAAATGAAGATATAGAAGAACTGTTAAACTAAAAACTAAACTAACTTATATTTATACTGGATAACTCTATCAGTTATATCTAAATTGTTATCCCCAGAGGTCCAGTAAGGGCCATTCCTCATTGGTCCAGTGTAACTACAGGAGGAAACCGGAGTACCCGGAGGAAACCTCTGGTGTTTGGTAGAGTCAAACTGGAAGCACTCTTCTCACATGTGGCCAAGGTGAAATTTTAATCAGATAACTACTGAGAGCAGGAATCGAACCCGGGGTCGCAGAGGTGAAATTACGTGCGCTATAACCACTGTGCCAGCAACATTTAGTTTAGGTTGTTGTTAAATGTTATTATATTACAGTAAATATAAATTATTGTACACATAATTCTTATCTAATCACAGTATCTATAGTCTTAACTTGTATATATGTATATACACGGCTCTCTGGAAGAGCATATTATATGAAGAGACTCCATGTTTAAATATTAAAGCTCAATCAAGATATGTTAAAAGAATGTCTCGATCATGAGAGACGAAAGCCAAAAGGGCGTTGGCAATATTCCAGAACTCTCCGCTAAAATTCCAAAAACATTTGGCAAGCTAGTGATAATAATATATCGTTTTTTTAATGCTATTTTCATCAATGACAAGAGGATTCTGAGGATTATTATCAATGACGACTTATTAAGTAACACAGGAAAATGGGTATGGGCTATATTGACGTCAATGCTTGACTTCTTCTTCTTCTTTATTTGCCACAAAAAAGATTAAATTATTTACATGAAAAGATTAAAGTGGCGAGGAGATTTCATGAAACTACCATGCTAATGTTCTGAGGTCACATCGTAAATTTAACATTTTACTTACTTATAACAATGCATATGTGCGACGTGAAAAATTACTGAACTTAAAATAAATTCTATCATAGCTCTTTTAAAACTTCAGTGAAAGACTGAGTAAATCTTTTAAACATTGTGGTAAAGAATTCCAAATTTTCGGGCCTTGGTAAAGTATCGTGAATTTTTTAAGATTAGTACGACAAGTATGACAGCAACGAAAACGCCCAATAAGCATAAAACAAGTATATCAACTTCGTCATCGCCTGCCGTCAGTCTACTGATATAGCTATATACAACATGCACGTAAACCATTTTCGCCCAAGTTCAAGTTCAATTTATTTAAACTATATTAGTATTTAATTAATGAAGATACAAGAATATAGTAAAATAAATAGTGTTACATCATAAAAATTTATTCAAAATTTGATGAAAGAGTTTAATTAGGGGCAAAGTAGCATATGCTTCAGAACCATTACAAAAAATATTTAAAGTATATCCGGCGGAAGTTATGAGTTGTTTTATTGAATTTTTCTCTATTTTCTCAATATTATATAACAATTGTGCTGTTTTACTGTCTAAACTCGCGAAGAAAACTCGGTTTGTATTATATATAGAGTGCTAGAGTCCTTATAACGTAATTATACACATTAAAAATATATAATTAAATCTTTAAAAGTTTTCATGGCGATAATACCATTCAAGATAAGTTTGTGGAAACAACAGGTCTCCACTTCACGAGTAAAATCGTCTGGCGTTAGCCAGAGTATAAAAGTAATAAATTGCCAAATAGCAACCATGCTCAGTAAAGGGTTAATATTTATTTGCTATATATAAGCTTTGGGCCTGTTGACCGACTCAGACCTTCCCCAGAGCAATATAATAACGAGCTGCAGGCTCACGTCATTTATAAACAGACCGAAAGCTTAGGAAATAAAATTACATTTAAACGTAGTGTTTCAACAAACCACTGTTTCACCAAAAATATATAAATTAATATTTAAAGTGCCTATGAAGCGAAATTTTACTTCAGCTTATTTAAGATTGTATAAAATGGCTTTTACATGCCTTTCAAATCTTATCCCATTCTCGAGTTATTGGCTATGCAATTTGAGCAATGACGTCACACATTGTATGTGGGAGAAAACGGAAAACCAGTCATATCTTTGGATTGGTTTGACTAAACTGAATCAAACGTTGGAAATTTTCCTTGGGTTATGCTCTGATTACATCTGCAATGTGTGGTTTCGTGTAGTTAAACCAATTCAAAGATATGACTGAGTTTCCGTTTTCTCCCAAATTTCATTGCTCAAATTGCATAGCCAATATCTCAAGAATGGGATAAGATTTGAAAGGCGTGTAAAAGCCATTTTTTATTATCTTAGGTGTTCTTCCAAATACAACCTTAAAAAACTGAATTCATAGGCACTTTAAGGTTACAGGATACTCTAGGAAGCCATTTCAAGAAATTTGTTACCGCTCGCTCAATTTTTCCCCGATTTGTCTCAAATTTGCACCAAATGTAGTTAAGTATGTGACGGACACTATCGTATTATACAGTAAATAAGAAATAAAATATTGTTGCAGATATGCTCATCAGTTTAAAATCACAGTACCTTCGCGCCTCGGTTTAAGGCGGTCTTTGGTTTTACTAAAAAGCTCTCAATTTATCATATTTACACTTCTCAATGTTTGTTCTAAAAAAGTGTGTTCGCATTTTTTTATTAATGTAGTGGTTTAGCAGCTAGGATATTTTATTTCTCGACCTATGTTGTGGCACAAGCAATTGACAAATAAAAGCTTGTAACTCAGGTAATTTTTACATAAATAAAACGCGCGAACACACTTTTTTAGAACAAACATTGAGAAGTGTAAATATGATAAATTGAGAGCTTTTTGGTAAAACCAAAGACCGCCTTAAACCTCGGCGCAAAGGTACTGTGATTTTAAACTGGTGAATATATCTGCAACAATATTTTATTTCTTATTTACTGTATAATACGATAGTGTCCGTCACATACGTAACTACATTTGGTGCAAATTTGAGACAAATCGGAAAAAAATTGAGCGAGCGGTAACAAATTTCTTGAAATGGCTTCCTAGGGTATCCTGTAATCTTAAGGTCTATGCCACGTGATGCCACAGAAATATCGCTTCATTGGGTTGTTTATTGAATTTTTCTTTATTTTTTAATACAACACGTGTGCTGGTTTACTTGTCTAATCTCACTGTCTTTTTTATTAATCACCAAAACTTTAAAAACCAAACAAATAACTCTGAAAAAGGAGGGAAAATACAAAAAGAAAACCCTACATTGGCATAAAATAATTTTAAATCTCTAAAATTAAGTATAAGTGATTGTTATATAACTAGAGTTTCGCTGGATACAACGATGACTGTCATTGGCTGGTTTGTGGTCACATGACCTTAGCAGTAAATTTCAATGTCCACCGAGCGGGCAATAAGTGTACTTTCCCTTGATAAGCGTCGAAATTATTCAGCGAAACTCAAGCTATATAACAAAACACTTAATGTCCGATCCCTCGGGAAACAGTTAGTTTTGTTTTCCCTCGAGTCTCGATGTTTCCCTCCACTTCGTCTCGGGAAATATCAAGACTCTCGGGAAAACAAAACTGTTTCCCTCGGGAGCAGACATTAAGTGTATAATATTGACCCATGCAATGAGACTATAAATTCTTTTTTATATATTCAGAACCTATAAATATGACTGATTAATATCGAACTTGATATAAGTGCATGACTGAATTGCCTCGACGCTTATATTTAATAGGGAGTTTCCACATTTTTCTATACTTTCGTCACTTATGTCGGCCTTGTGCATGGCATATTTCCCATAGTCTTCAACAAGTGTGGTTTAGTCTTCAACAAGTGTGGTTTAGTCGGCAAAATTTGGCATCTCTACATGCATTCCGGAATTTCGACGGAAATTGCTAACTCCAAGGAAGTAATTATTTGTTGATCGAGAACATTAAAGTGTTAAGGAGGCTAACGGGTTTGAGCGATAACGTGTTCGTCATTTTGAGGTCATCAAGTAGTAATGAAGCGCTCGGATAGATATGATACCCTTAGAAAGCAGACGTGAAATGCAGGTTTACGAATTTGTAAAACGTTGTATGAGTGCGGATACTCTCCACAATTGTTTCATAATTATTTTAAACTGAACAAAGACACTGTGAGTAGATCTACTAGACAGAGCAATCATCTCCACTTGCCTAGTTGCCTATAGTGTTAAACTTGAAAGCAGCAAGAAATCATTTTGTTACCATGGCTGTATTGTATACAATAATTATTTGTAATAGTTTGTAGATAATTTTTAGTATATTTTATATATAGTATAATAGTCTAGGTTTTAGCTTTCTTTAGTTACTTGATATGGTATCAATACCCTATATAGTATAATACAAGCTTAATCTGTTATAAGCTGAATGAGCCCTATTTAAATAAAAGTATTTATCTATCTATCTTCGTCATGCAGAGAAATAGAATTCGCCCAAAATTGGTTAGACCAACCTTTCTTTACGAAAATTTTAGGATTACCAACATTCTTAATATTTTCGATTTGCATTTTTTCACTGTCTATACACAGCACACTGCTTTTTGCTATTTTATGTTATTCAAGTTTATGCATGCATGCATGCTGTGTGTTTGTTTAAAAAGCCCATATATACAAACGACCCAATTTTCTTCCTGATCATGCGCGTGATTTAACTAGAAAAATAACTACTATATAATATCCGTGAGAATTATACACAGGAGCCGCACAGGGTGAATCGAATTTTGTGCGAAAAGACCTTAATAAATGTTTTGTTGTTTTTTGTTTTTTTTTGTATTTTACAGATTCGCGGTAAAAAACGAAAGTGGAAAAGCGGTAATCATGCACTTAGTCAAAAATGAGCTTAAAACATAAAAAAGAAAGTGCGAAAAGCGATAATCATGCACTTAGTCAAAAATGAACTAAACACGTGAACAAATGCCGAGGGAAGACAAGTCATTGGGTGGCAATAAAGGGTTACTTGCTAAAGGTATTGGAGTTTTCGGCTGAAGAAAACTCTCGAACTAGCCGAAAGCATCACATTAGTAGAGTTTTAAGAATGAGAGAGCTTTAAGCGAAAGCTTGTACATTCACTAACGACAAACGGGCGACCAACAACACATGTTGAAACACAGAGAACCTCTGAAGGTCTTCTTTGTGTTTTAGCTTTTTGATATACTCACTTGAAGATAAAAACACGGCGTTTCTCTTAACAGCTGTGTCACTTCTGTCGCATAATCGTCGCATTAAATTCGACGAATTAAATGCGACGGAACTTCGACGTCTAAACCAGGCCTTAGATTTTATGCATTAACATATATGCAATGAATGCCAAAATTGTGTACACGTTGCTATTTTTTTGATAATTTGAAAATAACAAGAATAATTAAACCTCACAGCATCTTAATCTAGTCTCAATTTTACGATAGTTTGATATTTATATATAAACGAGGAGCCTGATATATCTAAACTGAATCTGCAAACAAATACGCTACGAACACTGGTCTGCTAGTCAAGATAATTCACACGCCTATTTTTTGGGTTAAAAACAACCACTTTCTGTAGTGTAAACAAAAGAGAGAAAAAATCCGCTCTGGTGGAAACGGTACACGGAAATGAACCTTTTAACGTCTTTCCGCTACGCCACTCCCACGCCACAACTATTCTAAACAGGTTAGCAATGCCCTTTATATATAGTGCTTGAGGCTTTTAACCGTGACTGACCTTCACCATAGTTTCCATACTACAACAAACGTTGGAGGGAGTGGGCTGTCAATTGTCAAAGCTTATATTTTGAACACTTAAGATTCTATTTATTCATGTTCCACAAAGATAGATAGATAGATAGATAGATAGATAGATAGATAGATAGATAGATAGATAGATAGATAGATAGATAGATAGATAGATAGATAGATAGGTAGGTAGGTAGGTAGGTAGGTAGGTAGGTAGGTAGGTAGGTAGGTAGGTAGGTAGGTAGGTAGGTAGGTAGGTAGGTAGGTAGGTAGGTAGGTAGGTAGGTAGGTAGGTAGGTAGGTAGGTAGGTAGGTAGGTAGGTAGGTAGGTAGGTAGGTAGGTAGGTAGGTAGGTAGGTAGGTAGGTAGGTAGGTAGGTAGGTAGGTAGGTAGGTAGGTAGGTAGGTAGGTAGGTAGGTAGATAGATAGATAGATAGATAGATAGATAGATAGATAGATAGATAGATAGATAGATAGATAGATAGATAGATAGATAGATAGATAGAGATAGATAGATAGATAGAGATAGAGAGATAGAGATAGATAGATAGAGATAGAGATAGAGATAGAGATAGAGATAGAGATAGATAGATAGATAGAGATAGAGAGATAGAGATAGATAGATAGAGATAGAGATAGAGATAGAGATAGAGATAGAGATAGATAGAGATAGAGATAGAGATAGAGATAGAGATAGAGATAGAGATAGAGATCTAAATAACTAAGACCTAAATAACTAAGGGAGTGCTTTAGATATTTAGGTGCTAAATTATGGAGTAAGCTAGATGCTGATATGAAAAGAAGTGCATCATTAGAAATTTTTAAACAAAAAATTCGTAAACAAGATATTGAAAAAAATGGTGCGTTATAATTTATAAACCTAGTGTATGTACCTCTAATTTGCAATAATTAAGATCTTGCGATTTTGTATAGTTGATACAAAAATCCAGATTGAAATTTTGTATCCAAGTTGGTCAAATCATCAGCTATACAATTATATTCGTTTGAACCAGAAAGGCAAAACTTTGAAATAATATGGTGTATGGCGTTGTCAAGTTTTTCTTTACAACTGGTATACAAGTTTCTTTGTTCATTAAACATGTTTTATGAACTGATTTGAAAAAATACCACTTTCCATAAAAAAGTTCTTTTGCTAAGTTAATTAATTCAACAAAAAAATTAAATGAAACAGTTGTCAAAGTAAAACTACACTCAAACAACTCTAACCCCAATCCTATATAGCGCTAACCTTTGTGCTAATTCTATCTCTAACCATTATCAAATCCTAGCTATTAATAACCCCGGAACTATAGCCTGCTGGAACTAGCGGCAACTGGTGTCTTCTTAGTTATGTGGGCAACTGATGTATCTTCTTAGTTTATTATGTGGGCACTTGCACTTTTTTCCACTCAGAAAGAGCTTTCAGAGCTGTGCAAATTACTTCTCCCAGTCTTGTACTCGGCCTAATTTAGATAGATAGAAAACGTTATTTAAACACGCTAACCATTGTCAGCCTAGGCTGATTTCCACAAGAGGCGTGTACAATAACAAGATTACAAAGATATAGTATATAGTAACATATAGTAAGAAAGTTATGGGTACAAGAATATAAACTATAGAAAAAAAAGTATAGTGAAACATATCTATTTACAAATCTTTTCATACGATGTTATTCAAAAATGTGAGTAACGATTTTAGTTTCAAAGGACATGAGAGAGTTGGTCTCCCTAATTTCGTTTGGTAAAGAGTTCCAAATGTGTGCCCCGTCAAACATGAAACTTTTCTTAACGTAAGCAAAGAGTACTTTCAATATCTCGAAGTTCATAATTTGTCATTTGACTTTTGAAAGTAAATAAATCAGTGAGTGATTTAGGATCCATTTTATTCAACAATTTAAACATCAGTTTCGACTTAGCCTTTATTCTTGCATGATTGCATCAGCGTAGACTTTCTCAAAGTCTTTCTCAAACATTTTTGACCTTTCGGTTCCTCGTTGAAAAGGACTTTTCCCACCTGCAGCGCGACAAAATTCACCGGTGAATTTTTCGACCGGTGACGTAATTCGGGAAGAAATTATATTCAGGCTAAATTGCTATGCAAGTGCTATCTTTGGAAGTTGGAGTTAAACAGACTCTTGAAAACGTTTTAGTATAGGGGTAGAACCACTTTCCACTGCATGTATGACAACACAGAAACACGTCAAAACAGGGCGATGTACATTTCAGCGATTTCCCGCCAGAATATTTAATTAGACTCAAAAACCTGCAAGCGAAACAAGTCCGCCTCTTTCCTCCCGCTTTTCCGCTCTCCCGCCTTTCCGCTCGCCCGCAAAAACTAGCGCTAAGAGGCGGACTTGGAGCAAGTCTAGCATCAGCGTTGCAATCTCATACTTCGCTCGTACAGCTCTGAAAGCTCTTTTTGACTGGAAAAAAGTGCAAGTGGCCCACATAATAAACTAAGAAGATACATCAGTTGCCCACATAACTATAAGAAGATACACCAGTTGCCTGTGGAGGAGGCTCCGGAACCACTATATACAATTTGCATTGAAAATGGCCTACGGCTCGGGTTCACACGCATAAACATTCGAATTCTCCCAACCCACTCTCGTGTTTGCATCAGGCTATATATAAACACGAGCGGCCATTTCAGTTCTATTTCTCAAACATACGAAGAAAAACTCTGTCACAAAAACGAGTTCTTAAGTTTCAGTAAGCTCGCTTCCTTGAACGACATAAATAGATTTTAAAAACTTCAAAAAAGCAATATCACGCACGTGTCATTTGTCAAGCAAACTACAAATTAACGGAATCGATACACAAAAACTCTTCAGTCCTATAATGTAAGCCATTTTCATCGTTTTTAAGGGTTTTATATTAAACTTCAAGCCATTCATAATACAAAAAAAGATCCGTACGCGTCATCGATTGTCTAAGAGATTGTCTTCTTACACAAACAACAAAAAAGATATATAAAAGGCTTTATTGAGATTAAAAATAGAATGGATCATTCAATCATTTCTTTTCAATCGCCGGTTGTTAAAAAAAGGTGCGTTTCCTAGTCCATATACAAACATAAATAAAATTCATGCCCTGCACGCTTTAATATTTTATTCAGGCTATATATAACGACAGACGATTTTTATTCACTTTTGGAAAAATCTCTGCCTGACAGGAATGAGTTAGAAAAACTTTCTTAATAATTGTCCGAATATAACTCAGCGTTCTGATCGTCGATTTACCGGCGTGAAACTCCAAGTAACAACGAACACTTTTTAAGCTCTAGTATCGCTCCATTTTTAAAGCTCTTTCGCTCTATCCTTTACGATATCGACCTCTCTCAATTAACGTCATCCATTATACAGACTTTGTCTTTACTTTTCTAAGTAGCCCCCGACTTTGTGTTATGTTTTTTTTCTTTGTTCTAATAAAACTGAAGAAACTTTATTTTAATATAGTGACTTTGATTGAAATGGAGTAAAGACTTCTCAAAAGGTCTTCAAAATTGAAATTGCGTAGGTGAGGATGGTTTGGCAGATAAACCGAACTTTCAAAATAACTTTATTCCTTTACTGTCTTATATGTAATTCATTGCTAATTTGTATACACTGACTACAAGATAATCTATATAATTAATTTGTCTCAAGCACTTTTTAATTATACCTTTACAAAAAGCTTTCATAATTGGCATTTCATTTCGTTCTTGAAAGAGGTTTTTATATTGAATAAGAGTTCTTTCGCAGTTTAGCTTGTCACATTTTATCTATTGCTGTGATATATATTATGATTAATGTTTGCGTTTTGTCAAGAGTGACGACCGTCGTTATAAAGCCGTTCTATTTGAGCAAATATAAAGTAAATCTTCAATAGTTTTGAAGTTTTAAACCTTACGATAGAATCTTCAAAATTTTTTGAAGATTTTCTATAGTGCATTGCATGGCTTTAAATGTTTGAAGATTTGCTACAGTACATTGCATTGCTTTAATGTTTGAAGATTTGCGACAGTGCGTGCATTGCATTGCTTTAAATGTTTGAAGATTTGCTATAGACTATCCCAAAACTTAAAAGGTTATTAAGATTTGACGATATATCGAAACACCATTTTAGCCTGACTATGCTAATGTTTTTTATTTTGTTTTCCAAGTTTTGTAGCCTTCAATGGTTTGTAAAGACCGCGCTCACGCGACAGAGCCATATAATAAATATACTACACAACATATACAACTCCTTATAAATAAACGTCAACACCGAGTTCGGTAACGGTGTTCAAAAAAAATATAGCTAACTTGCTATCTTGGGAAAGTGTATACCTCTTCAGAAAGTCTGTTTTTCTACCTTCAATCCGAGAAAAATTCATTGGGACTAAAGACTAAAGCATCAATTGTAATTAGCTTCGTTCTTGCTTCTTTTACTATACCGTGAGATAAATAACGTTGTTTTACCCCTCCCCCATCCCCCACCAATCAATGTTGATTTCCAGGGGACACTTCTGAGCCTAGCAAACAAAATTTAAGTCGCAACCTTGATCGGAGGGGGAAGGGGCGGGCACATTTTAAAGATAAATCGCGCGCGCACAGAAGTCACCTGATATAGGCTGTGTCCCAATGTAATTATTCCACGATTGTTGGTATATAGTTTTTTGGCCTTCCACGGCATGGTAATCGGAGGTTAACCGTCACTTATTAAGGTGGCTTGATTAGGAATAACTTATAAAAAAATCATATTTTCCCCTCTAAAACGTTTTGCAGTGTTTTAAAGTGCCTCATTCTAGTTCCGTGCATAGCCCTAGTGTCAGTGCTGATAATGGAAAAGTTTTACACTTGCAACATTTGTGCATCTGAACAAATTACATTTACAGTAATATGCTAATTTAATGCAAATTAGAATTTCTGAACTCACTAGAACAAAGATTTCTCCCCTCCTGGAAATCGTGGACTGTGAATGCTTTTCAAAACTCAAGAGTACCGTAATGATTCGAACAAGCGCCCTCCTTCCAATAAGCGCCCCCTCTCGAATAAGCGCCCTCCTTCCATGCACTACATTTTTTGAAATAAGCGCCCCATCCCGAATAAGCACCCCCCCCCCCCCCCTCCTTCCTCTCGATAGGGAACTACTGTATGTAAATGATGACCCAACCGATAAGAAACGCTTGAGCATCGGTTTAAAATCAACTGTCCTTCAACATTTTATTTGTCACAAATATATGCATTGCGCAAATTAGAACTTGTCATTGATTGATTGAGAACAATTAGCTACATTATAAATATAACTTGTATTCTATCTACTAGAGCAGAGAACTAGGGTTTCAGTTTTTTTAAATCCCTGTTATTGTCATTGTTCTTGTTCTTGTTAAGATTGTTATTAAAGTTCTGCGTTTTTATGGAATCAGATTGCGGTGTTTGCTAAAACATTAAATGAGCGCCCCCTCCCGAATCAGCGCCCCCCATCGACCTCGTAAAATTAAATAAACGCCCCGGGCGCTTATTCGAATCATTACGGTAACACTAGGGCGGTGCAAGGAACTAGAGCGAAGCGCGAATCTACACCGTGAAACGTTTTAGAGAGAAAAATTTGATTATTTATAGCTTTTTCCTATCTAGCCGCCTTAATCTTCGTCCAAGTACTTCAGATTAGACACTCTGTGTTCTAAACTAATCATTCTGGACAATCTACGTTGTCTATCGGCAAAATCAGGAGGATATAAGTTATCTAAGATAACTTCATCTGGCTCTGGTTCATCTTCATCTATACTTGCACCAATCTGCGAAAAAAAAATACAAAAAAATATATAGCACATTAAGAAATCTTTCAAAAACGCGTTATTATAATTCATGAGAACAAAAGGTCCGCTATGCGTACATGTATCTGCGCAAACCCACCACTGTGAGAATCATGTCAAGATCTTGTGTGATCTTGGAAAATCTTGTCAGATCTTACGAAAAATCTTATAAGATTTTAGCGATAACTCATAAGATAATTAAAGAGAAAGTACACGTTCTCTGACCTTAATAATTTTTTATCATGACTCATCATGACTCACAAAAACTGTGGTAGATCACAGTCACAAGTTTACTATAAGTCACGTTAAAAATACTTAACCAGTTTATCTAACTGCTGGAAGATATATCCAAATGGCCAATAACACGGCTACCGCAGATCTAAATACCCCTGAATCGTCTGTAGGTTTGTGCCATGTATGTCGGTACGGACACGGAGAAAAGGCTATTTGAACTGACATGAGCGCAAATATCAAATTGCATTATTTACGCTATTTACTTGGCCTACGGTCAAACGCGGTCATATTTAAAGTAAATCAATAATCTGAAGGTATGTGCCATTTGGGAAACTTGCACGGTTAGATAGAGCGTTAAATTCTGTACAACATATGTGAATTAGAACAAATCGTATAGAATAGCAACGGAGAAAAATATATCAGTTGAACCATCAAATTGCATTATACGGCTATTTACTTGGCGTACGGTCGAACGCGGTCATATTTAAAGTAAATCAATCGTCTGTAGGTTTGTGCCATTTGGGAAACTTGTACGATTAGATAGAGCGTTAAATTCTGTACAACATATGTGAATTAGAACAAATCGTATAAAATAGCAACGGAGAAAAATCTATTTGAACTGAGATGAGCGCAAATATCAAATTGAATTATTATGCTATCACTTGGCATACGGTCAGACGCAATCATTTTAAATTATCCCTGAATCATACTACTCCAATCATACAGCATTGCAATTGACTTTCTTCGAAAATAATGTTGTTCTTCGTCTCGCTCCTTAGTTCATACAACACGGCGAGGAAATATAAACAGTCACACTACTGCACATATTACAGGTCAGCGGTTACACCAAAAAGTTAACCCACGCCGGAACACACACACACACACACACACACAACACGATATAGCAATATATCTGCGCGTTGCGCAGATACAAAAACAGAAAGAAAATTAGTACCATGTTCGTGGTTTTATATCTGATAATAAAATCCTCCTTATATTTACATAAACTTTAGCTTTTTATTTATTTTCTCGATTCAGACAACATTGTTTTTCAAAATTACTATACGCCAATGAACTTACCACATATAGCAAGGTTAGATATACTGCCGAAACAGAGAACGTAGGAGTCTAACGTTTCGAGCGAAGGCCCTTCGTTAGACTCCTACGTTAGACTCCTACGTTCTCTGTTTCGGCAGTATATCTAACCTTGCTATATTTCGATTGTTGTTTCTACACTGCCTACGCAGCACGCTACTTTTATTAAACTTACCAGATAGGTCGTTTTTGAAGCTATTTAAAACATTCTTAATGTTCATAGTAGAAACAAATGAGAGATGAATAAAACACGAGTATATAAATCGTTTGATTTACCTTGTTCTGAATGATTGGGACTGGCAAAGCTAGGACGAGTATTCCCAAAAGAAGTCCAATGATTCCAAGAAGTTTCCCAGAAGGCGTAACAGGAACACAATCGCCGTAACTACAGTCAACGGTAGAGTATATATAGAGTATACGAAGATGTGTATACACGTCGTTTAGTATTTTACTCTGACTAACGCCAGGCGATTTTACTTGTCGATAGGAAACCTCCACAAGGTTCCTATCTCATTTATTAACTAACATGCAAGTGAGTATCTATCGTCTAGCTAAAGTTACGACAACAGGTCCCTTCGCCAAACAAACAAACAAACAAACAAACAAACAAACAAACAAACAATGCAAACAAACAAACAAACAAACAAACAAACAAACAAACAAACAAACAATGCAAATAAAGAAACAATACAAGCAAACAATACAAACACACAAACAAACAAACAAACAAACAAACAAACAAACAAACAAACAAACAAACAAACAAACAAACAAACAAACAAACAAACAAACAAACAAACAAACAAACAAACAAACAAACAAACAAACAAACAAACAAACAAACAAACAAACAAACAAACAAACAAACAAACAAACAAACAAACAAACAAACAAACAAACAAACAAACAAACAAACAAACAAACAAACAAACAAACAAACAAACAAACAAACAAACAAACAAACAAACAAACAAACAAACAAACAAACAAACAAACAAACAAACAAACAAACGAAACGAAACAAAAAACAAACCGAACCGAAACGAAACGAAACGAAACGAAACGAAACGAAACGAAACAAAACAAAACAAAACAAAACAAAACAAAAACAAACGGTTACCCGACTTACCCAAGAGATGTCATGGTCACAACGAAATACCACATTGCAATAGGAACATGCGAAAATGAATCATCCAAGTTATAAATAAGTACTGACAGCACTATTATGGCAATACAGCAAGCCCCCAACACTATTCCCAATCCTCGTGCCGCGGAAGCGATTTGAGAAACAGTCTCGCGCAAACGGGTCGAAGTCTTAGCAATCTTGACCAAACGGAATACCCTCAAGGCTTTCAAAGAGTCGTCGAGGTAAACGGGAGTGTCGCTAAACCCAAGAGTGATATAGAGAATCCAAGTTATATAAGCCGGAACCAAGGAGCAGAAAAACACCAGGTTTTCAAGGCAACAGAAATAAACTTTTCTGTTTTTCTGAACAGCCAGTGTTACTAGAAACTCGAGGGTAAGAATTAAAACACAAATCATATCAAACATAAAGAATTCTTTCCGGTAAAGTTCTCCACATTTTTTGGAATCGCTGCTGCACGGAAGCGTCTCAAGAACGATTCCAAGTATATTCAGAAAGACACAAAGAAGCAATGCAATTGCAACAGCTTTGGCCTCACTGCCACTCGACGGATCGTTAAGGAGGACAAAAACTCGATTTCTTAAAGTAAACGACTTGGTTTGTTGGTGTAAGGTGGTAGCGTTCGTAAATGGACGTGCTGGTCTCTTCTGTTTCGCGCACTTGTTGCAATTAGAGTTGTTCTCGAGCTCTAAGTGAAACTCCGCATAACAGCAGTCTTTTATTATATCCAAAGGAATTCTGAAAAATTTGAACTCGTCTATCAGTGCCTGGATGCATTCGTCCATCGGGTAGTGGATTTTGTCATTCTTATAAAATTTGAAAACATACCTGTCAAAGTGAAAAAAAACGGAATAAAAAATTGGAAGGAAAATACAGTAATGATTTTTATTAGTTTATAAAAATAAATAAACTATATAATAATATTAAAAATATAGAAGTGAAACGAGCATCGCCAATTATGTATGGAAACTCTTTTTTTTTCAGAGAAATTTCATAAAGTAATTAAGGATTTCAATAAACAAGAGTTTGCCACGCGGCAAATTTTGTAATTCAAATTAAGAAACAAATTTGACATATGTTACTGAGGTCAGGAGATTTGAATGCATGTGGCCTCAGGTTCGTGTAGGTTGGCAAAAATACAAAATGAGGAAAGGATACAGCAAAGCCAAGTCCGCTGCTCTCGTCATTTTCACCGACGTCACGGGTTTTTTCTCCAGCTTACTTAGTGTAAAATTTTCCTGCGTTCGGCATAGAGCTGACAAAAATATATCGAGAAGCAAACTTTGGGATCGATAGGAAGTTTATAGCGGCTGAACTATAAGGTCAAATATTCACGTAGTTGGCACGGGCGCCATACTGGTTGACCATTCTGGTCAACCAATATGGCCGCCAAAAAAACTATAAGACCCAAATAAAGCTGAATGCCTGAATTTGAATCGAAATGGTCAGATTTAAACCATGCAAACATTGCTTATATACATCACTTTTAATAAAGCTTAACTAAGCACGAGGCGTCAAATTGTGAGAAAGGAATATCTTCAAAAGATTGATTTGAATTTTAATGACTTACATAAAAACAGTTCTGTTCATTCTTACCTGAACATGTCCGGATCGCGATCAAAAAAATACTCCTTTCGTCTTCGGTCGAAATATCTTTCAATCTCCCTCGTCGCCAGAAGAGTGTCGGGATAGCGGCTGATAGTCTTGTAAGGAATAACAAATCTTTCTCCGCCAACGTTGACTACAACTTTGGTTTTCCTAAGTCTTTCACGGACCTGTTTGTCTTGTGAAGATTTGAGGTTAAGCAGACTCTTTCCTGACGAGGGAACGGATAAGAAATTCGAAGTCCAAAACACCGCTTTTTCAATGGAGCTATCGCTTTCCTTCAGAAATTCCTGAAGATGAAAGATATTTCGAAAATTCTGTGCCACCTTTTTTCGTTTCCATCTCTTCTTCAACAACGACATTCTGTAGCTTCGAGAAAAACTCTAATCTAAAGCACTTTGAAATTGGGATATGAAATATGTAATATAGATTAACCGGGAATTCCCAAAGTCCAGTTGTAAACGGCGAAAATGCATTATCAACTTTAAACGAGTTGCGTTATCAGTGTTGTTTTTTTCTGTTTCACTGAACCACAGTCATATAAAAATTTTGCATATTGCGAGGACTTTTAACTATTAATGTATCACCGAAGTTGTGGTTTATAGACTCGATGATTATCAATCATATGTCCCATTGGGTTACATATTGCTTCGATGTACTGCGGTTGGTCGCATGTCGCATATAAAACTAAACAAATAAGGCTATACATAGATGGTGGAAAACGTGATTCAGCTTTGGAATGATCAGCTGTTCTAACCGAGATTATACTGTTTATACTGCATTCTTTTTATAAGGAATCGTGTGGATCGTCTATGAATTAAGTAATATTAATTATAACAAAATAAGTTGATATATCTTTGAAAACGTTTGTATTGTAGTATAAGGCATTGTAGTAAATTACTTTTAATTATTAAATATGGTTGCCACTATAAACTTACGTCTTCTAAAGCCATCTTCAGTACGCGGATGACAGTTAGCACGTTCATGCAATCGTCATCCTCATACTGAAGATAGCTTTAGAAGAACCGAAACGCCTTTATCGGCTACGCCTCGACCAACTCTTACGCTTTTTTCGTGCTCTCCCATGCAACTTCCCGCGTGCATCCATAACTCGATGGAGCACGCCAAACCATGAACCATTACTTAAAGTGCCTATGAAGCGAAAATTATATTAGTGTCTTAAATGAAAAAACTCTCAAAACGGCAAAGTAATTTCTTTTGCAGATCTCGTTTCCGTGCCTCGTTGTTGAGATATTTCAATTTTTTGATATGCAAATTAAACACTTTGACGTCACACGTGTACAATGAGTTATCAGAGAAGGTTCGGTATCTTCGCTATTATCAAACGAAATCAGTTAAAGATCTGTATGTCTAATGCTGTATGCGAAATAGACGAACAGGATCGGCTTCGAAGTGATTTCGTTTGATAATAGCAAAGATATAGAACTTTCTCCGATAACTCATTATACACGTGTGATGTCAAAGTGTTTAATTTGCATATCAAAGAAACTGAAATATCTCCACAACGAAGTACGAAAACGAAGATCTGCAAAAGACGTTACGTTGTAGTTTTAAGAGTTCTTTCATTTAAGACAATAATAATTTTCGCTTCATAAGCTCTTTAAGAAATGGTTCATGGTTAGCTCTAGATTTTTGAGTGAAATCCTTGAAACCTTTTGACGAATTTCTAAAACACGCTGCTTGCGATATTTTCAGTGCCAGTACTTTTCTACTACCGTATATACCGTAGTAAAAACTCAATCTAAATATTTTTACAAAATACCCTCAAAAATTGACACTAATGCATTATTCAACTGTTGCAGAACAGATCAAACCAGAGCCCTCATCAAACACATGCATATTTAGATATTTTGACCCTTCGCTTACATTTGTATTTTCTTCTCATATGTTTGATTTTGCAACAACAAAACGGAGTCATATTAATCACAAACATTTATGTGCATATACCAAATCCTATAAAGCGGTCTCTGACATTTATTTTTAATTTGTAGGTTTTTTAGTAATATGTCAAAGTGAAGTGAAGCGAAATGAAATGAAAAAAAGTGAAGTAAGGTAAATGTAAGGTAACTGTAAGGTAACTGTAAGGTGAGGTGAGGTGAGGTGAGGTGAGGTGAGGTGAGGTGAGGTGAGGTGAGGTGAGGTGAGGTGAGGTGAGGTGAGGTGAGGTGAGGTGAGGTGAGGTGAAGTGAAGTGAAGTGAAGTGAAGTGAAGTGAAGTGAAGTGAAGTGAAGTGAAGTGAAGTGAAGTGAAGTGAAGTGAAGTGAAGTAAAGTAAAGTGTAGAGTAGAGTAAAGTGAAGTAATAACGACGTGCCATGCAATGTAGTGTATTGATATTATTCAATATCATAGAACAAAAAAAATATATGAAAAATAAACAAAACAACTTTCCTGTAGGACCACGTGAAAGAATCTTGCTTTTAATAGCTTTTGCCATACTGTTCACATCTCGCTTTAACTCAAATTTACCTCAATATACCACCGCGTTTGTTACAATCTAATTTGAGCTCATCCCAATAAACTAGAAAACCTGCCAATCCAAAAAGAATTAGAATATCAAGAACTGCACAATAGCTCACAAGATAATCCAACGTTACGCCGCTGATGGAAGAACTGATAATTCGCGGAATGAGAAAAATGTTTCCTATATGTAAAAACCCGAAGCTACGTGGTTTCCTCATGCCAAAGCCTGCAAACGTGCAGAGAACGCCTTCACTGGCGAATGTAAATCCACTATTTACAAGAATTATACTAAATAGAAACATATACAAGAAATATGTTCTTGAAAATCTCCCACGTGCATAACGATGCAAGAGATCAGTCCCAGATAGAAATGTAGCGATCAGTCCATAGACAATAAAAAAACCGTTCGACGATTCGCTAAACTTCGCCAGATACGTAACCAAGGCGACGGATACGACGTCGACAATGCCGTAGACTAGAGCGGGAAGGCTACCGTAGTACAGGTCCCAGAAAAAGAAATCATTTGGCAGAATAATTAGCATTAATATCAGTAATATATGCGCAAATGATAAAATAAAATAGTTAAAATATAAAGCGAGAAAGGACCTTTGTCTGCACAACAGCTCCAACGAACGAAAGACGACAGATAATTGCTCTATCAATCCCTTCTTTCCATTGATTTGCGAAGCCGAAGAATGACAAGTTTCTCCAGTCGTCAGAAGAGAAGACTTCTCATAAAAATCGACTGTTCTTGTACTGAAGTCGGTAAAAAAAGCGACGAAGAACACAACAATCCATAAAAGAGCTGAAAATATTCCAGGCCAGTTCAGGGCGGTGATTTCTAATCCGTTATAAACTTTCATATTTAAATTTTCAAAAACAATGCACCACGTCGCTCCGGCGAGGAGACCGAGTGGTCCCATAACTCGTAAAAACTGCACCCAGGAATTTGAATCATTCGTATTATCAATGTTGGGGTTAGAGGAAACTATAGAGAGGATAACTCGGATACCAGTGTTAAATACTTCACCGAAGTAAATGTTTAAGTATGCCATCGGGACAGCATACATTACGTTTGATAGTATCTTCATAACGCAGAGTGCCAGTATCAATCCTCGGATTTCTGACACCGGTTCGAGCATTATTAGGAGAGGACTGGTGAATAGTAAGATGGCGATGAAACCGCTGGTCCTAAGGAACGGATACGCCAACGTTGTGGAGCACCGACACTTGTCAAGTACATACTGATTGTGGGTATCCGCATCATCTGAGTTGCGCGGTCAATAAATATAACTAGATTTGAAAATATTAAAGGATTGGCAATCTTCATTATCCCTCCTCTTCACCTCCCGTTCCTAGATAAAGCAGCATGGGCAATGATTATAATCGATACTTTCACAAGAATGTTACCAAATTTGTGACTGTGGTATAATATACATTTAATAGAATTTTAGATTCAATGTTTTCAATGAAATAAGAAAAAAAATCTTATTTAAAAGTAATTTTGGGATAATAAAAATTGGCGTTTTAACATATAGCTCTGCTCTTCCATATGCATATCTCACATATATCGTTTCTAGAGGTAAAATCTACAAAGTTTGTTTGTCCTAAACGTACAATATATTATTTTAAAGAAAAACAAAAAGTGGCCTATATACATTCAGTATATCTCAAAGTCTAAAGCCCCGGTCAAACGAGGATGAGAGTTGATGAGAGTCGATCGGAGAGTTGCAACTCTCGGTCGCGTTTGACCACCAACTCTCATGGACTCTCATGCACTCTTATCAACTCTCATCAACTTTGAGCTGGTTAAACTTTGAGCTGGTTCAAATTTTAATGAGAGTTGATGAGAGTTTTTGCTCGTTTGACCGGTCATGAGAGTTGGCATGAGAGTTGATGAGAGTTTAGCGGCTAGCGGTTTGCACTTTGACTGTATTCGTGACTTTTCGTGACAAGAAAAGGCAAGAATGCAAAATATATCTGTCTATTTATATTTATATTTATAAAAATACGAGCTTTGTTTACCTCGAAATTCGTTCCTAGTCTCCCTGCCACGCGCGGTGAATCCTCAACTCTCATGGTCAACTCTCATCCTCGTTTGACCGGGGCATGAGAGTTGAGAAAACTCTCAGACAAACTCTCGCTTCCCAACTCTCATTCTCGTTTGACCGGGGCTTAACATGAAACGCAAACAGATATTATGCCACAGAAACGAGACGCACACGTGTGACAAATCCCTCCGTTATATAACTAAGATAACGCATTGCGTATATAGGCCTAGGTTTACTTAGCCTAGGAACCAAAATCTAACACGCAGGCCGGTACTATCCTGGCTATCTACAAACTATTTATTTGTTGCGTCACTTGCGTATGTTAGTATCAGGCTAATTTAATCGATATTCGAAACATTCATGTACAGGATAATAATTCGTTTCATGTGTACAAATGAATATATTTATAGGTGGTGAGTGTGTAATTACTTACTTCAATGAATTGCAGGAGATATCCACTTTGAAAGATCGATGTCGGACGGCAATCTGATGGTCCGAAGAAGATACATACCAAGGCACGAAGTGGCGCTCCGTCTCGAGAGAGGGAAATTACGAACCGGACACCGTGTCTTTTTAAAGCGAGCTTATGAAGATGTAAGTCGTGCAACAGTGAAAGGTGACACTGCGCCTACGCGGAAATTGTTTTCTTATAGCCATTCGGGGCAGTTTCGTCACATACAGTCATCCTGGCATGGTCACAAGCTAAACCTGGAGTGCAATGCGGCAGCCTAGTTATCTAAGCACAAAATAAGGCAGTCTTTAATTAGGACGATGCCTTACGCTTTACGAAGGCGAACGAAAGGGGGGAAATGTTAATTTTTGCCGCAGAAAATACTAAAATTATAGTTAATATAGATGATGGAAATTAATTTACAAGAGTGTTTAGCTTAGATTAGGAATTAAAAACGAATTAGCAAGTCAATGAAGTTATTAATGAAATAATAAATGCGGTATGTAGTTGCAACAGCGTTCGCTAATTCGTTTCCAAAAAAGAAACAAAAAATTCTGGACGTGACCCGTCAAGTCTTCGGCTTTCTGCAACGCCGGACTCAAAAAAGGACAGAAAAAGAAAAAAAGCCACCGGCCTGCGAAGTTCGGTGCGTCTGGATTCCAATTTATTGGAATTCCTTAGATGCATCAACGGATCGTTATGGGGCCAGCAGATAACCCTTTCCTCACACACACATCGCTCTTCAAGCTGCAAGCTAGTTAGCTCGCTGGCTAAACGGCTGGAAACAGAGGATAATAACTACTTTTTGACCGACCGATGTTTTTTTATTACAGAGGTCCGATATTTCACCAGTATAGACCGAACAAGCGAGGTCAATAAGTAGTTTATTATACGGCCATAAATGTTGTGAACGTTCTGTGAAAACTCGACCCATCGTGCGAACTAAACGAAAATGGCAGACATTTAAAGTACTTTCCGTTGAGCTAGAATCCTCAACTTTCTTCCCCAAATAGTATTTTTCAATTGCTTTTGTTTGACATATTGCTCAAGATCGTACGTTAAGTAGTTGAATAAAAAATATCTGAAATTCTAATACTTGTGAGAAGTAAATGTTATATTATTACGAACAATTTTACGAACGTTTTTAGACGTTTGACTGTACTGTATGGCAGGCCACAAGTCTATCAGTACTTTACTGTCATGTGTTTTATTTACCCTCGGTAAATAAAGTTGTTATGTTATGTTATATAGTTTAACTTAATTAGCTATAATTTTCGTGCGGCTGGGGCAACCTGAACTTTTCCCATGAGCCCCCATGCGATATAAAATTAGGCAATGGTTCAGATTATTATGGCGTTGATTCTAGTGCAAATATGGGAAAGTAATCAGTAAAGTTATAGCTCTAAGCGTTTGTAACGTAATACTGTAATAGACGTAGTAGACTTGGATCGAGAGACAGACTTGATCCAAGTCAAAAGAAGTAGCAGACGTGATAAAAACAAACTGAGGGCCTCTCTGATCTAATCACGGTTAGCTGTGAAAGCGGCGGTTGAGCATGAGACTTAAATTTGCCGACAAATGGGCGTTGTTCTTCAAAATATTTAAGTTTAGTAACACAAAAGTTGCCTTATATTAAAACGATCAAACTACTAATGATAGTGACTGCTCAACAGATGTTTTGAGGTGTTAAAGTTGAAACTATACGTACTACTGTTCTGCTATATTAGACGCATTTATCATATGACCTTTCATGATCGAAAGAGTTGACAATTCGCAACAATTTCATTTCGTTTCTTCGCATATTTCCTTAATTTTTGGCTGATGGATTAATTTATTGATGAATTTGTACCTCTTGAA
Organism: Corallium rubrum; assembly: GCA_964035015.1. Taxonomy (NCBI): domain Eukaryota; kingdom Metazoa; phylum Cnidaria; class Anthozoa; order Scleralcyonacea; family Coralliidae; genus Corallium; species Corallium rubrum. Next base: position 10,697,048 of record OZ036001.1, read on the forward strand.
CGAAACCGCCAGGTGCCGTTTGTTTACACAAGAAAATAAAATTGCGAATTTTAAAAATTTCCAATTACAAAAAAATTAAAGTCAAGTACAAAATATTGTTTTACTCGCGCTTTAGTCGTTTTGTCTTCCTTCTCGCAGATTTATCTATTTTTTTCATTTTCCTAGATTTACCATCATCTTTGTCCTCCCTCGACTTTATATCAAAATCGTTGCTTTTCCAAGACTCATTAACGTCTTTCTCTGTTCTCGATAATACGGCTTCTTTTGTTTTCTTTTTCCCTTTCCTCTTTCGTTTCAACTCTTCTCCGCCATCCCTTCGGACAACAGCTTCAGTCATCAAACAACTCCCACCCCCAGTATATCCATCACGTTCCTCATTACACCCCATAGGAATATCATTATCCACGACGTCTTCACATAGTGTAATGATACGTAAAGATGTGTCACTCTCGTCTTCCAACAAGCTGGTCACAGTATCTTTCCGGCGTTTCTTCTTTTTCTTTTTCGATTTTTTAGAACAAACAGCCACCTGTTCAACATTACCTTGTTTTAAGACAGTGTCTGCGTGATTTATTACAGGTTGTCTTGAAAAAGAAAGCACACATCAGTCATGGACTGTGTTCGTACAGATTATGAACAGCGCGGCAGGTGTGTATCGTGCATAGTTAAATGTAATTTACTAGGGGAAATGTCCAGATTCTCCTTTTTGGCTAAATAGAAGTAAACATTCACCGAATTCTCCGTATGTACTGTATGCATTTGTTTGTTTGTTTGTTTGTTTGTTTGTTTGTTTGTTTGTTTGTTTGTTTGTTTGTTTGTTTGTTTGTTTGTTTGTTTGTTTGTTTGTTTGTTTGTTTGTTTGTTTGTTTGTTTGTTTGTTTGTTTGTTTGTTTGTTTGTTTGTTTGTTTGTTTGTTTGTTTGTTTGTTTGTTTGTTTGTTTGTTTGTTTGTTTGTTTGTTTGTTTGTTTGTTTGTTTGTTTGTTTGTTTGTTTGTTTGTTTGTTTGTTTGTTTGATTTTTAGTTTGTGTTGTTTGCTGCTTGCTTACTTGTTTGTTTTTTGCTTGTTGTTTGTTTGTTTGTTTGTTTGTTTGTTTGTTTGTTTGTTTGTTTGTTTGTTTGTTTGTTTGTTTGTTTGTTTGTTTGTTTGTTTGTTTGTTTGTTTGTTTGTTTGTTTGTTTGTTTGTTTGTTTGTTTGTTTGTTTGTTTGTTTGTTTGTTTGTTTGTTTGTTTGTTTGTTTGTTTGTTTGTTTGTTTGTTTGTTTGTTTGTTTGTTTGATTGTTTGTTTTAACCTTATTTTGACACTTTGACATGGTGGCTGATCAACCTTATACTTAAAAATACTAATTATAACATAACTGAACAGTTGTTTTTCACAGGGTATTAAAAACAAATTGTAACTCTGAAAATTTGAGATCTCTATATTTACAATATCACTGAATCGAGCTGAATTTACATCATTCTCATGTTTCTCTAAAAACGACTGTGAAATACTAAAGTTCTTCTTATCAACCGAGATTACAATAATTACGAAAAATGTGGTCTTGACAATACGGAGCGAGGGGGAGAGAGAGAGAGAGATCGATCTGTAGTTAAATATAGGTGAGGTTAATAAGAAGTTAACAAACTATGCCATAGTATATTCTAAAGACTTTGGGTGAAGGAAAATTCGAGTGTAGAATATATACATTTTAAGACCATGGGGAAAATTGGTTACCATGCAAGCACGCAAACTGGGACCTGTTGGAAAAATGCAACTACACAGGCCTTCCGGTAGGAATTGAACCCACGACATTGCGACTCTAGTGCAATGGTCTGACCACTGATCCAGGGAGGGCGTTGCCAGGAGCTTGATCGCGAGTTCTGTATATATAATCAGGTGGTAATGCCAGGAGAGAATTGGGTATATTATAAATGCCCAATATTACTTAACATATGGAATAGTATAGCATAACCACCATTTTCATTTACCACTCCAATACCAGAAGAAAGTTGTTTATTTAGTGCTCGATGGAGTAGGTCATTTTAAATTTTCTTTTTATTTGCTGACGCAAATTTACCCCCAAATGAACTAATGAACTTTGTTACCGATAGTTTACAATCAATCCTTTGGCATTCAGAAGACAAGAATACGATGGCCATGTTTGTTTCAAATACTTATGGCATTTCATTTATAAATTACGCCAATTGCAAGTTACAACCCGTAATATCGCAACCCGTAACTACCGAGCATTGAAAGACTAGTAACGACCGCTAGTTTGAACGTCTCCGCCAATCAAAACGCGCTTTTTTTACCAAAAATAGCGTGTGCCATATCAATAAACGGTTTTACATACAGAGTTTATTATACGTCATTTTCTATCGGCTTTTTAACTAGTACTAATAGTAATGGAGAATAACCGTTATCAAGGCAACTTTTTGAAACAAAAGAGAACTAAAATAAGACTTACGAAGTATCTTCTTGCTCTGCTATCCGTTTTAATTTCCCACTAAGCTTATGGCCGTGACGAGCTGATCTTAAATGTAAAACAAAATAAAGTGAGATATTTCGCGCATATTTTAAAAGTATCTGATGTGCATTCTTATAATACCAGGCTGAAAAAAACAAACAAGTTGAATATACTGTATGCAACACAGGCTCATTTTAGAAAGTAGGCGGCTGAACATGGAGGTAGCAATTTAGGACCGCATTTGTTGGAGTGGCGCACCCGGGAAATTTTTGAAGTCTAGAACCTCGGAAATACCATTTCCAACACTTTGCTAAAATTATTGTAGTGTCTGTATTGAAGATTTGAAGCAATCTTAAGCAACAGTTCTCATCTTTTAGCCGTTGACGTCGTCCTGAAGACGTGAAAATGCTCTAAGTGGCGTTGTATAAAGAACGGGGACGGTGTTGGGATTACTCTAGGGAGTAAAACTTATTCATTCTCGTTGTTTTGCAAATATAATTATTTTGTTTAAATGACGTCGTCGTTGAGGTTGCCGTCCTTGATCTTAAGGTCCCTAATACAGATTTAATACAGAAAATTATCAAGTAAGAAATTACAAATTTCCACAGAAACCAGCTTTCTTCACATTCAAGTTCATTTACGTTTTCAAGAGAAAATGGAACGGCTCAAAGTGAACACGTATACGGTATTTACTATTAAAATTTAAAACAATGATTACGAAAGTAGCCGGCGATGATTTGGCAAGTAACCGCTGGAGTTCGCCGGTTGCCGGCTTCTAATGAAACCCCTGATGCAATATGAACGGCAAAGCTGTGTTTACAGTTCGGACACGAATATTGTATACGACTTTTAAGCTGTCCAAGCTGAGAGAATTGATAGGAAAGTTTATGTAAATAAAGACGAATCTCTATCCGATTTACAACACCTGATTAAACATTCATTTCTTTTGAATTTTCTTCATGAATTATGAATGAATTGAATAAGAACTATTATTAACCTAAAAGTTAGAACTGACTAGGGCAAACATACATTAAAATTTTAATTAAAACAAAAACGGGGTAGACCAGGGCGCGAAATAACGGCCGGTCAACGGACAATGTCCGACCAAAACGAGCAGTTGTCCGGCCAAACTTTCGCGTGACTGGTCATTTTGACCGGCCACTTTTTAAAGTATAAATAATCGAAATCGGCAACAAAACTTTTAGTCCAGAACTAATTTTCCGACCAGTGAGGTTAAGAATATTCCTTACCTTCTTTGTCTCATCATTCTCAACAATAATGACATTCTATTTGTGTTGACACGTAACGATACCAAGAATTTCGTTTTCATCTCGCACCACTTACTAGTCTGTCGTCTTCGTATTTTCCAGTTACGACTTACGGTGACCGTTTCGCACATTTTTCGTCTTGCATACGGTGTAAATCTTAAAGCGACGGCCATAGGCATAATCAGAAAGCCACTCCAAGGCACTTTACATGAAAGAGTATTACCGATTACAGTATTAGTAATGCTTATCGTAATACTATCGGAAAAGGTCGCATTTAGGGGGACTTCGTCAGGCTTTAGTTTAGCTGAATAGTTTGACCGTCCACAAATGCGGGATGTCCGAGCCAAAATTGGTTTCGCCGGTCACCTGACCGGTGACCTTCCTGCCGTTATTTCGCGCCCTGTAGACTTACTTATGCGCTGTCCTTCCTCCACATGCTTTAAGAAGTTGTTCATCGGAAAATCTAAAAAGATAAAAACAATAGCATTTGTCCGTATTTGACAATTTTCAGTGTTTCTTGTGATTTGAGTATGTATCTATGCATGTGTAAAAAACCATATTTTAGTCACGCAACCAGCTACAATATTGCCATTCTCTCGAAGACAGTGCAAGTTTTAATAACCAAAACTGAGAAATTTTACAACTGGCTGAAGCAATTAGTTGACTGATGATGACAATAATTGTATATTGGGTTACGTGCATTTATATTAAACAATAAATTATAATTCTTACTTGGTGGTAACTTCATGGTTATCAGTTACAGGTTTATCACTGTCATTTGTAGCCTAAGCAATAAACAAATACTAGATAATTATAGATAAATAAATAAGTAAGTAAATAAATAAATAAATACATGTACAGTAGATCAATAGACAGAATAGATAAATAAATAAATAACATAATAAATAATAAAATAAATAGATAAATAAATGTGTAATGTATAATGTATAAATTAATATACATTCATAAATGTATATATTAATAAATGTACATATTCATATAATATTGGTACATGTACATAAATGTACATAAATATGTACATAAATGCATAAATATTGCACTTGAAACCATGCATGCTATTACCAACTGCACATATACAGTCCACAATAGTAACATGCTGTAATAATATACATGAAAAAATTTCTCATTTCTGATTGGCTGAGAAGAGTGCAATTTTAGTGTAATTCATGCAGAACGATGAAATACAGTGTAAATTTTGTAATTTTTTTAATTTGCACAAAAATCATTTTTTGCTAGGAAAAAAGCTCTTCCTGTTAATTTTTTTCCATGTATGTTATTTGGACAAAGCATTTTGATTAGAAAGATTCTCCTTATGATAAATTTTTTCATGTATATTATTAATAAGTAATATATAGCATGATTTCTCGTGCAATTTGAAAAAAACATGCACTCGTGAGTTTTTCAAAGACCTCAAATAGCACTCATCCTTCGGACTCGTGCAATTTTGATAGTCTTTGAAAAACTCACTCGTGCATGTTTTTTCCAAATTGCACTCGAAACTATGCTATTACCTATACAAAGCAAAAAAATAAAGTCTGATCAATATATAGTCTGTTTAAGGTCAATTAATAAACAAATTAAAGGAAAAGAAAAACAGTCACCTTTACAAATCTACCATAATACAGTTGCTGATCCTTAACTCTCCAGAACTTTTTTGGTCTTGACAGATCAACAGATGAAGTATCTTTCTTAGATACTTGGATTCCACTCTACAAAAATACAGTACTCTACTGACATGTACATCATGGATATGATGTAAGAATATTATGTTAGAATAATTATATAAATTTATTATTATAAAATACATGTAATTATTATACATGCATAAATTTAATTATATATTAATTGTACATGTAAAGGTCTTTAATTAGAATACATCAAACGTGTATCTTTACAATCAAATTACTCCTAAGGATTTTTCAATGTGGCCGTGTCGAGGCATATCAAAGGCACTTTAAGCAGCCACCATATGACACAGTTCAGACCATGGATTCCAGCTAAGCCCTAGGTGTTGCATGTATGCATTTCACTGCCCAGAAAACCGCCCATGGCTACATAAACCACCTCCTTTTTGGCCAATTTTAGGAGAAGAATTTTCAAATAAAATGGCTAAACAAGCATGTAAACAAATAAATTTTTAAAATGGTGGACACAATTTAGCCTACAGTAAAACTCATTATAATTCACTTTCAATGTTTAACTTACAGTACATGTACTGTAGATATACTGACCATGGGCCTAGCAACCTCGATATGTACTAGATTATACTGTACTGTATATACAGTATTAGCATATACCTTGCAGGTGAATAGTGCTTTTCACACAATCTGATTGGTTCCTCTAGCTCGGGATATCCTGCACTATTCACCTGCAGGCAAAACAAAATGGTGGCCACTTTTGCTTTGTTTACCGAAGCAGGAGATTTTATTGATAAACAAGGCTGATGTTGTTAAAATATAACAAGACAAGTCAACAAAATTAAGTGGAAGAGTGTCCACAGGTATGTTTCTTTACAATTTTCTGGCCATTTATATATTCAAAAGTTGTAAAAACTGTTTTGTTGACAAATATTGAGTACACCAACTGCCGTTAGTGGACTGTGAAGTTGCTAGCAACCGTGTCTTGTATAAAATACAAAAAAATATAAGAATGTTAAACTTGTTATTTCATTTGAGGTATATGCTAAAACAATTATTCACCTCAGTGTCGGTGAATAGTGTGGATATTCACCTTGCCAAAGCAGCTTGGTGAATATCCAGCACTATTCACCGGCACTGAGGTGAATAATTGTTAATTAACCACCCATGCTTGCATAATTATGCCCATCCCCTATTTCATGAATATGTTACCCTAAACATATTTGTGAAATGGGAAAATTCAAACTGTGCATGCCTTGCAAGTAATTGTAGAGAAAATACATGGTAATTCTTGAAGCAGTGTACTGTATTGGGTGCTTCACAGTTACTACAATTCATTTTACAAAGGTACATGATTATTGTACAGTACATGATGTACCTCTGACTGTTCAACCACAATGTTGCTTGCAGCTTTATTAAACATGTGATCCCACCAGTGATAAGTGAATTCTTTGCCAGCATCATAGCCAACCTAAAGTTCAAAAAACAACTTCAGAGAAATGCAAAACAAAAAAATAGAAAGGCACTGTTTTCTCATTTTAAACTATGATAATAAAAAAGACTGACATTTTTAATACTCACACCCAATGTATCATTTTTCACTCCTACTTTGATGGCATTTGCTCTACCACTTTCATCTTTACCTAAACCTTTTCCTGTGACATAAAAAAATTACAAAATATAAAAAATTATCAAATTAACTCCAGCTTTAACTGACACAAAATGATGCCAACAGTACATCTTTTTACTTTAATTACCAGATTCTCTGCTATAGGATTTACCCTACATTTGTTACGATACACTGACTACATTTACAAGACCTTAATACACTGCAAAGAACATTGCAAGACATGTTATATACTACAATGGACTGTCCATAGGTGTAGAGTATGGGGGGCTGAGGGGCTTTAGCCCCCAGAGAAAACTCAATGGGGGGGGGGGGTGGCTAATCCCCCCAGAAATTTTGCAGTAACTGACTCATCAATCACCATTCACAAATTATAGGTTACTCATTAGGCTAAAGTAACTGTTACAGCCTCATTCCTATCAGCCAAAAGCACCCATATACAGTCAGATAAGTCAACCCAGTAAACACAAAATCGAAAAATTGTTGAAATGTGTTGTATTTTAATAAGTTTTTATGACATTTATGACCTTCAGTGTTCTTAAAAATCACCCCTCAGAATGCAGGAAATGGCATTTCCAAGACTCTAAATTTCAAAAATTTCTGGGGGGGGGGGGGGGGGGGGGGGGGGGGGGTGGGGGGCATGCCCCCAGGCCCTGTTCAGCACTTCAGCCCCCCTAGACAAAAACAAAACTCTACGCCTATTGGACTGTCATTATGCTAGAATGTATTGCAAGATGTTATTAATACTGCATTGTATATTACAGACAATGTACGACTACTACATTGTAAGATCAAGCTGTACTACAATCTCCTGAAAAGAAATGACATGTGTAAAAGATACTTAAAAATTTATTAAGCCATATCACTTTGAATATAAGTGTTGTTAGTTTATAATGAAAATGTACATCTATTGTGAATTACCTTTAGTTTTGGTTTTTTTGTTGTTTTGTTTGTTTTTGTTTTTGGGTTTTTTTTGGGTTTTTTTGTTGTTTGTTTGTTTGTTTGTTTGTTTGTTTGTTGTTTTTTGTTGGGTTTTTTTTTTTTGGGGGGGGGGGTGAGGGAGGGGGGGGGGTAGGTGAGGAGGGGATTCCATGGTGCTTTCAAAATATACTTGACACCATATTCACACAACTCCACTGGTGTTGGGGGGTAGCATATAGCTGTACAGTATGCATACCTGAACTGACCTAGAAAATACCCTAATAGTGTAATAAAATGACGAAGGGCCTTCGCTCGAAACATTAGACCACTTACGTTCTCTGTTTCTGCAGTATTAACCTACTACAGTATACCATATTTAGAAAATATCCTGTTAATTAAAGTAACTTTAAAAAATACTTATCAACACTGTATTTACGTACATGTAACACACAGTGAATGAACACTTTAGCAGATATTTGTAGCAAATGCAATCATCAGTTTATGACTACTCTGCGCATGATCATTGGCAGTTTTCTTGAGGACCTGAAACTGATGACATTCGTGGATAATTGCATGAAGTTCTCCTCTCAAGGGAGTCTTTACTCTTTGGCGAAAACCAAGTCAAGTGATTCGGTGAGTATGTCTCTTCGGATTTCTTCTATTTCTTCTGAAAATGTTTTGTTTTGAGTTCAAGTAATAAAGAGGGAGCAAGAAAAGCTTACAATCTTGAATAAGGTATCACTGCGTATCAGTATCTCATATCTGGAGGATACCTTCAAAGTCAAACCTGAAACCTCTAACGTAATAAAACATTTTCCTAAATGTAGATTGATTCTTAGTTTTCTACATTGCTTACCTTTACTCCATCCGTGTTTCTCGAGTTGATTTTGGGCAAACTCCAAGCCTTTTGGACGTTCAGAACCGTCTTCTGTAAACGACACCATAACCAAGCTTGTGGAGTGAACGAATGGGATATCGAGGGAAAAGAGGGAAGAAGTTGTACCATTGCATAAATCCCGGATATCCTTTCACGTACCCTTTAACCACTTTTCTCTAGATTTTTTCCATTTTCAAACTTATACTAATAGAGATTTTATCAACTCAGAGATTTTTTCCAACATTAAATTTTTGATGAAGCCTTTACGCTAGCTTTGTGTAATAAAATTGAAAATTGTAAACGATTTCCTCCCCCAGATTCTGATCGAGATTAGCTTTTTCGTATATGGGATAACTCAAAAGGAGCTTTTATCTGAACGGCGATCGAGTTAATAGTGAGTCGCAAACGGCAAAACTCAATACTTTTGCACTTTTCTTGGCTACCTCACCCCACCAAAAAAGGTTTGTCACTTTTTTTATTTAGAACTAAACCTTTTTTGAGTTTTTGGTGACTTGTTTTCATTGCTTGGGTCCTTTTGAGATATGCTTTTTAGCGACGACAATTTTCATTTCCTGGCGTTTCCTGCCGCCACGTTTTAAACGGAAGTCAAACGAGGATTCCAGCGGAAATTAGCAAAGATTATATTTGAAACAAACATCACCTGGAGCTGTGGAGCACACTTTGGTCTTTGGAACGGACTGTTCTTTGCGCAGTATATTTTTAGATTCTGAACCAAAGTGTTTTACCATATCAGTAAAAGTTGTTGTCCAATTGATCACAGGTTATCAAGTGTTCTTCCTATCGAACTCTACCTGCCAAGGCATGACTTGGACTCACACGGGTAAGCAACTGGCGTTCGTCTTCATTTTCGTCTCAATTATCACTGTTGTCCACTGTAAGCCAGTTCGAAAGGCGGCGAAAAAGGTAGACGAAGATTGGAAGAAAGAAGAGGACCCTTCTTACGTGAAATATCTAAAGCAGGTGATCGAGATCTTGGAAGGGGACGAGAATTTCGCCAAGGAACTTGAGAATGTTACGGAAGAAGACATTCGTAGCGGCAAGATTGCGGAACAAATCGACTTTGCTAATCATCGGGTGCGGACTAAATTAGACGAACTGAAACGCAAAGAGATTGAGTCCCAGAGACAATTACTGAGGCAACAGCAAGATCTAAGGAAGGGCATTCATAGAGAATACTGGAATCCCTTGAATGACAGAGAAAATCCAAACACGTTTGAAGTTGGAGACCTCAAGAAATTGCTGTCTAAGGTGAGATAATTTCAAAAGATTTCATACTTTGATAATAAATTTAATATCCCAGTAGAAATCTTTATATTTACAGTAATACACTACTAATAATACAGCTGGACGGAAGCTTAGAATGATGTTGCGTTCATTATTTTATCAACATACACAATTGTTCATAACATTAATTAAATAACCGACAAATACACTCACCATCCTTTAATATATTATCAGACTCATTGCTGTGCTGGTTTTCTACAGTAAGAGAGCATCTATTGATTCATTTATATGAAAGATCTGGTTCACCGACAACCAATCTTGCACGTTGCACATCAGCCAGTGTGGAATGTTGACCTTTTTTGTGCCAAACCAAAATCTTCCAACATTATTATGATCATCATCATCATCATGATTATCATCATTTTTATATAAATAAGTTTTGTGGAAACACCACATAAAGCATTTATTTACAGTAGCAAATATTATCACCATTATCACCACAAAAACTTTCAAAGAATTAATCATAATTTTTATTACATCATCATTATTAATAGAGGTGAGCTGATGTTAAAAAACAGCCGATTGCCGATACCGATTGTTAAGAGCCGATATTTCCCCACCATCGGCCGATTAATCGGCAAAACCGATGTTTGCCAACCTGATGCTCATGCTCCCGTTTTGTCGTTTTATTCATCTCAAGTTTTGCAATGAGAGGAAGTCATCAAGCCAATTCTCGTATTTTGAGCGCAACAAAACAGTTTATTGATGCAATTATTGATGCCGTACCTCAGACACTCGCTCCCCGATTTTGACGGGAGGGTTGCAGCTGTACACAGGCTATGATGACGAGAGTCATGAGACAGTCGATCCGATGGTGAAAGACAATCGGCTGATGGCCGATTGTGAGAAAAACTAGCTGTTAATTGGCTCTGCCGATGTTTTGCCGATGATCGGCTCACCTCTAATTATAAATTTTCATTTTTATTACATCATCATTATCAACATCATTATCATCATTATTATTATCATCATTATTATTATCAACATAATTATCATCATCAAATTTATCATTATCATTACCTGACCATCATCATCATCAAATTTATCATCACCATCATTATCAACATCATCATTATCATTATTGTTATCAACATAATTATGATCATCATTATTCTCATCATCATTCTCATCATCAAATGTATCATCACACCATTATCATCATCACTATCATCATTATTATCAACATAATTATCATCATCATCCCTGTGATCATCATCATCAAATTTATCATCATCATTACCAACATCATCATCATTTTAAACCTCAGCATTAATTAAAAATACAAAGAGATTTGTTATAATGTTTCTTCTTCTATCTACAGCATCATGAAGAAATGGATGAGATTGACAAAAAGAGAAAACAAGATTTTCAAAAATACGAAATGGAAAAGGAGCATGAGAGAAGACAACGTGACAAAGTTTTAGATGAAGCCAAGAGAAAAGAAAAAGAGGAGGAAAGGAAACGGCTTCGGGAAAAGCATCTTCAGGATGCAAAGAATATTAACCATCCGGTACATGGGACGTGGGTGCATAGTTTATTGAGAGGGACCTAGCCAGAGGGGGAGCAGTCACTCCCCCCCCCCCCCTTGCATGACATGATGAAATTTTGTTTTGAACACTTGTACTCAGATGCACTGGTGATTTATCCAGAGGTTATTGACTGGATCTCAGTCGCTCTTCTGACGCTAGTGACTAATAATATGAAATGGTACCTTCTTTGGCTCCTAATCCAGTCTCTGTATATATCGCCCGCATGTAACTTAACTCAACAGTTGTTTTTTTTTTAGTATTTTATGAATTTCCAAACTTTCAGAGTTGTGTAAAATCTTACAGGAAATCTAACCTTACTATGTTTTGAATTTGTTATTTCTAACAGGCTTCTTACATTTTTAGGGAAGTAAGTCCCAGTTAGAGGAAGTATGGGAGGAAGAAGATGGACTTGAAAAGGATCAATTTAATCCCCGGACATTTTTCAATCTTCATGGTACAGTAACTTTTGCGTAATGGGTCATTCCAGAAAAGATCTATACCTCCCCCACAGAGGAAATTTGTGCCATCCGGGGAGGGGAGGGGGGTAAATCTACTTCTGATAATAGTAAAATGTACTAGGACATCCGAACGGGGGAGGGGGTCAACTTCACATTTCCTCTGTGGGGGAGGTGTGGATGTTTCCTGGAATGACCCAATGGATCTTTTTCACTCATGTAATCAGTGGCCCCCCCGTGCCTCCGTGTATGGGTGGTGAAACAATACGAAATGTTTGAGTAAGAATATAGGCTTAAATTGCCATATCCTAAAGATGGTGTGCCATTGCACCAATATGGCTACCATTTCATTGTTTTGGTGCACCAGTATGGCTGCCATCATAGTGTTAGATGGAAACCAAGAATTGAAAACAATATGTAAATGTCACATTCAAGATAAGTCTTGTTGAACACCACATTTCATATTTATTTCTGAAGCTTTCGGCCTGTTGACTCAGGCCTTCATTCTGTAATTGACTCAGGCCTTCATCCTGTTGACTCAGGCCTTCATGAAACGTTCACGTTTCTCTCTGACGAAGGGCCTTCGCTCTTAGACCACTTACGTTCTCTGTTTCGGCAGTATTAACCTACTATACTATATTTCGATTGTTGTTTCAACACTGCCTACACAGCACACTACTTTTATTATATATATATATATATATATATATATATATATATATATATATATATAATTAAGATTTAATGCTGTGTTGCTACTCCGAGTTTCACGCTTTTGCAATGTTGCCTGAAGATTGTGAAAGCGTGAAACTCGGAGTAGTGACACAGCATTAAATCTTAATTATATTCTGCTCTACCTATATGGTATCGAGCGCTTTAGAAACTTACACCTTTTTGTTACAAACACTTATTGGTATACATATATATATATATATATATATATATATATATATATATATATATATATACAGTATAATATAATTATATGACTATCAAAATATAGCAAGATTAGAAACAGAGAACGTAGGAGTCTAACATTTTAAGCAAAGGCCCTTTGTCAGAGAGAAATGTGGGCCTTCTCTCTGACAAAGGGCCTTCGCTCGAAACGTTAGACTCCTATGTTGTCTGTTTCCGTAGTATATCTAACCTTTTACTATATTTCGATTGTTGTTTCAACACTGCCTACGCAGCATGCTACTTTTATTTCACTCTTTACATAATTTTATATGGCTGTCCATTATGCTGACACTTGCATTTTCTCATCTTTTGTAGACAGAGATGGGGATGGATATTTGGATCCTATGGAACTAGAAAGTTTGTTTGTACGCGAGGTAATCACCAGTATAATTCTTTAATAACATGAAAACCCCAATTGCATGCCCGAAGGTCTCCAAGGTATCTGAATCAATGCATCAGTGCTCTGACCACTGAGCTAGATGTATCGAAACATGCTCAGGACAGGCAGGCATATATTTTCTATTTAAACGATGTTTGAATGTAATAATAATAATAAGCCTACCACGGGAAAAGTAAGACGCTCCCGCCCTCCACGAGTCTTAGGGTAGTACCTTGGGCAAGTACTAGCAACCTGGAGCCTCGCTTGCCAGGGATACGGCGAAATAGACCCAATCCAAAGTGTTGTACCATGCTGATGTATGAATGACTGTTGGGTGAAAACAGTCGCGGACGGACCCTGGTTGGAAGTGGTGCCCCCAGCCAGTAATAGCTTTATCCTCTGAGGCAGGCAACGGAGGACGGACAAGGTATCCTGAGCATGACAATTAGTAACATGAAACTTGTTTGGTGAATGTATCACCTTAAAAGACTACCTCATTAGAGTGAGAATTATGTCAATTCAAAACGGAAACGTTAATAATAGAAGCTTTAATCAAACTCACTAAGCAATACAGTACTACAATAATAACAACAGATCACAATACATTACAAACAGTAAAATATGAGTTTGATAAGGGGCTAGCGAACGGACACGAGGTCGCAACTAGGCGAACCCCGTACATAAATCAATAAATTCATGACAATACACATAATGGTCCACTATTTACTACTATACAGAATGCGCCATTATCCGCACCTGACGCTGAACTCAGCCCCCTACTCCCAAAATCAAAACGATTTAGTTTGAAATAGACGGATAATGGAAGTATTCAAAGGGCTGGTCCCGACGTCAAGCACTGAAAAAGACGCATCCTGCTATTCCTGAATCTTGCCTAAAAATCTCAGCAGCAAAAAGGTCTGTTAATTGTCCTACAATTAGGACATAATGGCGATAATGGCACTGGAATATTTGAGGAAGGTGCCTCGCCTGGCAGGGAGGTGGGGGGACAGCAGCCCACTCCAGGTCGTCATCAAGCTACTGCTAGAACTAGATTGAAATGGAATAAGGAAGTTAACAAGATCGTTATGAGATGTTTTTACAAGAGTGTGCCAACTGA
>OZ036001.1:10716589-10751589 GCA_964035015.1 Corallium rubrum
AACTAATTGTTTTGTTTGTCTTCTTTTCTTTCTTTTTTCCCCATTCTAACATTTTGATAAATTTGCGAGCGTGCTTGTGAATTCTTAGATGGCACATATTTCCTCAGTTTCAAATGGCGCGTTTTCATTGACGGAGGCACTGTTACTGGCAATCATTACCATTTTGTGGCAATGCAAATTCTACACTCGAATTTTCCTTCACCAAAAATCCCTAGAGCATGCTATGTAATCGAGTGAAATGCCCAATATTACTTCTAATAAACCCAGTTCTCTCCTGGTATTACCACCTTATATACAGAACTCGCGATCAAGCTCTCGGCAACGGCCTCAGTGGTCAGAGCATTGCACTAGAATCGCAAGGTCGTGGGTTCAATTCCTGCTGGAAGACTTGCATGTGTAGTTGCAGTTTTCGCAACTGGTCCCGGTTTGGTCTTAAAATGTATTTCTAAAACTCATTAATAATTCATGAGGAAAATTCAAAAGAAATTAATGTTTAATCAATGTCTGTTTACCCCGGTACAGAACTGATATCAGTGTCTGTAAATGTGATACAGAACTGTTTAATAAAACATCAGTTCTGTATCACATTTACAGACACTGATCATATCAGTTCTGTAGCAAGTGTACAGACACTTCGCATTCAACTATCTTGAGTGAGGTACGCTGGTAGCGTCCTCATACAAGATGAAGATGCAAACGTTTGTTGCCCAACAGTTGAATAACAAATGATGATCAGTATGGCCATTTATGCCACGTCACTTAGAATAGAAACTGTGGGACTAATATTAAATTAAAGCGCATGCTCGTATCACTAATTTAATTTACCTCGAAGGTTTATCAGCTGTTAACATGATTTATGTTTGTTTAGTTACCTTAATAGGCGTTTTAGAAGTCATTTACAGAATTCGTGGCCGTTCTGTATCGGGATACAGGCACTCGGCTTCGCCTCGTGTCTGTATACCCCGATACAGAACGGTCACTCACTCTGTAAATAGTACATATTCTACACTCGAATTTTCCTTCACCAAAAATCCCTAGAACATATCTAGGAATTCACTCCACTATACCCTTTCACTTTTAGCCGGGGAGATAGCTTGTTTCAATAAACCAAAACAAAAGGTCCGCTATGCGTACATGTATCTGCGCAAACCCACCACTGTGAGAATCATGTCAAGATCTTCAGGGGCGTAGCGTGACCATTTTGACTGGGGGGGTGTAACGTCTAAGTTTTACCGACGAACACGTGGCCGTGGACGCTCCTCCGGAGAAAAGTATCTAGGCACGAGGTTATATATACATACGAAATCCACCGTTATAGCTTCATGTTTTAATATTTATTTTGCATAAACACCTTTATCATAATTATATATCACTATTCACTAAATAAGTGTCATAACATATAAACTATCGTTGGTTGCAACTTGCGATCCTATAACTCCGCTATAAGTCTATAAGTATAACAGTTAGTCATTGTAAATCTACAAATACAATGCACTGTATTTTCAATCACAAGACAGTGTAGTAAATCATAAAAAAGTACAAAACGCGCATGCTGCATGCATTATCGTTTTAAATTTTAACTTTCCTTTGCATATGGACCACGGGTCGGCAAGTTTATCCAGGTCAAGGCAGTCCAAAATTTCATTTGCACTGGATAAAATCATTAAGTCATCAAGACGATCTTCTTTCATTGTCGATCTCAGATGGTTCTTTACCAGCCTTAACTTACTGAAGGAACGTTCATTGCTTGCGACGGATACTGGAATGGTCAACGCTATTTGGTAAGCTTTAGCAAGGCTTGGGTGAAAACGTTGCTTCCCGAGGAAACACTTTGCTGCATCCCGTAAATTCTTTGCACCACTCTTTTCGATGTCATTCCCCATCATTTCGATGTCTGCCAACAATGCATCGGGATCTTTCAAGTCATTGGGAAATATTTTTCCTTCTTCTAATAACTCGATGACATCTCCTATCATGCCAGCTAGTTCACAATCTGCTTTGATAGCCGACGGATTTTGATGTCCACTCTCCGTCTGGACCATCTCACTAGAACTTCCACGATCACACGAGCTTTCGCTATCAGATGAACTATTAAAAGTTTCCTCATAGCCTGGAGAAGTTTCCATGACAATTGTTTCTTCGAAATCGGCAATCTTTTTTCGCTTTTGTTGGCTATCGTTTGAACAAGTTTGTGATGTATGCTCGTCATCAGATTCATTAAAATGGCGTTTAATACTCGACGAACTGGGATGACGGACTGAAAAATCACTTTTCCTATCATCTGGCAATGTTGTTTCAGGATCCTCAGGCTCGGGCAGTTCAGTTCTTAGTAATAATTCTGCATCGCCAGCATCGGATAGCTCATCAGCCTCGGTCTCAAATGGATTCTTTGACTTTGGCGCACCGTCTCCATGTTTTGAGGAATCTGAATTGGGCTGAATAACTGACAAATCACTTTTCCCATCATCTTGTAAAGCCATGTGAGGAAATCCCACATTAATTAAATCAAACATTTTTACAACTGGGAAACTTTGAACTGTGACTAAAAGTCATTTTTACCGACAACCAATTTTAATGTAGACAAACAGTTTACCGATAGCCGACAGGTTTATTTATCACAAGGTTTTCAAACTTCCCGATCGGTTTTACCGACGGCTCTAGTCATTACCGACCGACTCCGCGTTTTACCGACTAGTTCAGTAAAAAGTGGGGGGGTGTTACACCCCCCCCACCCCCCACACCCCCCCCCCCCCCCCCCGCACGCTACGCCCCTGAAGATCTTGTATGATCTTGGAAAATCTTGTAAGATCTTAAGAAAAATCTTATAAGATTTTAGCGATATCTTATAAGATAATTAAAGAGAAAGTACACGTTCTCTGACCTTAATAATTTTTTATCATGACTCATCATGACTCACAAAAACTGTGGTAGACCACACTCACAAGTTTACTATAAGTCACGTTAAAAATATTAAAAATACTTAACCAGTTTATCAGCAATATCCCCTGTCTCCGAAATGTTTTTGTGCAAAACTTTGTCGGAAATATAGAATTTAACGGCTAACTGCTGGAAGATATATCCAAATGGCCAATAATACGGCTACCGCGGATCTATAAATACCCCTGAATCGTCTGTAGGTTTGTGCCATGTAGGTACGGAGAAAAGGCTATTTGAACTGACATGAGCGCAAATATCAAATTGCATTATTTACGCTATTTACTTGGCCTACGGTCAAACGCGGTCATATTTAAAGTAAATCAATCGTCTGCAGGTTTGTGCCATTTGGGAAACTTGTATGGTTAGATAGAGCGTTAAATTCTGTACAACATATGTGAATTAGAGAACATGGTATAGAATAACAACGGAGAAAAGGCTATTTGAACTGACATGAGCGCAAATATCAAATTGCATTATTACGCTATTTACTTGGCGTACGGTCAAACGCGGTCATATTTAAAGTAAATCAATCGTCTGTAGGTTTGTGCCATTTGGGAAACTTGCACGGTTAGATAGAGCGTTAAATTCTGTACAACATATGTGAATTAAAACAAATCGTATTAGAATAGCAACGGAGAAAAATATATTTGAACTGAGATGAGCGCAAATATCAAATTGCATTATTACACTATTTACTTGGCGTACGGTCGAAAGCGGTCATATTTAAAGTAAATCAATCGTCTGTAGGTTTGTGCCATTTGGGAAACTTGTACGATTAGATAGAGCGTTAAATTCTGTACAACATATGTGAATTAGAACAAATCGTATAGAATAGCAACGGAGAAAAATCTATTTGAACTGAGATGAGCGCAAATATCAAATTGAATTATTATGCTATCACTTGGCGTACGGTCAGACGCAATCATTTAAAAGTATCCCTGAATCATACTACTCCAATCATACAGCATTGCAATTGACTTTTTTCGAAAATAATGTTGTTCTTCGTCTCGCTCCTTAGTTCATACAACACGGCGAGGAAATATAAACAGTCACACTACTGCACATATTACAGGTCAGCGGTTACACCAAAAAGTTAACCCACACCGGAACACACACACACAACACGATAGCAATACGCAGATACAAAAATGTATTATACTCTTATCAAATCATTAATAATTCATATAAGGAAAATTCGAAAGAAATGAATGTTCAATCAATATTTGTAAATACTGTTAAAACATTGATTAATAAAACATCAATGTTTTATCAAAGTTATTAGACACCAGTGGCCGAATTCAACTTTTTCTAACATAAAATGATCTTGTCCGAACCTTTCCTACGACGTGTTCATCATTTACACTTAGATTCGGCTCGTCACTGTAAATGCCCATAAAGATCGGCCGCATATTTTAACTCGTATACACAATATGTTAATCCACACAATCTCATGATGAATTATCAGCTTCAAAAGCGATATCACAATATTATGTTGTAGGGCAATGATTTCAGATCATAATGAATTAACAAAATTAGAGTTTATTGTATGCAGATATTAAAACCCCGTTTACACGATGCTGGTACAATTTGAAAACGGAACAAAATCATGCCGTTTAGGCCTTGCGTTTACACGATACCGGCACAAAAATAATATGAAATGTTATATGCTGTATTTGCATACCGGCATGATTTTGTTCCGTTTTCAAATTGTACCGGCATCGTGTAAACGGGTCTAAGATAGTTATTTCTAAAAATATAGGTCATGAGTATTTTTTAAGAAAAGCTTAGGAGCGCCAAGTGACAAACAAGTACCCTCGAAAAATCGCCAAAAACAATATCACAATGTAATTAATGTTGTCAGATTGGCATTATTTCAGATCATAGTAAATTAATAAAATTAGTGTACGTCCTTGCATATAGCTAGAGATTTAAACATAGTTTCTAAAAATATATAGGTTTGGGTATAGTATTTTTTGAGAAGCCTATAGACGAAATCGGAGTTTCTACTGCGCATACAATTTGAGTCGGGATAAAACGTAGTTCATTTATAACATGAGGCTGAAGCAGCCGTAGTAAACATACTGACATTTCTGATTCCAAAACTTTTTAATGTTTAGGTATTCGATAAGGATAAAATTTGCTTATCGATTATCCTTGACAATAATCCTAAACGTAGTGTCTAAAAATAATGAACTCAAAACATGAAAAAACAGTCCCAGCCTATGTTATCTTCCCGTTATGCTTTAATAGATACGATGCGGTAATTTGCATAGTGGCCCAAATTGAATAGGAAACTAATTTGCATATGGGCCTAAATGAAAGTATATGATTTGGTGTATAGGAGTGCCAAGTGAAGTGTCATACAAATACCCTCAAAAAGTCGTTTCGAGAGAAGTGGTTTATATAGAAATAGTATTTTTTGAGAAGCCTATATAGAAGTGCCAAGTGAAGTGTCATACAAATATACCCTCGAAAAGTCGTTTCGAGAGAAGTGGTTTAATAGAAACTTAGCAACCTAATTTGAATTTTTTCAAAACAAATGTACTTTTTTAAAAAAAAATTAATGTTGGTTGTTTGCCTCCACTAACAGAACACAATTGCTAAATATAACTGTTAAAGCTTTTTCTGGTACAGCTACCCGAGGAAGTAACCAGAAGCGGAACATTGGCTCAAAGTATACTTCGTCTACCGGCGACCTAAATATTTTCTAACACCATGCCAGCACATCACAGATTTCGTTCACAACAATAATCTGCAAAGCCAAGGCTGAAGGATAAAATGGAGGAGTGAGATTAGTCCTGCTTTTTAGGGGGCAGTGGCGTAGCCAGGGTCTTGGGTTGGGTTGGGTTGGGTTTGGGGGAGGGGGGGGGGGGCAAGGCGTTCTGTGCCCGTCAAACTAGCCTGCGTAGCTGGAGTGAATACGTCACTAGTTCCAGACTTCTCCCCAGGAGTCTAGAAGATAGAGAGAGAAAAACACGAAGGACCGTTTTATGTAAGCACGTAGCGAGAGTAGCAATAAAGAGTAGAAAATACAACATTGGTGACGAGGGTGGCTACTTCATTGGTGAATCCAATGCCTCCTTTTGACCCTAAATGGAAAATTTGGATCGAAGATTTGCAGATGTATCTGGTGGCCAGTGCAGGATAACTGATAAAAAGAAACAACGCGCTTTGTTATTGTATCAAGCTGGACCTCGTGTTCGCGAGATATTTCGTCAAATTCCTGATACGGGCGAAGACGACGATTTTGATACAGCTGTCCAGAAATTAAATGCTTATTTCGAGCCGCCGCACCCGAACCCCCTAATACCAGTCTCATCATATAGCCGAGTCCAGCACTCGGTCCAGTCGTTCTGACTCACGCGCGTTGGGATTTGCTTAATTTTGCTAACTGCTCTACCCTCCCCTTCAGGACCCTGCATACACAACACAGCGTTGACACAGCAAGGTTTCACGACAGAATTCCAAAGTTGAATTGCTACTGTTTCTATATAAAGTCCTGTGTGCAAGGCTCCCAAGGGATAACATGACAGTAATGTAACACTACGGGCTCTGACATGTACAGTACTTTATTTCCCTGGCGTCTGCAGATTGGTATGTCCATGTACCACACGATACCGCATACTGTCATTTCTAATGTAGTGCCATGTGCAATATGAAGTTTGTCCTCGCAATGTTTGTACTGCCAATTAAAAACATCACCAAAATAAACAGATTTCAGCCGCGGTTGTGATGTATATATGTTAAGTGTCTCCTTGGAAGATCTAATGTGTTCACAGTATGAGACGTATTTATTTTAAAGATTCTTTGTTTGGATATTGTTTATGCCAACTTCCATTTACGGAATGGGCCCAACATCACCAACATCACGGGCATTGGTGAGCAATCTGATAATATACGCTGCGCTCTACGGTCAACATTTTCTTCCTTTTTTTGTAAGTCCAATGTCGTTTCAATGATTGCTATTTGAGACTATTAAGCACCTGGCAACTGAGGCTTGACAAGAATGTTTGCTTCTTATCTCAACTTTAGCCACAGTGTCATCGCCCATGCAACGGAAACA
Organism: Corallium rubrum; assembly: GCA_964035015.1. Taxonomy (NCBI): domain Eukaryota; kingdom Metazoa; phylum Cnidaria; class Anthozoa; order Scleralcyonacea; family Coralliidae; genus Corallium; species Corallium rubrum. Next base: position 10,723,590 of record OZ036001.1, read on the forward strand.
TCAACGATTATACCCTTGTGATGACCATACAGTCTGACTAAATAAGGCAGCCGAGCCATGCCCAAGTGGACATCAGCAAGCTGAGAATGCTCATTGGGTCTAAAAGAATTAGAATATGAAAAGCAAAGATATTGGTTAGCATCGTTAGCTTAACACGATACATTTAACAGACCCTACAGTGTCGTAAGTCATAAAGCAGATCAAAGCCGCTACGCGAGATTCTCCGCCGAGGTCCAAAGTCGTTTTAATAATCAGTTCTACTCCTGTGACTGCATGTACTGTAGTTTTTATTAAAGTGAAAACTGATAGAGATTCGCGTGACTCGTATGGAAACGTTCTGTTGCACTCTGAAGTACGTCCGTTTACTAGTTTGCGTTTTGGTGTCATTGGCTCTTAATAACGTCGATGGCTGTTTCAACGGACAAAATACAGGTAGATCTTGTCTTTTTTTATAGAAAAGGAACTGTTCGCAGCTCATATATATAGTATTGTCTATGTACTGGATATAATAAGGTCGAGGTTTACCAAGCATAAAATATATTACCAAGTTGGCTTTCCCACTCTTTCATAATAGGTATACATGTACGTTTCATAATAGGTATACTGGTGCGTCTGCAACTTTGTATAATAATATATGATAATGCATGTTCATGCATGTGTATGTTTATGCCTTTACTCTGGGGAAACTATAGCGCCGATTATAATTGTCGCATAAGTTGCATAACGATCGACTCGATTTATAATTAGTTTAGTCAAACACAGTAAATTGGGATCGTAATTCACGCTCTGATAAGTATTTAACTCAGTACAAACAATTTCCTTAATAGGCTACGTTTACACAGTACTGGGCGAATTCGAGACCGGTTTCGAATTCGTCCTATTTCGCCGTGTAAACAGGCGAAACCGTACTAATTCGCGGGACCGGTTCCGAAATTTTCTTCCGTGTAAACAGGCTAATGAAGGCCATGCAATCAACACTTTACTGTGCTTTCCTCCCCTCAAGTTTCCAGTGCAAAAAGGCACAAAATTTATACTTAGAGCACAAGCACATTTATGAGAAAACATGTCAAGTATCGCGTCGTGCGTTTAGAGAGCTCTTCTTTCTCGAGATCGCACGCGATGTGTGACCCCAGCTAAAGGTGTTGAAAAATCTCAACAGCTGATGTTATCCCTTTTGCATCAGGCATATCGTGTTACGCGTTCGTTCCATACGTTTTCCCAAAACTTAACGTGAATTATTATTAGATATACCAGTACTTATAAATACAGTATAAGGGAAAATTGTTATGTTTCCCATCGTCTTTTGTGCTTGCAAGCAAGAACCAACCCCGGAGCCAAATCAGTTAATTAGGCAAGTCAAGGCAACAAACAGTGTGTTCTAAACCTTCTAAACCTCGCAGCATGATGCTACAATTATAATTAATAGAACTTAGGATCACAATAGAACACCTGACGTATTTTCTAAACTACGGACTACGTGCAGCCGCTTGTATGGTCATGTCTCCTGGGCTTATTCATTTATCATTCAGTCTGCGCAAAAACTTTCTATAACGTATTTTCGATGTCTACTGCAGTTTTGAAGCTTTTCGCCATTTAGCATTAGAATTTATTAGGATAAACAGTCGCGTATCATTACAGTGTAATAGCTGCAGGACACTTTGAATGTATTCAGTTTGGAGAATCCAAATTTCATGAGATGATGAGATCGAAGTACATCACTGTACATCTAATTAATTTACTCTGGAATTAACTATGATCTGAATTACAATAGGAACTTAGTATAAATAAGTTTTGTGGAAACACCACGTAAAATATTTCCTTGCTTTCATATATATTTCATTAAAACGTTAGCTAATGAAAACGTTCAAAGAATTAATAGGAACTTATTACGTTATTTCTCGTGATATTTACATAAAAATTATAGATACAAATTTGTAATTCGCTCTCAAGTAACTCTCTTCGCTGGAAATGTTCTAAATGTTTTAAATTACAAAAGGAAATTAAATATATCTCATCTCTTAGACAAGACATAACTAGATAAAATTTTAATTAGCTAACGTTAAATTTCGTTGCTTAAAGCGCAACATCATCCGGCAGAGCAGTTTGAAATCTCATGCTCTGATGATGTTGCGCTTTAATTAAGCAACGAAACGTTAGCTAATTAAAATTTTATCTTTAAAGTTATGTCTTGTCTAAGAGTTATTTGCTGGGCACTTATTTTCATTTTCAAATTAGGTTACCCGCCTGGTATATCTATTGCAACAATATCTCATCTCATCAAGTTAATTTCTTTTTTTACCAATTTCCTGTCTACTTTAATCAAATGTCGCCTTCTTGTCGCCTTCTCTTTTCGCATCGCAGGTGGCACGATAGTCGAAATCACGAGAAATTATCGTTTCCCCCCAGCGTCTGCAGTATGTGCTCAATGCGGCTGCCAGGATTATATTCTTGTCGCGCAAAGCCGACCACATTACGCCTTTGCTTATGGACCTGCACTGGCTTCCAGTGGAGCAGCGCATTAATTTTAAAATTTTAATGTTTACGTACAAGATAGTCAATGGTTTAAATAGCACCATCTTATCTCAGTGATTTGCTGGTACCTTACGTTCCAAGAAGGGCTCTTAGATCTGGAGACAAGCTGCCTCTCTGTCAGCCATCATATCGCCTTAAGTCGTATGGTTTTAGAGCATTTTCGGTTTGTGCACCAGCTCTATGGAACAATCTGCCAATTGAAATTAGGCGTAGTCCTACTGTGGATATTTTTAAACAAAAACTCAAGACGCATCTTTTTAGACTTGCGTATTATTAATTTATTAACATTTTTATATTATTAGTTACTAGGTTTTTAAGTTGTATATAATTGTATCTATATGTATATTTGTAAAGCGCATTTGGGCATTTTTGGAGAGTGGGCTATACGAAATTGAAAATATTATTATTATTAATAATATTGACTCATCAATCGCCATTCGCAAATTATATATAGGTTACTCGTTAAGCTAAAGTAACTGTTACAGCCTCATTCCTGTCAACCAAAAGCAGCCATATACAGTGATAAGTCAACCCAGTAAACACAACATCGAAAAATTGTTGAAATGTGTTGTATTTTAACTAGTTTTTATGACATTTCATGACCTTCAATGTTCCTAAAAATCACCCCTCAGAATGCAGGAAATGGTATTTCCAAGACTCTAAATTTCCCAAAATATCCAGGGGGGCATGCCCCCGACCCCTTAGAAGAGTCCCTTTTTCTAAACGCCCCCCCCCCGAGAAAATTCTTAGAAAGGCCCTGTTCAGCACTTCAGCCCCCCTAGATGAAAACAAAACTCTATGCCTACGGAGCTCAGAGTTTTTCTCTGAGTTTAACTTACGACAGCTTGTACAGCAGAAGCATACGAAAAACTCTTTTCTAACTCAAGTTGAAAACACTAATAACGTACAAAAATCCATTATACTAATGTATTGCTGTTAGACTGATGTTTATCTCTTAATTTTCAACAAAGTCAAATCAATTGTCGCAATTAGCGTCGAACGGCGCCAGCTCCTATCGCGTTCCTATACGATTAGAATTAATGGCGCCCTGAACGATACAAAGTCTGTTTGTCGTCATCAAGAATAATGTGTTGAGTGCTAATTAATGATTCAGTTTAACATTTCAGACACAAAACTTCCTTGGATAATTTTTATGACAATTTTTGTGACAAATCCGGATAGAACTTAACGTCCTTCCTGTCCAGTGTTTGGGCCCCCACCTAGATAGAACTGTCAGAACTCTAGTGTATAACTAATGAGTATTATAAATCGAACACCCAAAATTAATCCCGGCACAGGAAATGATTTGTTTAAACTGTTTTACGGAAGAAACTGGCGTATCCTCGTTCACTTTTAAATACATGTATGCATTTCGCGTAGCAATGGAGAGAGAGAAGAATACTATCATTTATATCATTTTGTTGCCTAGCAGCAAGTCAACCTAATGCATGTTTGAATATTATTTTTCCGCGACGTTATTTGTGGGGGAGTAGTATAGTGGCTAGTTATTTAGAACGAGAATGAGATAAGGTTTTGTGGGATATCTATATGTTTTATAGCTACAGTGTAAAGATATTATACTAATTTTTATATTAGAATGTTAAAACATTCCTAGCATTTTGTGATGACATCAATTGGCTTGGAAAGAAAAGGGTTATAGCGAGATTAGAACGTTCTGGCTTCCATGGAATCCATGAGCTAATCATGAATCATTTGAAATAACGCAGATTCATTGTTTAGACGGATTAGACCATGCACTTGGACGAAACAATTTGGCTAATCCTCTTTGAGTGACCTATAAACTTGGTGTCATGCTCACCCTGGCATTAGTCACCCTTTCTTCCCTTCCCTTCCCTTCCCTTCCCTTCCCTTCACTTCCCTTCCCTTCCCTTCCCTTCCCTTCCCTTCCCTTCCCTTCCCTTCCCCTTCCCTTCCCCCTTCCTTAACCCTCCCTTCCCCCTTCCATCCCTCTTCCTTCCTCCTCCTTTCCCCTTCCTTAACTCTCCCTTCACCTTCCTTACCCCTGCCTTAACCCTCCCTTCCCCTTCGTTTCCCCCTTCCTTAACCATCCCTTCCCCCTCCCTTAACCCTTCCTTCCCCCTCCCTTTCCCCTCCCTTTCCCCTTTCTTAACCCTCCCTTCCCCCTTTCTTCCTCCTCCCTTCCCACTTCCTTAACCATCCCTCCTCCCTCCCTCCCCCCTTCATTAACCCTCCTTTCTCCCTTCCTTCCCCCTTCCTTAATCCTCCCTACCACCTTCCTTCCCCCTTCCTTCTCCCTTCCTTAACCTCCCCCCCCCCCCTCCCCCTTCCGTAATTCCCCCTCCCTTCCCTCTTCCTTAACCCTCCCTTCCTCCTTCCTTTCCCCTTCCTTACCCCTCCCTTCCCCTTCCTTAACCCTCCCTCCCCCTTCCTTAACCCTCCTTTCCCCCTTCCTTCCTCCTCCCTTAATCCTCCCTTTCCCCTTCCTTCCCCCTTCCTTCCCCCTTCCTTAACCCCCCCCCTCCCCCTTCCGTAATTCCCCCTCCCTTCCCTCTTTCTTAACCCCCCTTCCCCCTTCCTTCCCCCTTCCTTCCCCCTTCCGTAATTCCCCATCCCTTCCCCCTTCCTCCCCCCTTCCCTTCCCTTCCCTTCCCCTTCCCTTCCCCCTTCTTTAACCCTCCCTTCCCCCTTCCGTAATTCCCCCTCGCTTCACTCTCCCTTTCCTCCTCTTCCCTTATACTCTGGCAGTGATTTAAAGCCAGACACACCTTGCGTTGTCGCCGTACGTGTCGCTAGAGACTAGTCCCCTTTTAACTAGACTCTAGAAAATATACTATTAAAAAATAATTAAAATACATTAATCTATTTTCTATTTCAGTATCGCCTCGAAGCTTCGTCTTTGAAGCCTTACCGAGTATAAATGCCTCTCTGGGAGAAAAGCTCGAACTGAGGTGTTTTGTCGATGGTTCGAACAGTACATCAATCCTCATGTCTATTGCCTTACATTCTCGAACAGCCTTTGGAGAACTGAATGCCACTTGCAAGTTCTTTGCAAATGGCAGCGGTGGCGAGTGTCGTTATACGATTCCAGAAATACAACCTTGGCATCAAGGGAAGTATGATTGTATAAAGATATACACGGATAGGAAATGTTTTAGCAAAACTTTAGAACTATCTGTTTCATCGCGACGGCTACGTCCAAGTTCGACATCATCAACCATACGATATACATACACAACTGAAAAGCCAGTGACACCTGAATTAGGTAAGTTATACTATACCTAGTGTCCAAGCCCCAACCCGTATAATACCGCGAGCTACGCGGGCTATAGGTATGTCACATACCGTAGAGTTCCCCTAAAGTAGTGGGCTATTATCATTCATAAATGTAAAACAACTACCTATCAAAAATCCTACGTCATCAGAACCTGCCGAATTTGGAACTCTCTTGCAGACAAACTTGACCGAAACACAGATACTCTTTCTTTATTTAAATCAATTATGCTTAAGTATTATTTTTTATCGTTGGTAACTTCTTATAACTGTGAAGACCCTCGCACGTTTAAAACAATTTGTCTCAAATGCAAGTCTGTTCGGAGTCTCACTGACCCAATTTCTTGTTGTATGTAATTATGTAATACTTATAAATGTACCGTGTGATTTTATAGTTATCTCTCTATATCTTTTGCATGTTTAGGGTCCACAGTAATTGGCTAACGCTGTTGTGGTTCCCCTGCCAATTTCTATGTTTATTTTTATGTATGTTACATATGGCGAAGTTAATAAAATAAAATTAAAATAAAATAAAATAAAATAACTACCCGAAAGTAACGGTAAATTTTCGATACCTTTATAACTTCCCAAATGTTTAAATAAAGTTTTCTATCTATCTAAAGTAGCGGTCTTCCCGAAAGTAACGGCTACCTGAAAGTAACGCGTTATATATTTAACCGATAATAACTGTTCTATCTGAAAAAAAATTGCTTACAAACAGCACTGAACTGACCTAATTCCTCAAGCCACAAACAACGAGGGCCTCTGATGAAGTCACTATAGAAATATAAACACGTGCGTGCGTGCAATGTAATGGTGAAGTAATACGAGCAACAAATTGCTGAAACATTGTTGCGTTGCAAGTTGGAAAACGTTGTTGCACGTATTACCACCCACCTCAAACATGCATTGCCACGCAACAATGATTTTGTTGTTGCAAGTTGAAACAGCATGGTGCAGCAAGTAGAACTGGCGTCTTCTTTTTCAAGAAATTTTTCCAACTTGCGACAAAATTATTGTTGCGTGACAATGTTTATGGTGGGTGGTAATACGTGCAACAACTCTTTTCCTGAGAGAACTTTTTATGAGAGTCGCAGAAACATTTCCTGAAGCTTGACGAACGTCTTCCGAACGTCAGTTACAATACACCAAGCGCAATATTATACCACATGCCCTACAGCATGTATACGTACTACTCATAATATTGCCTTCTTGGCAATATACTACTCATAATATATACTACTTAGCAATATACTACTCGTACTACTCATAATATTGCTTCTTGCAACCAAAGCTCGCAAACGTCCACATCCATTACATTCCATTCCATTACATCCATTACATTCCATTACATGCATGCATGCATAGTCATGCATGTACTCTATAGTTAAAATTTCAATTCATCAAGTCTCTAATATTTTAGAAATGACGACAACCAAAAGTGACACGACGTCGAAAATAGAACTGATACCATCTACTTACAGAAGTGAAAATCTCGTAACAGTTGAATTAGGTAAAGTAATATTATTCTGCTCAACTTATATCTTCTTTACTAAATATTCTCTAACAATGGGCCATTTGTACGATGACGTAGGATAGCTCTGGCAAAACGTTCCAGGGACGTAGCCAGGAAGGGTGCCGGGGGACTGTTGATATAAAACAACAGACATGTAACTACAAAACTGATGCAATATGAATTGTGTCAGGAAATAAACTGTAAACAGTGTATTCAATCTACTGAGTGTATGCATTTTGAGTATCTATGTGACGTTTGCGTGTTTTGAGTATTTTATATGACGTTTTTTAACCTTTAGAGTCTGTAAAATCTTCCTCCAAAAGCCAGGAAATGGCATTTCAGCGACTCTCGATTTCAAAATTTCCTGGGGGAGCATGCCCCCGGACCCCCCTAAAAATTTATTTTCATTTCGCCCCCCCCCCCCCCCCCTTTCTAGTTGTAGGCACCCAATGCTATCCAATGTGAAATAAAAGTAGCGTGCTGCGTAGGCAGTGTAGTCTGTGTAGAAACAACAATCGAAATATAGTAAGGAATTTATCGATATATACTGCCGAAACAGAGAACGTGGGAGTCTAACATTTCGGCCACGTTCTCTGTTTCGGCAGTATATCTATAAACCGGCTTGCTGTAAAACCTGATTGGTTGAAATAACCAATTAAATTGGTTATTTCAACCAATCAGTTTTTACAGTATATATTTCGATTGCTAACCTATGTCATCGTGTAAATGGTTTATTGTTTGCCAAGTATTACAGTGTCTATGAAGTGAAAAATATGTTGGCATTTTTGTTGTTTTATTGTACAGAGGAGCATGACAGGAGCACTCACTAAAAATTTCAAGAGAATCTGATGCGTAGTTTTCGGGCTATCAACTCTCAAAATTTGCCATGGGTAGTTTGTTTTGGCGAAATTTGGGCTTCTTGGATTAATAGTGAAATCGATATCTATTGTTCTTATGCATAGTTGTCCATCTGCGTACGTCATAAGCATTGTTTCCGAAAGCCCAGTTCAAGAACGAACTAGCCATGGCAAACTTTGAGAGTTAATAGCGCGAAAACTACGCATCAGATTCTCTTGAAATTTTCAGTGAGTGCTCCTGTCCTGCTCCTCTGTACAATAAAACAACAAAAATGCCAACGAATTTTTCATTTCATAGACACTTTAACAAATGTGAATAGTTAAACTTAACTGATAAGTGTAAATAAAGTGGATTTGGTACAGTTTTTGTGTTTGTTTTTGCTGTGCAGTCCGGAATGCCATGCCAGCCGGGTTCGAGCTCAGAGGTTTTCTCGGAGTTTAACTTTACTTTATCAACTTCAAACTGGAAACACTACTAACAAAGTGGATTTGGTTTGACATTATAATAATAAGTTTTTCTCCATTCATTTTAGATACCACGTCCCTAATACGTGCTACGACGCCGGCAAGTGGCTCAAAGTGGACAGCGAGATCCTGGAACAACAATATGATTATTTTTTTTTTCTTTGCAAATTTTCTTTTCTGAGAAAGAAAAAAAAAACATGCAGGAGATGAATTTTAGGTGATTTTGATGAAGCATTGTGATACTGTGTATAAAAATTGTTTATAGTTATATAGTTTAATAAAGTATAGAGAATGACTTCACAAGTGCCGGCGCCGCTTGAAAGGCTAAACATGAGAGTTGAGCCAAGTGCACGGACAGGTGGGTACTAATCTGCCGTGTACTCTCAGGCTCTACCCACACGTATCCGGTTTCTTTTAAAAACGCACCTTTTTGTAATTGTATCCGTTTTCAAAAAATCCGCGTCGACACGAGAATAGGAAAACGGCTTTTTCAAAAAGTTCCACTTTGGAGGCCGTCTTCGAAAAGTTCCATTTTTGATAACCGCTTCATCGTTCACGTGCATGGACGGAAGGCCAATCCGTAACAAAAATGTTGCGTTTTCAAAATATCCGGATGCGTGTGGACGTATACGTGTGGATGGGGTCTAATGTTACGAGGGCCTTCTATCGAATTCAGTTCAGCTGCACGAGAGGCCTCGCAACCGAGTGGGATCTTTTAATACTGATAACTAAATAGAGGATTTTACATGGCGGCGCGAAGATATGAATTTTATCTTCGAGTGGGGGAAAACAATATTTTACGAATGAGCGTAGCGAATATAAAATTCATATCTTCAAGCCACCGTGTAATGTTCTTTTTATTATGTAGATGCAATGCAAAAAGCGGGTAAATTCTAAATGACATCATCGATATCTTCACTAGTGAGGATATGGAAAATACGGCGCTGCATATTTCCTAGTAAAACACTCATATCTATATATAATAAAGACGGTTATGCCACGACACAAACGACAGGTGCTTTACGAGTCTTTATTAAGCTTTCAAAGAGATTGGTGTAGTTGGAACTGGGAAGTAGAAATATACAGAACACTCCGTTACTTCGGAGACCAAGACTAAAGCCCGTTCTCCATTAGGCGAATTTGTTCGCGCAAATCGAATCGAAATACCCGTTCATGCCATGTAATTGGTTGGTGCTGCTAGTTTTCGCGCCAATTTCCTTACATGCCAATCATATTGCTGGAGAATTCGCTTCGCGCGAACAAATTCACCTAGTGGAGAACGGGCTTAACGTACCTAGCGACCATGCTAGCGACTAATACAAAGCGTCACGAACAGGGGCGGACTGGCCCACCGGAGAGTTACCGGGAAATTGGATAAAGGGGGCGCCTGACCGAATGTTTTAAGGGGGCATTCCGGTCACAACCCCCCGGAAATGTTTGAGCTTTTGAGTCTCTAAAATTGCATTTCCTGAATTTCGAGAGTTTTGATAATTTTAAGCACGATTTTATGTCGGCTTTTCTTAGTTTTTTTGACTCGCAACATTTATTAGACAAAGTCACGCGGGGAGCACAGTTTTACGATTGAACTACTTACTCTTGGAGTTTCAAAAAACATCTATGAGGCACGAGTAACAAAGAATGTCAGAATGAAAGAAACAAATCAAACGATAACTCGATAATCTCGATTACAAACTAAGTAATTTAGCGAATACAGACGAGTCTTTAGTTAGAATCGAAATTATGTCGTCCACGGTAATTCCGTCAAGCAAGTCCTTTTCGCTGCACATAAGCATGAACACTTCTAACTTCTCGTTTGCTAAATTGCATCTCAGACGTGTTTTAATAAATTTCAGTTTACTAAATGCTCTTTCACAACTAACTTGTGTAAAAGATAGGGTAAGTAGATATTCATAAACAAGAAATAGATTCGAAAAAGCAGATGCGTTTAATGAATATCTATAAAGAACTCGATGGCAACATGCGAGACATTTCTTGCAGGATCCATTGCACACTTTTTCCGCGGACTGTTCTTCAGGTTCCTCAGACTCGCTGTCTGTTCCACTGGCGTTGTTCAATTCGATCTCGCTATCTGAATTTAAGAATTCATCTTGAAGCGTTCGTGAGAGCGAATGAAAATTTCTTGCGAAGCTCAACAGCTCCTCTTTGAGTTTGGAAGAATCTATTCCTGCCAATTCTGCTACTTTCTCCAGGCTGTTATTCGGTACACCTTTCTCAATAATCTCTTTGAACCGACGGGGATCGAGACACGCCGTATCTTTAATCAGTTCGCTGTTGACAGAAAATCGTTCGTTGATGCTAGTTGTGATCTGGTCTACTACTCGTCGGAAAACATCTGCACGAAAGCGAGTAAGCTGATCTTGAGGAACCATGTCGGAGATTAGCTCTCCAGGCATACGTTTCTTCCTGGAAACTCTTGATTCGCAAAGTTCGGCTTCAAGTTCAATGTCTAAGTCGCTTTCAAGCAACAAAGAATTTCTTGAGTGGGTGAAGGCTACTGCTTTTTGATAAACATCATCAAATGAAATTAGTTGAAGCTTATCTTTAGCAGACTGGACCATGTGCCAAGCACTTAGATAGTCTAATCCTTTTGTTTGCAAATAATCGGATGCTTCTCGTAAGATACTGTAAACCCTAAGAAGCAAGAAGGCCGTGAGAATTGTGTCAAACTGACACCATTTTGCTAACAATGCCGATGCTTCATATGTTGCTTTGGAGTTGAAATTTGGCGCTGTCTTAATACCGTGGAGCACCTGCAGCAAAACAAGAAACGTTCCTTTCTCTGAATCATCATAACTACCAAGGATTGTCTCAAGAGCCGCCTGCTTTGACCACCATCTTGTTGCACCGATCTTCTGTAGCCTCTTAAGCTTTGCTGACCCGACAGCTTGGGCGCCTAATACTTCACTCCACACATTCATTCGTTTACAGGAATCTGAGAAAAAAGTGGCTGTGCTCTGAAGAAGCCCCATCAGGTTCTTAACGGCTATTATGTTTTCGACCATGTCTGTAGCTGCAAGATTCAAAACATGTGCATAGCACCAGGTATAGATGGAGTTTGGAGAGACATCCTTAATAAGTTTTTGGACACCATTAAACTGGCCACGCATGTTTGATGCACCATCAAACGATTCTCCGACAATATTCTCCATTTTTAATCCATTGCCTTCAAGGTTGCCTTTCAACATTTGAAAAATTCCGGAGGCTGAGGCGTCCATTGCATTCTGAACCGAAAAAAGACGTTCTTTTACCTCTTCTCCCACAACATAACGTAAAACAGTGGTTTCTTGGTCAATGGCAGCGGTATCTTGGGTGCTATCCATTTGAACTGAGAAACGTCGATCTCCAATTTCTTCCACTATCTTGGACTTTAGACTGTTCAATATTCCTTGTAAAATCTTGTTGACGGTAGTTTTAGAGAGCATTGTCGTCAAATTTCCACGTCCTTGAGATCTTCCTTTTCCTTTCCGCTCCAGGTTGTCGTGTCTCTTCTTACTGGCATCTATCACTTTGTGGATGTGATTATTTAGAGGGACATCAAACTGAGAAATTAATAGAATCAGTTCCAAAAAGTTGCCATGGTCAACAGACCTGTCACCCAAAGTGTACATCGATTCATAACGGTGTCCTCTGAATGGTAGTGCTTGTTTCCCAAGAAATTTTATCACTGCTAGAATTCTTTGCAAAACGAGAATGTTATCTTGTATTGCACGCTTTCGGTCATTAACCATTTCTACGTTAACTAACGTTTCAATGTCCTTTTCGGATTGCGCATGAAAAAGTGCCATCACAGAGGAATTATGAGACTTTGACCCTTCGTGATCAGTGATTCGTTCGTATACATGGGAGTACTTTGTAAAACCGTCAGTGAAAGAAGAATTTGTATCAGAAAAAGCCAAACAAACGTTGCAATAAATGCCCATAACCTGGCGATCTACAACCTTAATGGTTATCCACTTTCGATCCACATATTTTTTATCGGACACTTTTCTTTGGTAGACACGTTTGGGGTCAAATGGCAAACTGGAAACATCGCGGCAACTTGGTTGGCAACAGTTGTTTCTTACACGGGCTACTTTTATGTTAAGTGCTGTACTGTCAGGAACCTTTTGAAAGTAAAATTCATTGCTTTCGCCCGCTGGCTTGATCTCCATTTGTTCACGTGTTTTGATAGCACTGTTTCCACGTTCAGACACGCCCAGTTGAGAAACAACCCCGCTAGTTCCCGAATCAAGATTCCCGATAGCACCATCTTCGGACTGCAATATATACAATTATACATATATAATGAATTATTTCTGTAAACAGCAATACAAAATATGTCTAATGTAAATATTATTGGTATATAGACTTACAAACAGCAGAACAGCTTGTGATCATTTGTAACAGTGACAGACAATATAGGGAGTGAATTTATAATATTAATTTAGTAATTTAAACATTCCAATTTCCAACAATTATAGAGGGAGTGAATTTATAATATTAATTTATTAAATTAAACATTCCAACAAACGGCGGGCGCTGGGTTTTTTTTTTTAGATTTCAGCAGACAGCAGTTCAGCTGATCAACTCGAAAAACGTTTTGAAACATATCACATATTTTATTAATATGTTATTCAATATTGAATTAATTACGTATCTCAATAAATTTATAAAACCCGAGCTAGCTTCCTAAAGATTTAACGGACAGAGATGAACTATTAAATTAGTGCATTTTTTATTTAAGCTCGATATTGAAATCCATTATTCATATAACCAAACCAAATCGAACATTCCACTTCCAGCGTTCCACAACAAAACCATGTAGAATTGTGCCACTGCGAAATTGTTATTTAGTATATTTACCTCCGTCACCACGGCGGCGTCACTTCTAGCACAAGATGTTGGTGAAACAAAACTTATTTTTCGCTGTTTTGGATCAGAACCCGCTGCGAGAAGTTCTTGTCTTCTCTTTTCCTGTCTATTTTGAGACCCGCTTTTCTTAGAGGATTTATCCATTCCATTCCATTGTATTTAGCATGCAAACATTTGCGTAAATATGAGTTGTGAGTACTGCCTGTTGTTACAACTTGTCAAATTAAACATGACCTGCGTGGCCGGATCATATTCATGGTGTCGGATTGCATGGGCGTGCCATGAACGGTTTGATTCGGAGTGTGAAAACGGAAACAGAAGCGAAAATTAAAAAAATAATTATAAACATCTGGTGAAAACGGTTAAACGCATAAATTCATCAGTTGTGTTTGACGTTTACGACTCTGTATTTTGTAATTCATAATATTTAATGCACTTTTTTGATTTTTCCGATTGTCCTTGTGGCCGTGGGGGCGCCAAACGGCAAAACCGAGGGGGCGCACCGGGAAATTTCCCGGTTTCCCGGTGGGCCAGTCCGCCACTACTCACGAACGCGCCCATACATCGTATATACTAATACAGATTATACAATACCCTGGTTGCTATGCGTGTTTTCATTGGTTGTTGGCCATGTTCTATTAGAGGACAGACACATGGACACGTCAGATCACGTCAGCTGACTTGCATTGCTTTTTTCGGTGTTCATGCCCCAAAATCCTATGAGATCGGCAGCTGAAGGCCCATTTACACACGCTTGATTTTTGGTACGGCTCGGCTAAATTGTTACCCGTACCAATTTTATCCGCGCTTGGACCTTGTCCCCGAGCCGGGCGTAATTTATTTATTTTGCTGATTGGAGTCAGCATTTATTCATTGATATATTCTGTAAACGCCAAGAACGGCAAGACGTTTAAATAGAAACCCTTTTAGACACTCGTAAGTTTATACTGTAAACTTAATCTAGTAACTATCATTATTATAAAGTTCTATACCGTGTCCTTACGTTGTTTTCAAGTTTTTACTTAACCTATTAAGCAGTATACAGCTTCACGTTTTCGTGCTTTCCCTTTGCTACTGTGGACGTGATGTTTTTCATTGACTTAATTGCAAGCACTTGTCATTAATACTCATAGGCTTTATCCATTTTCTTTTGTCCTGTATTATACAGACAGAAAGGTTGTCTGTTGTTTTTCTGTTGTTTTTATCTCCTATTATAAAATGTAGTTTTTGAGCTGTTAACTTTTGTAAAAACATAAAAGTAATTCCTTTGGAAACTTCCTAAATGGCTAAAGACAATATATTTTTACAACCAGGGTTTAATATGAAATCTGTAAGTTTTCCTTTGATATGTTCAACTTTCATTTTTAGTCATCCTAATCATAAATTCTGTAATTACCCTGAGGAATATCATTTGTTTGTGCTTATTTTAATTGGAAGGTGGGGTGGGTGGGGTGTATTTCAAAAAGCATATAAAAGCGGGCGAGCTAGGGGTTGTTGCATTTATGTATTTCTAGTAAATAGGTAGTCCCAGCACGGGTAAAATTGGTACGTTAACGTATACCATTTTTATCCGAGCCATTCCAAAAATTGAGCGAAGTGTAAATGGGGCTTCATCAGTCTACCAAAATACGGCAAGAGTTTCGATAAAAAAACTTTTAAATTTTTGTATTGTATAAAACAAATAGATTCCATTCTTTTGTTGTCTGCATGTTCAGTTATAGATGTGCAGAAGACGTAACAACGTGGTAAGAACATCAGTGACAATGCATTCAACTGCGTCTCGTGGGCCTATGGCACGCCAGGTGTAGCAATATTCTATAAACTGGAATTTTGTTTGATTCAACCAAAGTTCAATGTTCAACGACAAGCATTCAACAAGCTTATTCAACATTCAACAAACTTTATTCAACATTCAACAAACTCATTCAACGTTCAACAAACTTTATGCAACATTCAACAAACTCATTCAACGTTCAACAAACTTTATTCAACATTCAATAAACTCATTCAACGTTCAACAAACTTTATTCAACATTCAACAAACTCATTCAACGTTCAACAAACTTTATTCAACATTCAACATTCAACAAACTCATTCAACGTTCAACAAACTGTATTCAACATTCAACAAACTCATTCAATGTTCAACAAACTTTATTCAACATTCAACGAACTTTATTCAACATTCAACATTCAACGTAATGTCGAATAAGAGCCCGCGTTCTTTGCGTTGGCATTGCAGGCTAGTTACTTCATGTAATTACCTGCGAATGTCATGTTTTGGACACCCATGGGCGGCCATGCGTTGAACTCACTATAGACTCCAGTTGAACTACGATGGATGACAAGCGAGATGACAAGTCAAGTCTTCGTAAGCTTTCTGGATGCTTGCAAGAGGCTAGTACTTTAATTAATACAATGCTGGTTCCACAGCGCGAACGAAGAACAGAATTGCCAGAAACGCAACCGACAAGACAAACTCAAACTGGGGAAGCTGATGCGACTTCGACAATTTCCTCGACATTAAATCGTGCTCGATTAATGATCCAAGAATCATCATCAAAGGGTTTGTACACACGGTTAAAGAAAAAAGAACGGCTTAGAGCAACAAGTTCTAAATCGTCTGATACAAACCCCAAAAAGCCTCGTCTGGAAGTATTAAAGCAGAAGGTTTTCGAGTTTGTTTTGCTTCACACTGAAGATTGCGATGAAAAAGATGCAATGCTTTTTACGGAAAGTATGGTTGCTCTGCGTGGGTTTATTGAAACAACAACAGCAGCAAGCGAGGTGGACATACGGAAGCAACTTGGTCAAGCTATTCGCCTCAAATTTCCACTGGTAACTAACAATGACTTCGAATTCGTGAGAGCCAATCGACGAAGGATTACGAAGCCTGTAAGTTGTAATGAGTACAACTACCAGCAGATCAAGCTACTTGCTGGCCAGGGGTGCATCTACCTAAAGATGAAGGATGGTTTCGACTGTTTGTTTGTAGAGGAAGGACTTGAAGATAATGAATTTGATTTTGAGAAGGATGGTAAGTAGAATTTACTTAACAATTCACTATAAATGTTTTGTTAGAAATTCCGGGACAATTTGGCGGGAAAACTATAATAAATACTGGTAAAAATTAACAAGCTTAGGGGTGGACCATTAGAAATCAAGGGGGGGGGGGGGGGGGGGGGTAACAATTACCAAAAAAAAATTTTGCACGGAAAATGATAAAGAAAAAAATCATGCAAACGATCAACAACAACAACAACAACAACAAAAATTCGTGCAAGCAAAGTGCACCATGTGATTTATCCATGAGTTTGTGCAACTTTTTATTGAGTGGTTCAATTTTTTAAACCCTCCAAAGCACAAATTCTGACCTTCAGAATTCTGTAAATTCTTCCCCCAAAATGCAGGAAATGGCATTTTTGAGACTCTAGATTTAAAAGATTTTGCCCCACTGTGGGGCATTTTCACCTGTTTTTGACTCCCATTGTGGGCCATTAGCAACATTTTTGAACAATTTGTCAGATGCCATGGAGTTGCCTCTGTGTGTGTGTGTGGGGGGGAGGGGGGGGGGTGGAGGGGAGGGGCACTCTTCAATTTGACTGATACATGAAGATGGAAGTGACTTGCAATCAAACACTGAATTCAGCCATTGCACTGTAAAATCACTAATTTATAATCACAGTTTTCAGGGATAATTTCAACTCAACAAAAATCTTGTTAAATTGAAGAAATCTCTAAATTAAGTTGTTGCTCTAAAAACCTTACTTATCAAATTCATTAAAAATTCATGCCAAAAATTTAAAAAAGAAGAATATTTAGTCAACATCTGTAAATCACATACAGATTCGTCCTGATTCACATAAACTTTTCCCTCAATTTACACACTTAGCTAAAATCACTCCAACTTAAAAATAGTTTCAAAACATGGCTATTTAGATGCGTCCATTTGATAAGTATGATAAAGCATTCGCAGCCGATCTGTATCTGATTTACTACGGCTCACTTGCAGCTCACCTTGTAAATCAGATACCAATCACTGCTCGTGCTTTATCTATTACTTAGGTAGGTATTACTAAGGTACATGATTTTTATATTTTTGTGCACATATGTTTTGATTTTTACATGTATGTGATAGATAAATAAACGAGAAGCTTATTTTTATCTGATATACAAACTCGAACCAAAGGCAAGCATTTGTATATCAGATAAAGATTGGCTGCTCATCATCAGTACTGTACCTTACTTAAAAAAACTGATACATACTTGTATAAATGTTCATGTTTATTGACTATTTTAAAGATATAAACTATTTTAGCTGAGAAAATCAAATGAAAAGTTTATTTATGTACAAATATTGATTAAGTATTAATTTCTTTGGAATTTTTTCATGAATTATGAATTTATTTTACAACACAAAACGTAAAGTTGATGTTGTGTTGTCTTTCTTAAAGAAAAATCCATACCCAAGGAAAATCCAACTACTGTTCCATCTGCAGGAACTTCCTCAAACACAGTTGTCAGCAGTGAAGTGTTACAACCATTCCCACATTCCCAAGTTATCCCACCATCATTGGCTGGTAACTCACCTTCAACCCCTGTTATTTCACCACCACAGCCTGCAGATATGTCACCACCTATACAACCTCCTAACACAAAAACTGCAATTTCTAGTGTTGCTGATGAGTGTATTACCTACTGCAAAGAACACAACATTAGTAACCCAGTTGAGATCCTCCGTGTAGCCCAGGGCAGTATTGTAACAGGAAAGCCACTAAATGGGTATGCAGGTGTTCCTGGAGAAACTTTCAATGATACATGTAAGTCAAGCTTCATTCTCATAAATCGTCAAGATGTTCTTGGAACGGCACTGGAAGAAGTAAGCAGCATTGAAGATCCTCAACTGTCACTTGAAGTGTCTTTTTATGGTGAAAATGCTCAAGATGCAGGGGGGCCAAGAAGAGAGTTTTTTAGGTTGTGCCTTCAGGACATAAAGCAAAAGTACTTTGACAATGGGCTGAAAGAGCATCTATCTGAAGATTACAAAACTGTTGGTCTTATAATGGCACTTAGTATATTGCAAAATGGCAATATACCTAGGTTCCTAACTGAAGACCAACTGCAGGAAATTTTTATTAGTGATTCACCCAAATCCAACTGCTTGACTAATCTCCGTGAAGGGTTTAACAAGCTGGGCTTGCATGAAATTGGAAAGACTTTGCCAATATTTTTACATCTTTTCCGACAGTCAGAAGCAGCTGCCTTAACAAGAAAACAGTTAATGCACATCCTAACACCCAAGTTTTCAGAAGATGGGTGCAATGCTCGACCCTTTGAAAACCAATGCTATGCAGCATTTTCCAAATACACACGGGAGGCAGCTAGTGGGAGAAGGGGAAATGTTACCCTTGAGCATATACTGCAGTTTGTTTCAGGAACTGATGAAGAACCAGCTCTTGGCTTCTCAACAAAGCCAAGTGTTGTCTTTCCAACATCCCCATCATCAAGTGTTTGGTCATTCATCCCAACATCAAATACATGTGCTAATGTACTTCATTTGCCATGTCCTGCCCATGATATTCCACTTCCTGGTGAGGAAAACCTCTTTGAAGTGTATGACATGGCGTTTTGCAATGCCTACTTTGGAAAACATTAAGCAGAGAGCCTGAGACCAATACTGTCTGAATAAAGCATTACATATGAAAATGTATAGGACCAAGTTCAGATTTTTATTGTTAAACTTAAAAAAAAACCATTTAAGATTTTGTTACAGTATAACCCTTTAGTTTGTTGTACTGTAGAAGTTAATTCTGCAATGTTGAGATTATCTTATCCCCAGTACACATTTGTCTTACTATTAATGACATTTTTTCAGATGTAGAAAGGATATCTGTAAAAAATCATTTGTATACTGTGTATGTTTTCCATTTTGCTAATGTGTAGTACTATCTATTTTAAAGAGAGAGACTTATCACAACATTGAAGCAGTGTTTCTTTCAGAAATTCAGAAACTACCACACGGGGTAATTAAATTGCATGCAACACTCCTACTGTTTTAAAATTGGAGTTTCAATTCTATAAGTGGGTAAATTGTTTGGGCAATTGCCCCACTAAAAGGAAACTGATTGAAGCTTTGAGTGTTGATCTTAACCATTTCACCCCCAGTATAGCTCTTTTGAATTCCATTCTGTCTACCACCACATAATTTTTATTCAGCAGAAAGATGTCTGTTGGTTGGAGGGTTAATTAATAGTTTACAATTATATGTATCTTATTCAGTCTATTACAGAAAGGAAAGTGACAAAGCTGAGTGTTCACATCTAAACAATACTACTGGAACTCTGGAAGATCAAAGATCATAATTAAAGCCAAGAGCATTTAACAAGACCAAACCAGTGAAAAAACACAGTGCAAAAACTGAAGTGAATGACACCATTTTGGTGTGGTGAAGATGGTTCTAAGGCCATGATATTAAACACAAATATCAAATTTCTTTTCTTTTAATACCGAAATAACGTATTAACATTAATAAATCAAGACTGCACTTCATTGAAGTGTTCTTGCTTTTTCCATTTCCCTTGTAAATCTTTATAAATCGGCATTTTCCTCTTTAAGTACTGTTTAATAAACGAGCAGGAGTGTTTTATCAGATATAAAGACACAAGGTGAAGCCGAATGTTTTTATATGATAAAACACAAACTATGAATTTTATATTGAATGGCTTCAAAAACAAACCACTTGGTAAGTTCATTGGTGTAGTAAGTTTGAAAAATAACCTTGTCTAAGCCGAGAAAATCAAAGCTAAAATTTATGTAGATCAGTATCACGTATAAAGACACTGATTAAACTTTAATTTCTTTTGAATTTTCTTCATGAATTATTAATGAGTTTTTGAAACAATGTTAAAAGAACCACTGCAGTGCTGCCAAAATGGCTGCTATGACATATCACTACCTGCCATGTGCAACCACCTGGTAATTTACGACCACTTTTACCTGGTAACAAGGGTGGTTGTAAAACTCTGGTCCTGTTGTAGTTAGGAAAATGTCAAAGCTGATTGGTCAGTTATAATTAATTAAAAATATGCTAACTTTAGTCATTGGCCTGAGGCTCCGTAAAGTGCAGGTTTGTTCTACAGTACTAATCTGTGGGTGCATAATTAGCCAACAGATGTAAAACTTCTTCATAAATATCAATGCCCATTTGGGTAGAGGGTGTCAAGGGGTCTATGACTTGCAAAAGTTCTTCCTGGATCTCACTGGCATTTTCCATGTTTATTGGTGGCACAACAACGTTATTGTCGCTATCTTCAAATGGGGATGGTCCATGAGGGTCATATCCATAAAACTCTGCATTCTCAGGTAATTGATCAGGTTGCCCAGTTGACAAAGGATTCTCTGGATTCATCATGTTATTTATCCACATCTGATAAGGTGACCAGTTTTGTGCAGTTCGTATTTTATGGTGGTTAAAAGCTTGCAGGTATTCATGAAGAGCTAGGTTGATTCTTGGGAGAAATACCAGATGTAGTGCGAACATGTGAAGAGGATTAGTGGTATTAAGAATACCTGAATCTTCCATGGCATAAAATATATAATAGAAATAATGATTCACACAACGAAACACATCTCGCCAGAGACGCTCTATCCTCTGGTTATGTGTTGATGGACCAGCTATGAAACTTCCTCTATCTTCCCCCCGAGTTTCCACCATTGCTTCACACACAAGTACGTTCTCTACACCATGGTCTACTCGAATACGGGAAGGCCAAAGTCCTCCATCTCTATCAATAGCACTAAGGAACAAATTTAGAACAGTACTAGCCAGATTATTTGAGCTGCAATGGAGAAAAATTATTCTTCTCGAAAAACCATCAATGCACCCATGTATGACCAAGCTCCATCTTATTAACGAGTGATGTCCATCTAAATGCCAGAGAGAATTGGCCCAAGGTGCTTGGTAGCGTCTACGGTAAACGGCAGCACCCCATCTTAATGCAACATTGGCTGGGTCAACTCTGATTATACTCTCGCGTACTCTTCTCCTTGGTACATGTACTCCAAGGGAACGGAGAAAACCCATTATTAGAACCTGTCCTGTGGTTCTTCCATGGCGATTAATATAATCTCTAATTATCCCATCTATTTCAGCATCTGATAAATCACTGAATTCACTCAAGTGATGCAGGTCATATTCCTGAATCCTTCTGTGAATAGTCCACCTAGAGACGCCCAATAATCTGGCAATTCTTTGTTTTGAGAAACCTAACCCCAAGAGGTCTTCCAACATTTCTGGTTGTATCTGGAATGCAGGTCTTCCAGCTCTTCCGGTTTGCACAACATTACACCGTAGTGAATTTACGGTTGTTGGCCTTAACGACAGTTCGGATACGTATTGCTGCAACTTTTGTGAGACACCTTCAAAGCATTTAGCTAGCGATTTCCACTGTTGTCGGTCATCTTCATTTATAACTTGCTCGGATATCAATCTTAATAAACTCATGGTTTGATCGAGAACAACAAGATGTGTCTGTATCCCACATACGTTTCTGTTGTCATCACGGATAAGGTATTCTGTTTTGTCGAGCACTGAGTGCAAAAATGATGGTAATTCTTCCTCGACGTTGAATTCGTTTATGTTGATTTGTGCTCCCAAATCTTCTGTTAAAGCCTCGGTTAAAGCAGCCATATTGGTTTGGCGTTAATAATGTTCATTGTGGTTTTGGGGTCTGGGGATGACTGAACTAATTGGTTGAATAAAGTTTGTTGAATAAAGTTTGTTGAACGTTGAATGAGTTTGTTGAATGTTGAATAAAGTTTGTTGAACGTTGAATGAGTTTGTTGAATGTTGAATGAGTTTGTTGAATGCTGAATAAAGTTTGTTGAATGTTGAATGAGTTTGTTGAATGTTGAATGTTGAATGTTGAATGTTGAATGTTGAATGAGTTTGTTGAACGTTGAATGAGTTTGTTGAATGTTGAATGTTGAATAAAGTTTGTTGAACGTTGAATGAGTTTGTTGAATGTTGAATAAAGTTAGTTGAATGTTGAATAAGTTTGTTGAATGTTGAATAAAGTTTGTTGAATGTTGAATAAAGTTTGTTGAACGTTGAATAAAGTTTGTTGAATGTTGAATAAAGTTTGTTGAATGTTGAATAAAGTTTGTTGAATGTTGAATAAAGTTTGTTGAACGTTGAATAAGCTTGTTGAAGGTTTGTCGTTGAACATTGAATTTTGGTTGAATCAAACAAAATTCGAGTTTATTGAATATTGCTACACCTGGCGTGCCATATGGGCCACTTTTTTGTTCTTACCACGTTATATGGGACTCTTATATAAATTATTGCTTCTTTGTACTGTAGATGTAGTTGAACTTTTTCCTTTTTTTTTTAGTCAGTGTTGATTTTAGACCGGTTTAAGTTTAGTCAAAATGTTACAATTACTTCGTGCTTACAATAGACCTTTTCACCAATAGCGGCGCCATCTTGAGTTCGCAATGCATTGTGGTCTAGCTATCCAAAGGGTAGTGTTGAGACCCAATGCGGTAATTTTTTCTTTATAAATACTTTCGTGGCAACAATATCTAAACATATGTGTCTCAACACTAAGCAATCACCCTTTTAATTGAGCTTATTACCCTGGATAAACGACAATGCATTGCGAATTCAAGATGGCGCCGCTATTCGTGAAAAGGTCCATTACTTATTTTTAGTCAAAATGTTACATTCACAATTACTTCTGTTTCATTACATTAATTATATTGAACTGAATTAAAAATGATGGTTTTTCTTAAAGGAGCAAAAGTACAAAGGAAACAAATATGATGACGTTTCTTTTCAAATACTTTGCTGTCCATCCTGAAGCACTTGTAGGAGTAGTCGAAGAAGTCGTGCTTCCTAAAATTAATAAAGAAAAACATTAATTATTATAAAGTGGTTTCCATTCCAGATTGGCTTACAGCAGTTTCAAACTTTTGGGTCGGATTTGCGCCTACCATGCAATTAAGCCTGCGTTGCCCGCAGTCCGTTTGAGGTAGGAGGAGAAAGGAACGCATGCCATCGTCTTAATCAATGGAGAAGACGAGGAGTGGAAGATTTGGTTTACCTTGGTTTTCACACAGAAACAATGGTTATGCTTCTTTTTTTTTAAATAATCTCGAAGAACTAAGGAACATAAGTTAGTTTCTACTAAACTACAACTGATTAGATTATTCGCTCTCTGATTTCTATGAGATGATAGTTCACTCGAACTCCGTTCTCGTCAGCTATTCGCTTTTATACAATAATATACACTTAATGTCTGCTCCCAGGGGAAACAGTTAGTTTTGTTTTCCCGAGAGTCTTGATATTTCCCGAGACGAAGTCGAGGGAAACATCGAGACTCGAGGGAAAACAAAACTAACTGTTTCCCGAGGGAGCAGAATTAAGCGTTTTGTTACATAGCTTGAGTTTCGCTGAATAATTTCGACGTTTATCAAGGGAAAGTACACAAACAAAAAAACAAACTGAAAGACTTACCAAAACATTTCGCCTGGCTCTGTAATTTCACATCAAACAAACGAATATGAGTCTCAGAACAAAAGAACAGCAATACATTTCTCCAGTTAATCTTCACACATGCTTTGAAGACCTATAAATATTCTTTTTTTCATACCAAACAAGCTTTTGTTTATAGGAAACCGTGAAGAGTTCAAAGTTCTAGCAGTCAACAATGCAAAACTTGTAATGTTGACCGAGCAGGCAATAAGTTCTTAATTATTGCCCGCTCGGTAGACATTACAATTTAGTTAAGGTCATGTGACCACAAACCAACCAATGACAGTCATCGTATCCAGCGAAACTCTAGCTATATAACAACGTGGCTTATTTGGGCATTAATTTTCATTAGCTGTTGACCGTGATATATTAGAGGAAAAATTAGCCTCAAAACCGAAAATATATGTTATTAATTCATATTGATTTAAAATTTTTTTATATAGTATACCTTGTATTGTAGATCTTGGCGTAGATGTACGATTTTCTAAAAAAATATTAATATGTTTTAGTAATAAAAAGAGCGTAGATGACAAAAACGGCAAGAAAAATGATGTTAAACTATAATGAAACAGTAAGGAATTGAAAGAATCACATATTTTGAATATTAAAATGTTGCTATATTGTCGTGGTAACTTTAGTTTACAATAAGAAACTTGATTGAGTGTATGTTTTTTATTTTAAGGTGCCTGGACAATCTAAATCATGAAAAATTACATATTTTCTTAATGAAAATTTGATTATTGAAAATATTTATACTTGTAGCGCTTGCGTATCTAGAGAAATTGTATTTGTGGTGAGCGACAGATTTTATGCAAATTAGTTTTTTTGCATTTACTGGGTATAAAACTTTTCAATTTTCACGCCACTTTCAATCAAAAAAGACTAATAAAGGCTGACAAAAATTAAAACACAAAACAAACAAACAAACAAACAAACAAACAAACGAACGAACGAACGAACGAACGAACGAACGAACGAACGAACGAACGAACGAACGAACGAACGAACGAACGAACGAACGAACGAACGAACGAACGAACGAACGAACGAACGAACGAACGAACGAACGAACGAACAAACAAACAAACAAACAAACAAACAAACAAACAAACAAACAAACAAACAAACAAACAAACAAAAAGCCTAAAATCAAACAAAAACCAAAGAGTGGAATGGTCAGCTTTCAAAGCTTGTCTTATGACGTTTAAAAGCAAGGATATCGAGAGTAATTTAATTTCATGTGTGCATGTTAGATAAATATGTAATCCATATATTTAGAAACTAGCCTCAAAACCGAAAATATACTTAATTCACAATGATTTAAAATTTTAATAGTATACCTTGTATTGCAGGTCTAATTGTCGTAGAGTTAAGAGTTTCTAAAAAAAAAGAAATTAATATGTTTTAGAAATAAAAAAGTAGATGACAAAAGCAACAAAATTTAAATTAAAACTATATAATGAAAATAAAAAGTTTTTTTGGTTAGATTAATCGATAATTGACATATCTTTTTACATGACAAAATGTGTAAATGCAAAGTACAAAAACTGATAATCATAACAAAATGAATAAAATTTGGTGAATTAAATAGTTTTTATATTTTAATAATTTAAAATAAGTCATGTTTGTTTAAAATTTGAATGTATACCCTACCTTGTACTGAAGAACTTGCGATAGACATAATATTTACTAAAAAAACCCAAAAACAAAACATGTTTTAAATATCTAAATCTTATTTTAACAATTAAACCGTCAATGTTAGTAGTGTCTTCAGCTTGAAGTTGGTAAAGTTTTTTCGTTGGCCATGGCTTTTGCTGTCCGCAAACGCTGAAAAAACTTTAAACCGTCAGTTTTTACATACCTGTACTAGTCACCACAGCAGGCATATTAATTACAATTATGTTGACAGTTTTAATACGACAACCACGTCGATCTCTATTTTGGGCATAGCAACGCACTGCAATCGTCGTGTTTGTGAGACGGAGCGAAGATTTGCATTCAGTAACCGCATTTAACGATATCTTGTCTGGACATTGCTTTATCGGATCCGCACCATGAAGAATCTGGATTAATTCGGGTTCTACTGATTTGGGGTCTACTGTGTCGCCCAGTGGAAATCGAGGTTTTCCTGCGTGGCATGTTATAGTAATTTCTTCGCCAACTTGACCCATTCTGGATGGCAATACGGTAATATTTAAATCTGGTTCATGATCGCCTAAAAAATATGATAAAAATGGCACCATTTTTTATACGACCTCGCCAGTGATCCATAATTATCTTTCATCTAGAATGGCGGGGGGGGGGGGGGGGGGGGACTGAGGGCCTTTAGCCCCCGGAGAAATCTCAATGGTGGGGGAGGCTGAGCCCCCCCCAGAAATTTTGCAGCAACTGACTCGTCAATCACCATTCACAAATTATAGGTTACTCGTTAGGCTAAAGTAACTGTTACAGCCTCATTTCTGTCAGCCAAAAGCACCCATATACAGTGATAAGTCAACCCAGTAAACACAACAATCGAAAAATTGTTGAAATGTGTTGTATTTTAACTAGTTTTTATGACATTTCATGACATTAGTGTTCTTAAACATCACCCCTCAGAATGCAGGAAATGGCATTTCCAAGACTCTAAATTTCAAATATTTCAGGGGGGGGGCATGCCCCCGGACCCACCCATAAGACCCTTTTTGTAAACGCCCCCAACGGGAAAATTCTTAGAAAGGCCCTGTTCAGCACTTCAGCCCCCTAGATAAAAACAAAACTCTACGCCTATGATTATTATTGCTGAATTTTTATTTCATAAATATATGAAGATTTTTCAGCCGACGAGGCTTTTTTTCATTATTCATTATTTTATAGTTGCGTGTCAACATATATACATATATATATATTATTTACCGGCTGGGAGGTCCGTCTAGGGAAATATTTCCCAAGGTCTCAAAAACTGCCCGAGGCCGCAGGCCGAGGGTCGTTTTTGAGACCGAGGGAAATATTTCTCTATACGGACCGACCAAAACGGTAAATAATTTATTTTTTTTTAATTATCTTCGCTTGGTTCTTTTGGTCTTCATCAGTGTTTAGAGTGAATAAAAAATGGAAGTTTCTGCTGTTTCTTTCGAAAAAGGAAATTAAATTAGGTCTCTTTCACGGATGAGAAACTCGATTTCAATATTTCTGATTTCGTTTAAGTTTATTTTCAAACGTTTTTAGAATATTTTACGGCCTATAAAACACATTTAAAGTCAGAAAGCAGGATTTTAGCCAATCAGAAAGCAGGATTTGCTAAAATACAGACCGAAAAAAATATAATACATTATTTTATAGTCGCGTGTCAAGTATAGATAATATTCTCTAATTTTTTCTGTTGAATCAGTTGCAAGAAAGTGATACATATTCCTCTCCGTAGTGATACAATACCGTAGTTGACGATACTAAATTGCTCAAATATCAGATCAAGACCTTGATTCTTGCAAAATTTCTGCACAAAACAACTTTATCAGACACAAATAATGAAACAAAATGAAATAAGCGGGAAAATTTTCGACGAGTGACGTATTTCCATAGCTAGACATTCGTGGATAATTACATGAAGTACTCGACTCAGTGCAAACTGCAAGCATAAACGAAGGGGATGTCTTTTTGGATTTCTTCTAAGAATGTTTTGTTTCGAGTACAAGTAATAAAAGTATGGTAAAAGCTTACAATCTTGAATAAGGTATCAGTATATATGGGGTGTAATGCACCTTTAAAATATTATAATTGTATATTTCTCTCTTCACTTCTGTGTTGTTGAGTGAGCGTTGTTTCCTCATGCTCGCTAGATGACTACGCACTACTTATACTATCCCACAAGTATATATAGTATATAAAATACTTGCACAAACTCGAGCTTTACAGAACATTTATATATATATATATATATATATATATATATATATATATATATATATATATATATGACATATATATGCTGTA
>OZ036001.1:10754089-10829089 GCA_964035015.1 Corallium rubrum
ATTGCACTAAAATCGCAAGGTCATGGGTTCAATTCCTGCCGGAAGGCCTGTGTGGTTGCATTTTTCCCAACTGGTCCCGGTTTGGTCTTATAATGTATATATTCCACACTTGAATTTTCCTTCACCATAAATCCCTAGAACATGCTATGTAATCGAATGAAATGCCCAATATCATTTATATATATATATATATATATATATATATATATATATATATATATATATATATATATATATATATGCATATTTCCACTGCATGAGGGGATGTTGTGTTGAGTTACCTAATTTCCTGTACTAACCTGGCTTTGGTTCTCCATTCTTACATCCATCAACTGATAAATATGAACAGACTGCTCCCAACATGACGAAAACAATAAGATAATTACCGTATGTAGCCATAGTAGATTTGTGATAAAATTGATGATTGATACTAGGAAAAAAAGCTAATTAATATTATTAAATAACATTAAATAAATTTTTGTGAGAATTTTATAAACAAACATGAGCAGCAGTGTTTTATCAGATTTAAAACACGAGGCAACAGCCAAGTGTTTTAGATCTGATAAAACACGTACTACGAATGTTTAAATTGCTTCAAAAACGACCCATTTGGTAAGTTCATTGGTGTAGTAAGTTTGAAAAATAATGTTGTCTAAGCCGAGAAAATGAAAGCTAAAGTTTATGTAAATCAGGAGGTTTCTTTATCAGATATAAAACCACGGACATGGTACTGATTTCCTTTGTGTTTTCCTCATGAATTATTAATGAGTTTTTGAAATATAACCCAACCAAAACATTTTCCTACGCCTCTGTGTATAGCTTAGCAACTTTCAATTCTGTATGTTTTGTTGCCAGGGTAACACATATATAATGACGTTATCAAGGCCATGTCAGAAAAAAATAAATTCAACAGACATTAGTAGTAGAAATGTCACGGTTTTGTTCACAAAGTGACTGAGAATTTCATCCTAAAGGCCCGTTTGCACAGGTGATTTTTTCTGCGATTTTTCTCCTTCTGACGCATTGAATCGAATGGATTGACTTCCGAAGGTATTGGAGCATTTATTCAGAGCTATATGAGGTTCAGTAGTTTGGCGAGTCATCTCATTCAATCGCATACGTCTGGGTGAGAAAAATCGCAGTAAAAATCACCTGAGTGAATGTGTAAACGGGCGGCCCTTAAGAATGAAAATAACGATATTCATTGCAACAGCAATTTTAATTACTCATAGAAGGTCGTGGGTTCAATTCCTGCCGGAAGGCCTGTGTAGTTGCATTTTTCGC
The DNA here is from genome assembly GCA_964035015.1 of Corallium rubrum. Classification (NCBI taxonomy): domain Eukaryota; kingdom Metazoa; phylum Cnidaria; class Anthozoa; order Scleralcyonacea; family Coralliidae; genus Corallium; species Corallium rubrum. Next base: position 10,755,374 of record OZ036001.1, read on the forward strand.
AACTGGTCCCGGTTTGGTCTTATAATGTATATATTCTACACTCGAATTTTCCTTCACCATAAATCCCTAGAACATGCTATGTGGTCGAGTGAAATGCCCAATATTACTTGATTTTAATTACTGTTATTTTACGAACCAATTAAGATATTATGTTTAACTCTTTCTCGTCCGAATTGGTCTTTAGTATTTTATTCTGGCTAACGCCAGACGATTTTATTCACCTCTGGGGAAGCCCCCGGACAGGAATGAGTTATAAACTATCTCTTTAATCGGTATTGCTAACGCCATTAATTACTATTTCCTAATATTGACTTTCGAAGACAATATAGAATTAGTCTTTTGTCATTAATTGAGATAGCTTTTAACTCTTTCAACCAGAAAGGCCTTTCAATGACAAGTATCTGGCGTTAGCTGGCGTAAAATACTAAAAGGGCATTCAAGGTTGAAAGTGTTAATTCCTGCTCGTGACTCCTTATATGTGACTTTAATTCAACATATTACCCAATTTCAACGTCATCCAACGCTCCAAGCGACTGAACACACGCATCAAACATGCGTGTGAATAAATGTGGAATATAAGGTTTTATTACGGAGCCAATATAGTTTTAGACAATACAATTTTAATTCACAATTCGATTATATTCCGATGTCATGTCGTGGTCGTATTTCATTCCATGACAACATTTAGCCCGCTTTGACCGGAATTATACTAATTTAACTAGAAATACATGAACGCAACAACCCCTCGCCCGCTTTATATGCATTTTTTAACCCCCCTTCTCCCCTAATTTTTGTTTTTCTTGTATTAATGAACACAGATCAGAAAACATCCAGAAAATTAGCTAGCAAGGTTCATCTGTAGTCGTGTATTATTTCTATGGTATTGACACACCGAAAGGACATGCAATGTCAATATTAAAAAAAACAAAAAACGAGATGAACCAAATGACAAATCTTCATTCAAAAATATATATAAACTGTGGCCAAGAAAAGACACAAATCACACAATGTCAACGTCCTAGCGTTGAAAGACAATTCTAGACAATATATTATTTATATTAATTTTCATTTTCAAGATTTCTTCTGTTTTAACTCAGCTAAACTGTTAAATACGAATCTCCTACCGTTAAACTTTCTTCTGCTTTTGTGACCACAAACACTGCCAATTCAGTCTACTCTTTTCGGATTGTTTTTCTCGTTCGTGGTTTCTTACTTTTTTCGTTGTTGACACATAAATGTGACAAGGCATCATTCAGTTCTTTTCATGATCTAAAAAGCCGTTTGTTTCAAAATTTCTTCATCGTTCCCTCTCGAGTTATGTAGAATACACCAGAGCAAAATTCTTTACCGGCTTTGAACAGTTTCAGGACACATCCTTCTTCTTTCAGTTACATTTCGGTCGGCATCGTTTTCTGTCTTTATCGTATTAGTTTTTAGGATTTTTCCAGTGGTTTTAAGTCGTATTTATTGTTGTCTTTTTCTCGCTGCCACATCTCTTGTTAGTCTTCTTTCCTTGGTCTTTTTTCATAGTAATATTAATGTACATTTTAGCTGAAACCATTTTTTCTGGCAAAGATTTCTTTCGTCATGATCGTTGAAAAACTATTTCGTAATCCAACCGAACTTATAAATTATAATTTGCTGACGTAAATTTAAATAATTTGAATAATTTAACGGATTAGTTACCAGTACCCTGCTATTCGAACTGCGCAAGTTGTGGATTTGATAACATATATATAGATATATATATAAACATCTCGCAGAATTTCTTTCCCACTTGCGTATAATTTCGCGTGTACTACACGCGTGTAAAATGGACTCCACGCGTGTCGAGATTAGCACCCTCACCAGGCTCCGGGCCTTCGGCCCGTCGCCCGGCTCGGGGATTAAAAGAATAAAGTTTGTTGCCAAAGACGCGTTAATATATAATCATGTATGAGTATTGGTCTTCTTTAATTGTCGTTATGCTGAATGATTTATCTATAACGACATCGACCGTGCCGGTGTTTAACTCGCACACTGGGCAAGCAGTTGGCGTACGATCGCAAACAGTGGCGCGGAATTACTACTACAGTTCGGTGCCCAAGACCTTCCCGATAACGCCGGCATATCTCCCCATGCATCTCTCCATAACGATTGCACTGCAGACCAGGCCATTCAAACCATTAAAGAGACCTCATATTGTATTGTATATTGTATTGGTCTTCCAGTTTGTACTTTTTAAAGTTTTGTTAGTACGGTTTTTACTGCATGCATCTACAAGCTGTCGAAAGCTGTTAATACGTAAGAAAACTCTGAGTTCTATAGACATGGTACTCGAACCCACAACCTAATTTCAAATGCTAATCAAATATGTGGATTTATTTAAACCCAAATGACATACATATCACCAGTTAAATAATAATAGAAACAGCTTTTATAATATAACGCAGTGTTGACCGTTGCAGTTGTAATTCAAAATTTGATTTGACCGTTTGTAATACTACTGAAACTTAGATTTATCCATCCTTATACTGTAGATAAATATAAGTTTCAGCAGTATTACAAACGGTCAAATTTTAAGTATATATCATGATAGACTTAGACCCCATTTACACTAGAGCAAAAGTATCCGAATTCACATTGTTTTTCATCCTCATGGGAATAAAAAACAATGTGAATCCGGATACTTTCGCTCTAGTGTAAACGGGGTCTTAGACCCCGTTTACACGATGCCAGTACAATTTGAAAACGGAACAAAATCATGCCGGTATGCAAATACAGCATATAACATTTCTTGTTATTTTTGTGCCGGTATCGTTTAAACGCAAGGCCTAAACGGCATGATTTTGTTCCGTTTTCAAATTGTACCGGCATCGTGTAAACGGTAAGTTTCAGTAGTATTGCAAACGGTCAAATTTTAAGTATATATATATAGAGACTTATATATACTCATTAACGAAACTTTGTGGCTCGCTCACTTCGACATGAGTTTTCATGCACCTTAAAATAAAATGTTGAGCTGGGCTCTTATATTAGTCTTCTGAGATCACGTTTTCCGCCTGGCAAATCGATTTAGCATATGTACAATTTTAATCATTTACGCCATGGTAATCTTCCCGGTAAATGGGTTAATAAACTGAAGCGATCGACTTTGAACGATTGTGTTGGTCTTTCAGTATTTTCCTAAACAATCATTCGTGATGTTATAATTTTCACACTATCTGGTGCCACTCAATTTGATACATACGATCAGTTGGCCGCTTCGGATCTAATTAAACAACTGAACAAAATTATTTCCAGCGACCTTTCAATTAACAGTCAATAAAATCAACAACCAAGGAAGTCGCCGGTCATCCTTAATATGTTTCAAAAGTCAAGTCATAGATTTTTTATTTAATAAAAGTAGCGTGCTGCGTAGGCAGTGTAGAAACAACAATCGAAATATAGTAAGGTTAGATATACTGCCGAAACAGAGAACGTAGGAGTCTAACGTTTCGAGCGAAGGGCCTTCGTCAGAGAGAAACGTTAGACTCCTATCTAACCTTACTATATTTCGATTTTTTATTTATTTCGACTCAAACCATTTTCATTACTTCTATACGTGAAACTGAGAAACAGAACGTTGTTAAATTTACCTTATATTAGTGTCTTGGAGTATCCTGACGTATTTCAAGCAGTGTCCGTCGACGAATCTTCTGAATATATAAATGTGGCTTAGAAAAGTGACTCAACTGAGCTATTCCACGTTCTACAAATGCCAGTAAACCTAAAATGTTCTTGTTCTCTTAGTCTTTTGTCTGAGGAAACACAAATAAAGAAATATATGTCCTTTCAGAAAGTACAAAGCCTTTTGAAATGTGAAAGCCTCACGAAAAGTGCCAGAATGCTTTATATTCGAAGCAGGAAGTTTCTACTTATATTACAACTTTGTTTTTGCTATCTCTCAGTTTGATATAGCAAGAAAAACACTTATATATAAAGGGCCGTTCATATCAGGGCCGTAGCCAGGATTTTTTAGTCAGGGGGTCAATAAGACTGCCGAATTTCTAGGGGGATCCGGGGGCATGCCCCCTAGGAAAATTTTTGAAATTTGAGTCTCTGAAATGGCATTTCCCGCGATCTGACATCATGTTTCAGAAAAATTTTGAACATTTTAAAACATATTTTTTAAGACACATTCTCTCATTTTTACAAGAGATTTTGTCTAAAACTACAGTATTACATATTTACAAAGACAACTACAGTCATTTGCAACTCACTTGTCACTTTTCACCAAAATGTTCAGAAGTTCGTTACGAAGTTCGCAAGTTCGTTGGGAAGTTCAAAGTTCGTTTTGAACTACGCAAATGATTGCCGACTACTAGGAACCATATTTATCTGCTATCTACGGCCTTGCTTCATATTGGCATTTCTCAAATAGTCGTAATAAGATTTTCGTGACATAAAAGGGCTAGCCCGCCTCATATGTAGTGGCGTAGCCAGGGTCTTGGGTTGGGGGGAGGGGGGGGGGGAACTTCGATCACCTAAGGGGATTCAGGGGCATGCCCCCCGTAAAATTTTCGATTTCTAGAGTCTCTGAAACACTATTAACTGCATTTTGAAGAAGTATTTAAGAGTAATCTGAAGGCCTTAAATTACATAATTTTGTTAAAATCAAACCAGAACATAGAATGATACGCATCAGAATATCTTTAGATTTATTAATAAACAAGTCGTAAATGTAAAAACAGGTTGGAACCACAGGTTGTATAGACCCTTAGTATTGTAATTTATAGCATATGCATGCCTGTAATATATATAACACATCACTATCTACTCACTTGGACTTAAAACAACTGTACGTTCCCCCCCCCCCCCCCTTGGCTACGCCACTGCTCCTATGAACGGCCCCTTAGACCAGAGGCATGTCATGTACTTGAAAGAAGAGGCAATGGAAAAAGACGCCTGTCGAAAAAATGTCAAGTGTTTACATCCTTCATAACGAAAATGGAACACCGAGTAAAAGTTGTCTTTGACAAAAACAAAGGAAACTTTTATGCCTGGTGTGGTTTGTTGACGCGGTATAGGGAATACAACTGAAGAGCGATATTATTATATTCCGATGTCCTTCAAGTGGAATCATTCGAAACGTTCGACAAGTTCTTCTTTCGTTCTTTCTGTAATATGTTCAGTTTTGTACCAAAAAGCTGCACAAAACTTTTAAGGCGTGCGGACGGTGTGCACGAAAACTTCTGACACTTCTGGAAGAATACGTAATTTTCACCCTATGACGTCAAGTTGTTTTCAATTTTTTTCCTGAATAATTTCGTTTATTGTATTAGCTTTTGTATATTTTCAAAAGAAGTAAAAAAGCTGAAAATGACGTCAATGGCAGAAAATTACGTACTCTGCTCTTATTAGAACAGTGTCCGTTTGCCTCACAATCTGATTTCTGTTGTTTCTTTCACCGATTTCAACATTACTACTTTTGAATACTTCTTTTATTTTCCAAGACCCAGATGTTATATACATATGAATATAATCTGACAAACTACTTACATGTATAGGGTTAGAGTTTTTAGGCAGCACTTCCAATAGACCTTTTCACCTGAATAGCGGCGCCATCTTGAATTCGCAATGCATTGTGGTCTATCCAGGGTAGCAAGCTTAATTAAAAAGGTGATTGCTTAGTGTGGAGACACAATGAGGTCGTTTTTTTCTTCATAAACACTTTCGTGGCAACAATGTCTAAATATAATGGTTGTGATAATGGTAAAAGCAAACAATGCATTGCGAATTCAAGATGGCGCCGCTATTGGTGAAAAGGTCTACAGTATTACGACGTTTAGGTCACAGGACCTGCACCAGCTGGAAAGAGCTTGAGGAGAGCTTTAAAATGATATGTAACGCAATACATTAATTCGATAAACTAGTTATGGATAGCTCACATTTTGAAATCAGTAATTTCTGCAGTGACGTTTTCTGCAGCAAACGTACAATAGACCTTTTCACCAATAGCGGCACCATCTTGAATTCGCAATGCATTATGGTCTATCCAGGGTAACAAGCTCCATTAAAAGGGCGATTGCGTATTGTTGAGACACAATGGGTAATTTTTTCTTTATAAATACTTTCGTGGCAGCAATATCTAAATATAATAATTGTCATATTGATAAAAGCAATAATTCTCGTACGAATAAGGATACATTTGTCATGACTCTATCCTTACACGTCCGAGAATTGTTGCTTTTACCAATATGACAATTATTATATTTAGATATTGTTGCCACGTAAATATTTATAAAGAAAAATTACCGCATTGTGTCTCAACACCACGCAATCGCCCTTTCAATGGAGCTTGCTACCCTGGATAGGCCATAATGCATTGCGAATTCAAGATGGCGTCGCTATTGGTGAAAAGATCTATTGACCGTACCGAAAAAGATGGCGACTTGTACATTTAAAGGACATTGGCAATAAAAATTAAGTTTGTTTAATTTGAAAGAACTCGTGAAATTGTAATAGAAGATCTTTTACAACTTTTTCGTGTCTTTCTTCGTTTGCAAGATATTTCAATTTGTTTAATATGTAAATGAGATAGGCTCTGACGACAGGAGCAGGGAACAGTATTTTTACACAAAGCAACATCAGTTATGAAATGTTCAGTGTCACAAGGCGGTTTTATGTGCACAGTTTCAAGTATTTAGTTAAACAAACATAGAGATATAACTGATTTCGTTAGATGTGAAAATACTGTAACCTGCTCCTGACGTCAGAGACCATCTAATTTACATATCAAACAAATTGAAATACATTACCAGAAATTTGGGACAAGATGGTGGCGCGCGTGCGTATTAAGGACCATAATAATGGAGATTCTCAACAGCAAATAATAAGGAGAGCATATAATATTTTAAAATTTGCTTAAACGGTGACATATTTCTTCTTTGCCCGATTCCATTTGACTTCAGCATGGACTAAGGAACAGTTATAACTAAAAAACATTTGCCTACTTCGACGAGAAAGTACTTCCCTAGCTCGTCTTATTTTCGCACTGAAAGCGCCACTATCCATAGTGTTAGCCATAGTAATCTTTGCAAACAGGTTCTAGAAATTGGCCAAATTGACCAACAACGTTACAGGCGATGCGAAGTGCTCGACTCACGTTGCATTCGGCATGAGTCAGCCTACTGCGAGAGCACATAAAGGTCCTCATTTGTCTCTAGCATAGTACTTCCAAAAGCGTTTGAACTTGCTTGATTTCACAGTCCTTACAGGTTGTTTATACAGTATATACATACATGCACGATTTAGGCGAATTCTAAAGAACTCAATAACCTGAATAATGAGAAATAGTGGAATCACCCTCGTTAGAAATTCTAGAATACATAATTATATTATTAGGCGAATATAGCCGCTGACTGAGAGCAGCGGCACAAATGACCCAAATTTCTGGTAATGATCTTGAAAACGAAGAAAGATACAAGAAAGTTGCAAACGATCTTCTATTACAATTTTACGAATTCTTTCAATTTAGACAAACTTAATTCTTATTGCCAATTTCCTTTAACCACAATCCTTTCCGGGCAGTATATATTGTTTCTTGTAGAATTATCAGAAGATAGGTCTTTAAAAAGATCAACTGTCTTTGGTAGGAATGAAGTTCTTCCGTACTTAATCCATATGTTAGCATGATAAACAATGTTTAGTTGTTATTTGAGGATTGTGGTTGTGAAGCATTGTGGTTAACTGTACCGCCGCCATCTTTTTCGTTACCGTCAATTCCAGCCTATAGACTGGAATTGAAACATGATCACATAATTAATTTGAGCACCTTTTTTTTGTCAATCTACTTGCTATTATATTAGGCGAGTACTACAACAAAATGATTGCCACGATAGCAATGATGGCGGAAACGATTATTGCAAAGTTTATAACCCATTAAAACATGATCACATAATTAGTTTGACCACCATTTGTTTTGTCAATCTACTTGCCATTATTTAAGGCGAGTACTACAGCAGCAACGATTGCCACAATAGCAATGATGGCGGAAACGATTATTGCAAAGCTGACTGTTTTTGGGCGACTGCTACCTAAAAATAGTTAAGAAAATTATAACCAAGAAAACGTTAATTGTTTCAGTATAACTGAATACGTTAATTATTAACTACTTAATAACCCAGAGTGACGTCTTTACTGTAAAATATTAAACCAAGGTCTTGCTGTATTGATCGAGCGATAACGAGGTTAATACGTTCAAGACCGAGGTTTGATATTTTACCGTAAAGACCGAATGGTCGAGGTTATTAAGTAGTTATTTATCATTATTTATACATACTTGTCGTAGAAATTCTTGTAGATCCTTTGGTTGAAACTGTTACAAAAATGTAAAAAAAAAGACTATTATCTAATACCTATTTCTTAGAGTTATTTGATGTATTTAAGTAATATGATCTGCCGGTTTATCTATGTATAATTCTTTATCTATGTATGTCGTAAATATATATATATATATATATATATATATATATATATATATATATATATATATATATTTGTGAAATTCATTACTAATTCATGAGTTTTGCAGCCAATCCAATTTCAGAAATTACATCACATGTATACCCCTGTAAACCCCATAGAAACTAAAACCAATGATGCTAGTTAGTTACAACCACTAGTGGATGTATACTCTTCTGATACAACCACTAGTGCTTGTAACTAATTAGCATCTCAATATCCCAAAGGGATTTTTACTATTCATTCATTTCACAAGTTGTTTACAACACTCGCGTCCTTGTTGTATTGAATATACAATCACTAGCCTTCGGCTCGTGATTGTATATTCAATACAACACGGCCGCTCGTGTTGTAAACATTACACACACATATATATATATATATATATATATATATATATATATATATATATATATATATATTAAAAGCTTCTAGGACAGCATCGGCCACGGTTGAAATCCAAATATTACCAGGGTTAAGTCACGTTGGCCTGAAAAAAAGAGAAAAATCTTCTCGACGTTTCGAGCGAAGGCCCCACGAAGGGCCTTCGCTCGAAACGTCGAGAAGATTTTTCTCTTTTTTTCAGGCCAACGTGACTTAACCCTGGTAATATATGTTATTATATATATATATATATATTTCTAAAACTCATTAATAATTCATGAGGAAAATTCAAAAGAAATTAATGTTTAATCAATGTCTGTTTACCCCGGTACAAAACTGATATCAGTGTCTGTAAATGTGATACAGAACTGTTTAATAAAACATCAGTTCTGTATCACATTTACAGACACTGATCATATCAGTTCTGTAGCAAGTGTACAGACACTTCGCATTCAACTATCTTGAGTGAGGTACGCTGGTAGCGTCCTCATACAAGATGAAGATGCAAACATTTGTTGCCCAACAACATTTGTTATTCAACAAATGTTGAATAACAAATGATGATCAGTATGGCCATTTATGCCAGGTCACTTAGAATAGAAAATGTGGGACTAATATTAAATTAAAGCGCATGCTCGCATCACTAATTTAATTTACCTCGAAGGTTTATCAGCTGATAACATGATTTAGTTTTGTTTAGTTACCTTAATAGGCGTTTTAGAAGTCATTTACAGAATGAGTGGCCGTTCTGTATCGGGATACAGGCACTCGGCTTCGCCTCGTGTCTGTATACCCCGATACAGAACGGTCACTCATTCTGTAAATAGTACATATATATATATATATATATATATATATATATATATATATATATACATCATTGTTAAGTAATTGTAACTTAGCTGCTATAATTCTGTATTTTTCAAATTGTAAGTAAAAAGTTTTCTAACCTTTTTTTGCCCAATATATACATGTCAAATGTAAGCTCGTCAAAGCTAACAAGAGTCTATTTATACTAAGATCTTTACGCAAAGAGGGATTTAGTCAAAATGAAATTGATCACCTGTTTCACAGTATTGTGTTACCTAACATAACCTATGGCTTATCAGTTTATTGTGCATCTGACGCTGAAATTACTGCAATTCCGGGTTTTTAAACCGTTGTTTTAAACGTAAATACATTTCTCAGCCAATTAAGATTCAATGTTATTGGAAAAACAAGATAAGAATATATTTAATAAAGTAAAGAGACTAGACACACATCCACTACATAAACAGCTTCCTAAAGTTAAGGATACTAATTATAACCTTCGAAATATATCTAGTCTGCGCCCGAAAGTAAACTCAGAGAGACTCAAGATATATTATATATGTTTGTACTATAGTCCAATTGTAACTAGTTTTCATTGTATGCTTACTATGTATGATATACCTGTAACATAAGATATGTATTTTTATCTTATGCAATAAAGACCATTATTGTTATTATTATTATACTGGGTTTTTTTCTTCTCCATGGGTACGTTATTTTTCGCGAACGTCATCAGAAAGTGGAGTTGGATACTCTGATCTAAACACGCGGGAAATTGCAAGACTGGAAAAAAGCGTAATAAAACACGAACCATAGGCGAGTGCTTTTAGCTTTTCGAAAGTCGAGCAAAAAAACACGGAAAAATCCATTTGGTATTTCTTTTATAAAATAATCACAAGCGAATATGATATACTGTCCGACATTTTCAAAAAATGGTTTTGGCGGGAATTTTCCGTGTTTGGATACTCTGATCCAAACACGGCAATTGACCAATTAGGGCTCGCGTAGTATACATGTTATTTTATAAAACTGATTTACAATGTTAGTAGATACCTTATAAGTTTTCTTTACTTTATGTTAAATGTGTGAAATTAAGACATCACATTCTTAGATGAATAGTCTTTTAAGATACTTGGAGTAACTGTAATGGTTGATGTGATATCTGTTAGAGTCAGAAATTGGCGTGGGTATTCTCTGCGGTCTGATATATAGATACGTTAAAGTGCCCATGAAGCGAAAATTATTATTGTCTTAAATGAAAGAACTCTCAAAACGACAAAGTAACATCTTTTGCAGATCTTCGTTTCCGTGCCTCGTTGTTGAGATATTTCCATTTTTTTGATATGCAAATTAAACACTTTGACGTCGCACGTGTATAATGAGTCGTCAGAGAAGGTTCGGTATCTTTGCTATTATCAAACGAAATCAATTAAAAATCTGTGTGTCTAATGCTGTATGTGAAATAGACACACAGGATCGGCTTCGAAGTGATTTCGTTTGATAATAGCAAAGATATAGATCTTTCTCCGATAACTCATTATACACGTGTGATGTCAAAGTGTTTAATTTGCATATCAAAGAAACTGAAATATCTCAACAACGAAGCACGGAAACGAAGATCTGCAAAAGATGTTACGTTGTAGTTTTAAGAGTTCTTTCATTTAAGACAATAATAATTTTCACTTCATAGGCACTTTAAAAACTTACCATTACTTGCCGTTGTTGGAACATGCGTCGTCATGTTTCCTGTAAACGGTCTTTCTGTTGTGCTGGCTACAGAAGGAATAATAGCAACAACAGGCAGTAATTGTTGATTTGAAGTATAAGAATTACTATAGCAGAACTATCGCAGATATAAAATATCTATAAAAAAGTTCAATTATTTGCTGTTACCATGGTAATAATGACGTTGGAACTTTGGTATATTTTCAAATATTGCATAATTGAAGCGGCATGTCGGTTTGCTTCGGTGAAATTTTTTAAAAATTGCTGAGATGATAGATATTGTTGTGGAGAATATCCATGCACAAAATCAGAGAGGGTTGTATGGACAGATTTTCCGCTATAAAAATTATCGATTTAAAAAAGTACTGTCTTATGAAATTTTTTAAAAATTATATGTACTTTAGAACTTTTTATAAACTACTTATTTACAAAATTTTAGCAAAATTCACCGAAGAAAACGTCTACAAGTCTACATTTATGTTGACGCGGTCATAGAATTTCGAATCGACAAGATCGCTATTCACGCATGCGTAGCCATACTATTTCTAGTCACCAGTCCCCTATTGAAATTACCGTAGGGAACCACCTTAAATGAATATATACTGCCATGATATCGTACCTGCCTCTCCGTTAACAGTTACTTCAACTGATTTGACACGACATTCTTCAGCCACGTTATATGCCTTACACGTAACGTTTTTTGGACGTCCTTTGACGAAGTCGCTTGAAACATAGTCACACGTGTTAATATAGCGCTCATGTTTGCATGTCGCAGTCACGTTGCCAACTATTATTTGTATAATTGTTGGTAGTAGCACCGCTCCGGCATCTACGTCAGGAAATCTGGGTTCACCTGCGTCGCATTTTATCGTAACGTTGTCTCCTTCACGGATTGTAGTAGATGGGAAAATCGTAATATTCAGATCGGGTTGCATCTGACCTAAAGTAGACAAAATAGGGAATTGGGCACTAATAATAACTGTCGATGATTCAGTATTTTTATGGGGTCGTATCTTCAAAATCTCAAAGAGAGGCCTTTGCAAAAATTTCTGGGGAAAAAAGCCAAATAAGAATAAAGAAAGAAAATTAAATGAAAAAATTATTTGAGGACGTGAGTGATGATAGTGATAATTAGTGATTTATATTGCGCACTAATTACTCGGGCTACTGTGGTAGGCCGAGTCTAGGTTTCGGCTCGATTTTTTTTTATTTTTTTTCCTTCTGTGTCACACTCTTAGCTTACTCCGCAGGCCTCTCTAATCAGAAAGCGCAGGCTCAAGTCAAGTGCGCATTTAACTTCGATCAAGACAAACATAATAGGTCCACATTATTCTACGGAACGGAACGGAACGAACGGAACTTGTCATTGCATTATTTTACGGAACGGAACGGAACGCTGTTAATGTTTGCAATGTAATTTGATGCTCTAACGCTCAGGAATCTGTTTATTTTAAAGTTCAGTTGAGTTGAATTTCCAAGAGATAACTCTGATTATCTTTTTATTTGACAAATATAACGTAATTGTACGTAGTATTAGTATGGTTATGAATAGACTAGTGTACATGCCCCCGGTTTAGTAATTGGGTAACTTTGCTGGGTGGCAAATCCGCTCTACTGATGACATGTTAATATACAACAGACATCTTATGCACAATATTTTCTTTTCAAAAGAGTCACTAAAAAGATTTATTTTGGTTTCCAAAAATGACCATAAAACGCCATCTAGTATATATTGGCTGGAAAATTGTAACGGGGGAGGTGACATTGGTGACAATATAATTTATTCACGGTTAAAAGAATGTTAGAAAGTAGCTTGTTGGTATTTAAGAAAGAAAAGCGGTTAATGAATTTATTTGACATGATAAAAAAATGTAAACGTTTGTTGTGTTTTTTGTCTAAAAAAACAGTTTTTCTGTTCCAGTCCTTTTCCCACGCTGTTAATCTATTTTTAGTTCTTATTGCTATAAATAGCTAAATTGTCATTTTTCCGGTTGGCATTTTCTTCTCGGAGATAAGATCCTGGGTACGAGGTTGATCGGCAGATAGTTCTAAACACTGTTTTATAGACGTTTTGGCTATTTGCAGTTTTATTTTTTTTATTTGTATAAAGTTTCTTTATTTAATAGATATCTTGCAGTATCATTGAATTATCATTACTGGAAGTTATATGCACTCCAACAAACTCCGACAAAGAAAGTGTCGTTCCGTTCCGTTCCGTAAAATAATGCGACAAGTTCCGTTCCGTTCCGTTCCGTTCCGTAGAATAATGTGGGCCACATAATACGACTTTGCGAAACTGATGCCTGCATGCCAAATGCTTTCTTTCTTTGCTTTCCTGATGTCTGATCAAGTCTTTCTCCTCTCGGATGTGTTTGTGTTTTCACAGACATAGCCTAGTTATTGGTCAGTAATGTCGCTGGCAAGTATCTTGATATTATATACGCTTATACATGAAGCTGTGTTGATATTTAATACCCGAAGAGACTTGACATATGAACGCTGTACATGTGTGGAAATAATGCTTTCTTTCTTAGCTTTCCTACTGTCTGATGATCAGAGTCTGATCAAGTCTTTCTTGTCTTGGATGTGTTTTGCGTGTTCACTGACATGCGTGCAGACACTCCTTCCCCCTCCTGGAATCGGGGAAACGGGGTCTGCGAAACGGCGTTCGTAATCGTGTTCCTGGTCACGTGAACCAAAATAATTAATTTATATGCTAGCATAATTACCACACCAATATTTGCATTTGCAAGCCACCATTGTTACGGCTTTCGATTATTTTCTAGTTTATTTACGTTCGAAAGTTGCAAGTTTCATCTGAAAACGTTGAACATTTAAAAACAATTCAATCAACTTGCGCCGTTGGATTTTGACAGGTTGCTTTGAAATGACGCCGCAAGTTGATTGATTTGTTTTTAGATTTCAACGTTTTCTGGTGAAATTTGCAAATTTAGTGTTTATTTTGGTCGACAGTTCTGTCCTGAGAGAGATTATATTGATGAGAGAATGGACGAACCGGCGAAATGTCAACGTTTGGATGCGAAGGAATTGAGACTGTTGGTGTCGATGTGTACTCGATGTTTATTCCAAGCACCACGATGCTCACTGATTACCATGGGAATTATTTCGGTAGATCTGTGTTTTTTTCTCCCAAACTGATAAGTTCGGCTGTTTCTTGGTGTTAATTGCACTGTGTGGTTCTCTATTAAAGGTATTAACTGCTATATTTCATTTAAAAAATAATTTATTTTGATGTTGAGCGGCAACAATACCGGATCCAGACAATTAAATCGCAATCAGCAAGTCGATCGTTTCGATGGAGAACGCGTGTAGTACTCACACAATCGATTTCTCTTTTTAACATTGAGTGGCTGGCATGGAAGTCTTGAATGATGCAAATCGTAGAGGTCGGCCTCGACTTTTCGCAGATTATTTATTATACCGCGGCGTTTTTTAAGCTTCTCGACACAAGATTTGCAAATATATGGTGACTTCGAATGAATTATAAATTCAAGCGTAGCTAATTCTTCTTTCACTTTAAATGCACCTTTACCATCAACCAGGTTTTTGTCCTTATGTTTCAAAATTTCGCAAGAGCAGAGAATACATGTTAACATTTCAAAGTAGGATAGACGAAGACGAAGAGAGACGATATAGAGAGGGAAAACCCGCTATAGCTTTTTCACATGAGAATTTACTAATGATCAGAAGAAATCTGACCAATGAAATATCGGCTACTTAGATTATTTTTTGTCAACCAATCACATATTAGTCCTTAAAATCCAGTGACGACTCACGTGACCAGAACACGATTACGAACGCCGTTTCGCAGACCCCGTTTCCCCGATTCCAGGAGGGGGAAGGAGTGTCTGCACGCAGGCTATAATGTCACTAGCTGTGTTGATATTTAATACCCGAAGAGACTCCACATATGAACGCTGTGTACATGTGTGGAAATACGTTACAGGCAATCGTGTTTTGTGTATTGCAAATTGCGTTTTCTATCGGAGATTGGATTGTGTTTTGACTTTTGTCTGTGACCTGAATGTGTTTAGACGGCGGCTTTAGATCTTAGCACTGCATGTGACAACCTGCGCGTGATGTTGCAGTAGCCCGAGTGAACGCCTGACCAGGCGTCTTGTTCTTCATGACGTAATGATCGAATGCGCATTACAGTGTACGACAGAATAGATAAATAGGTATAGCTATATATTTGCACTACATGAAGTAGTTATTAACTCTGCTCACATGAGTCGCAAGCTTGAGAACGGGGGTTATTCCCAGACGGTCACCCATTCAAGTACTAACCCCGTCTAACCGGGCTTTGAACTACATTGTTGACAGGCAGTGCGCTAATAGCAAGCGTCTTGATTCCAGTGTACGATTTTTATACTATACTAAATATATGATATATTATGCCACTATATATTGTATAATTTACTATTTTACTTCAAAATTTGATGTACGCCCATTTGGGAAACAAAACAAAAAAACCCCACAAAAGCATCAACAACATGATTTTACTGGGTGAATTAAAAACAAAAACGTTTTTGTTGAACATATATAATATTAGTACTTACCAGGTTTTGGTTCGCCTTCTACGCAAGGTTGTTGCATCGTACCATCGAGGTTAATAACCAATATACTTAGCACGATAATTTGGTGTAGTAAAGTTTTCATGATTGTACGGAGCGATTTCTATTTGCTTTAAAAAAAGTGAAGTGTTACTTGTTTGTCTATAGATATTAGTAACTTTTTAGTATAGTATCGTTAACTTTTTGAAGCCTGACGAGGAGTCTTTAAGGTTTATTCTGGCAAACGCCAGACGATTTTATTCAGCACAGGCCTCAAAGTGTTAAAACCTATCTCTATATATCGTAAAATATTGATTCGTTTGAGAAGCTATATCCAACCATAGTCAATCGAGATATGATCTGGAAACTCGGCAAACTTCAAAGCGCCTATAATGAGCTGTGATTTTATGTTGAACCGTACCTTACACCATGCACATCCTTTGTTTTAGGTTTATTAAAGCACGGCGTTGAGTGATTGAACTGAAACGTAGCTATTGGACAATTCGTTCATTATACTAAAATACAATGTGTTCAGTGACCGTGCACCGTGCACAAAAATTCATAAAGGCGAACAAAAAGATAGACCAAAGACTTTAGCTGAGTTCCCAGACCATATCTCGATTGACTATGATCTAACACTCGTCAGCGTTCATCCTCCGATGTCTAAATACAGTCAAGCTGGTTAAAAAAACTCGGCTTCGCCTCGTATTTTCAACCTGCTTGGCTGTATTTAGAAATCGGAGGAAGAACACTCATGTTGGTTATATCAGTACTTAAAAAACCCCTCATTATTCACGAGAAAATTCAAAGGGAATCAATATTTAATTAATAATTATCTGTAAATGGCAAGAGGATGGTCCTGATTTACATAAAAGTTTTGTTTGATTTTATCACTCCTGAAACAGTTTGTATTTTAAAAATAAAAATAAACAATTTATGTGCATCAGTTTCTTAAACAATAATAATAATAATAATAATAATAATAATAATAATAATAATAATAATAATAGTAATAATACTGACACTATTTATCTAACCAAGTACATCTATTTGCTAAAAAAAATTAAGTTACAACAATGTACATTAAAATAATTTTAAAAACAGATGATTAATATATAAAAGAGCAAATATACATATAAAATCGTCATTCTCTACAGAGGTGGCAGCAGTCACGATTATTATCCATCAAGTTATTAACATCTATAGTTGGCGTATTGCCTTCTTAAAAATGTTTAAACAAAGCGATTTCCGAGTGTCATTGTCCAGTCTTAAATACGGTCTTTTGCATGGCTAGCGTTTGTAAATCAGATAAAGATTGGCTGCATGCTCATGTTTTGTCTATTACATAAATACACTACAAGACACCTGTCTGTTTATATATATATATATATATATATATATATATATATATATATATATATATATATATATATATATATATATATATATATATATATATATATATATATATATATATATATATATATATATATATATATATATATATAATAAATTACCAAGTCTTTCGACATTAATTAACAATTACACCAAATTACACTAATAAGTTTGCTTGAAAATTTGAGAAATCAAAGTTATATGTTCATACTGAAAGGTACCTGTCTTAATTGTTTCCTGTATTTCTTGATTTTATTAATTCCAAAAACGATTTCCAGTCCGGCTGCAATTACAGTTCAATGGATATGAACCTGTGTATTTTACTACGTTTATACAATAACAGTGTCACGACGACCGCGCGAGAGAACTAAATACCAACATAAAAACAACAATTAATATTTTTTGCTTATTTAAGAACGTGCGATTCAGTCAATATCAGGACACAAGTATACCTAAGTGTTTTTATTATTAATTTGCCGAATCACCTCAGACTCATTATTATTAATGTCTGTCCGCTATATAGTTTGATGTTTTGGATACACTTAAGGGTGTCCCTTTTCAAGCCTAATATCCCCACGCAACTCCGGCATAGTTGACATTTTACTTTGCCTTATTTAGGGGTTCTTTTTGCGTATGATGTACAATATAATGCATTTCTGGCACTTTCACTTAATTGAGGTGAATTTGGCACATAGTACCCTTCTCTTTGTGTGCCAACAATAATTATTATTATTATTATTATTGAAATATCATTAATCATTCATGAAGAAAATACAAAACTCATAAAATAGGTCCTATATTTAGTATGCTGCAGCATAAAATTGGACACAACATCTTAGTAGTTGGCAGAGACTTTTTCTTTGATTTCGACAAGAATTGACGACAAGAATTGACGGCACCGAAAAAGATGGTTTTACAGTGAAAATGGAAATACCTTCCCACTTCCATTTCTGTAGTTTGTTGTGTATTACTGTATTTTTGTAGCCGCTACTGAAGCGCGAGGAAAGTCTAGCGATAAAAGTCACCAATTCTTGATGTATGTTCGTCTGTTGCTATCGATTTGGGATAAACATCCATTGTGTTATGATTAAATGCCATTTAAAGCTAAATTATACTATTTATGTACAGTTTTCAACAAAAATATTTCTCAGGCTTCGGTAGCGGCTACAGAAATACAGTAATACGCAACGAACTACAGAAGAAGAAGAAGAAGTGGGAAGGTATTTCCAGTTTGACTGCAACCATAATGCTTTACGATCTCAAATCAGCTCAAATAACAACATTGTTTATTATGCTAAAATGGATTAAATATGCAAGACGTTCATTCCTACCAAACTTTACCCTTTTAAAACCCTATCTTCCGATTATTCTGCAAGGAACAATATTTAATGTGCGCAAAGGATTGTGGTTAAATCTACAAAACGCCTCTTTTTCGGTACAGTCAATATAGACCACTTGCACTTATTTCCTTGCTGAAGGACAAATGCTTATAAACAATAAAATTTTCATTGATTGTTTGTTTGTTTTGTTCAGTGAACATCGAAACTTTGAAGTTCTTCTCCAGATCCACCGTTTTTGACGTCATTTGCATGAGCTCCATTAGGGACTTTAAGTCTTAAGATGCTAGCACGACGAACGGCGGTTAGAAAGCAAGATAAGTTTTACAAGTTAAGGAAGTCACGCTTAACTGACTATTATATTTGATATTTGAAGCTAGTTTAATGACTTCCAAAACGCCTTAGTATTGCTAAAATGATTGTAGTGTCTGTATTGAGGTCAATCTCAAGCGACAGAAAATCTCAAAAACAACAAACAAACTTCGGAGATCTTCTTTTAATAGTTATGTAATATCGATCCTCAGTCTGTAACATCAATCATCTATTTTAGAGTTACTCAAGATCCTAGCACTAAAAGAAGAAAGACTAAAAACTCGAAACCATTTCAATGTCTGATTTAAATTTAAACTTAAAGTATTTCAACTTTCACTACTGATGCAAACAGACAAACTAAGGAGGTATGAACTTCACCTGACTGTGTCCAAACCATTGTTTGTGTTTCTGCAGAACGTACAAATACATGCACAAATGTCATTATTTAGTTATTTTAAAGTGTCTGTGAAGTAAAATCTGTGATAGAACAAATTTGAAGCTCATAAACTGAATAACCAATTTTTAAAAAAAAAATGAAACAAATGTGGCGTGTACTTCTCGAGATATTAAATGCCAAAGTTACCTTCTGATGTTACAAAATAAGAAAAGACTGGGATTGAATATATATATTATTCAATATATATTATACGGCTCGACGTATGTCGTTGGATTATTAATATTAAAATACATTGTTGTTATCCATATCGAAATATAGTAAGGTTAGATATACTGCCGAAACAGTGAACGTATAAGTCTAACGTTTCGAGCGAAGGCCCTTCGTCAGAGAGAAACGTAAAGAGTGTAAACAAACAACGAACTTATGTAAAAGAGATGATCATGTGACAAAAAAATAGCCAATCAAATCAAAATAATAATAACAATTCAGTAATGAGATGCGAAAATTAGCCAATGGAATGAAAATAACAACAATACCAAATCAATAATCATAGTTGTCCAATTGCATACGCCATCAAGCACTCTAACTGAGCGATAAATTTTTTTTAAAATGGATAAGCCAATGCAGCAGATTTGCTTGAATTTTCAGCGAATCGTCCTGTTATGCTGATCTGTTCAAAACCCCTAAAAGCGTTTTCGGTTCATAGACACTTTAAATATTACTTTGCCAAAATATGACCATGTTCAAATTCCCATGCAGTATCCTGCAATTTGGCTAACAGTGCGGACAATATACGCTTTGAAGTTTGAAGACCCATACGCACTTTACCGTGACGCACAGTGCTTTGTTTATTACGATTGACTCAAGTGACCCGGATGTAAATGGCATAAAATATCTTCCCGTTTTAGTAAAGTCTTTGCACGCATCGGTCGAATTTGTTTTATTGGCAATATAGACAAGCGATAGTATTTGCTTAGGTATTAACTGCAGAGGAAGTAATTCTCTCTCTCTCTCTCTCTCTCTCTCTCTCTCTCTCTCTCTCTCTCTCTCTCTCTCTCTCTCTCTCTCTCTCTCTCTCTCTCTCTCTCTCTCTCTCTCCCCAATGACTTTGTTTGGCTAAATCTAACAAATATAGAATAAAAAAAGTGATGAAGCAAGAAGTTGGTTAATGTTTTGATACTCCAAAAAGAAGCTAAAAAGATAAAAACATCGATTGACTGACTACATGTATATTAAGATTACAACGAATTAACTCTTTCCTGTCCGAATTGATCTTAAGTATTTTATTCTGGCTAACGCCAGACGATTTTATTCACCTCTGGGGAAGCCCTCGGACAGGAACGAAATAAACTCTTCACAGCATATCCAGCAACAATGCTTGACAAAATGAGTTTTATATTACGGTCTTGGTTTGATAGTATCGATCACTATGTTGACATAATAATTTAGGATAGGATATTATTGATATGCATGTAGGAACATATCCCAAATAGGATATTATTGATATGCATGATTCCTTGTAAAGTGAGTTGTTGATGCCAACGTATTATTTGACAGTTAATCTTTTATATATATTGTTATATTGAGGTTCGTATATGTTAGTAACAAATATGACGTGAATTAGGCATAATTTGCATACAGAATGTTTTGTTGCGAGAAAAATATCACCAACTAACACATTAATGATATACTTGCAAACGGTATATGCATGTATATTCCACAGTTTATCATATTTTTTCACTTAATCTTCAGGGGGAAAAGAACTACAATAGATACTTCACAAATTTGCTTCAGTAAGTACTGAGCAACGGCTTGAAATCGAGGCTGGGTATGTACAGATAACAAATGCATTACGATCTCATTGCCAACCTCGACTTGGAGCCATTGCTTCGTGAGCATTTGAAGCGAATTCGAGAAGTGTCTATTGCCTATACTTCGATGTCATTTGAGTTCATAGCACGCCAATTACCAATAATAACGATGAACATGTATATAGGTTTCATTTGTGTTATTTTGTGCAGTCAAATATATTGGCAATTGATCAAAGCTGCATGCCTTCTTGAAGTCTCGCCAGAATATGCAACATTGAACCAACGCCAATTTCTTGGCATGCTATGAGATTCCATGCCCTTTGGCTTTGCTGTATCCAGACTTCTCTGAAAAACTGTCGATGTCTACGTTACACTCCAGAACCAACTCATCCAATTCCTTTTTACCATTAATTCAAGACAAAGAAACTGATTTAACATTCTAAGAAAAACTAACTTTATTTAATATATACTGGATAGCTCTATCAGTTGTATCTAAACTGTTCTCTCTAGAGCTCTAGTAAGGGCCATCCCTGATTGCTCCAGTGTTACTATAGTACAAGAGGAAACCGGAGTAAACTAAACTAACTTTATTTATACTGCTATCATAGTCAATCGAGATATGGTCTGGAAACTCAGCTAAAGTCTTTGGTCTATCTTTTTGTTCGCCTTTATGCATTTTTGTGCACGGTGCACGGTCACTGAACACATTGCATTTTAGTATAATGAACGAATTGTCCAATAGCGACGTTTCAGTTCAATTACTCAACCGTGCTATTTAAATATTAATAAACCTAAAACAAAGAATGTGCACGGTGTAAGGTACGGTTCAACATAAAATCACAGCTCATTATAGGAGCTTTGAAGTTTGCCGAGTTTCCAGACCATATCTCGATTGACTATGCTGCTATCAGTTACTGTGCATCTAAGCTGTTATCCCTAGAGGTCCAGTAAAGGCCATCCCTCGTTGCTCCAGTGTTACTTCAGGAGGAAATCTGTGGTGTTTGGTAGAGATTTGATTCTCATTAATTATCAGTTTGTTTATGCGCTATTTAATTTAATAATTGA
Source organism: Corallium rubrum (assembly GCA_964035015.1). Taxonomy (NCBI): domain Eukaryota; kingdom Metazoa; phylum Cnidaria; class Anthozoa; order Scleralcyonacea; family Coralliidae; genus Corallium; species Corallium rubrum. The sequence continues at coordinate 10,777,668 of OZ036001.1, forward strand.
ATGCCGTGTACTGAATGAACCCAAATGACAAAATACAAACAATGCCCTGGTATTAATTTTGATATAATCATAACCAATAGGGCATATATAGTAATAGGAGTATGAGAATAAGCATAGAAATAAAATGTGTTACAAAATTTGTAAATTTTACATATCTTATATCTTTACATATTCTGTAACATATTGATTTATTCTAATGTCTATGCCTATTCTTGTGTCCTTGTTTTTATGTATAAACCATCGTCATATAGACATATTGACAAACATATTTATGTAATAGATAAAGTATGAACAGCGATCTGTATCTGATTTACAAGGCCAGCTGCAAGCCAGCCGTAGTATATAAATCAGATACAAATCGGCTGCGAATGCTTTATCTTACTTATCAAATGGACGCATCTAAATAGCCATGTTTTCAAACTATTTTTCAAGTTGGAGTGATTTTAGCTAAGTAAATTGAGGGAAAAGTTATTTATGTAAATCAGGACGAATCTGCATGCGATTTAATTACAGATATTGATTAAATAAAATATTCACTTCTTTGAATTTTCTTCATGAATTTTTAATGAATTTTATAAATATTCATACAGTATATTAAACATTAAAATAACAGCAGCTACCGACTTCATTTGATTATTTATTTTTACTATGTATATTATTAATAGTATTATAATAGTATAATAGTATTTTCATTTTGAGCAATGTTATTTCCTATACTAATAAATAAATCATAAGAATGGACTTTAATGCCTTATCAGTACAATCAATTCCATTTTTTTTGCCTGATTTTATGTTATGTTAATTATATTTTATTTAATTTTACTGTACATTTATTTGTAGTTAAAGTAGATTTAATTAGTGTTGCGCGCGCATCGTTTTGCAAAAGAATTGGCGGGCTCTTGGCGGGCTCCCCACAAAGTAAGCAATGGCAAACAGACTTGCTAGCGAGCCAACAAGAGCAGAATAACAGTGTTAAACATCCAGAAACTGTATCTATACTTTGTTTATCTTCAACAGTATGTTTACTTTGAGTGGAGCTTGCCAGTTTCTTTGAAAAATGATGCGCGCGCAACACCCTGAAACTCGCCTATTGCATTGCATTGCACTTCATTGCATTGCATTGCATTGCTTTGCTTTGCTTTGCCTTGCCTTGTTTTGCTTTGCTTTGCTTTGCTTTGCTTTGCTTTGCTTTGCTTTGCTTTGCTTTGCTTTGCTTTGCTTTGCTTTGCTTTGCTTTGCTTTGCTTTGCTTTGCTTTGATTTGCTTTGCTTTGCTTTGCTTTGCTTTGCTTTGCTTTGCTTTGCTTTGCTTTGCTTTGCTTTGCTTTGCTTTGCTTTGCTTTGCTTTGCTTTGCTTTGCTTTGCTTTGCATTGCATTGCATTGCATTGTATTGTATTGTATTGTATTGCATTGTATTGTAAATAGCATGAAACCGATATAGAAGTCAATTTAATGTCAATGTGTTAGACGTTACATTTTGCACATAATACAGTTTTCTGACCAACAAGTTTTTCTACATTAAAAACGTGTTTCTAGAAATCTTAAAACAATTTTTAGAAATACTACATATCGTATAGACCGTTAAGGAATTTGAAACGTTTATAATTGAAACTCATTACATGCACATGCATAATAGTATGGTGTTTCCATAAAACTTCTTTATATTACATTATCGACATGAAAACTTTCAAACAACTTTATTTAAAGACTATAATACCTATTATTATATGGCTGGGTTTGATTTCCAGTCCGTATGGAAAACGACGCGGTCAGGATTTTACGATCTTGACGGAGCGGTCAATACGCTTTTTTCTCGGCCCTGTAAGTTTTGGCGGGAAAATTCCTGAGTTGATTTGAATACAAATAAAAGGGAACTGGGTATCTTTATTCAAATATTCTGAACTATATGTGTTGGGACATCACTGCTGGTTTTCTTTAAAGCTGTTTATCTAAAAATACGGCAAATAAAAGCCGAACTACTGGCGTAAACAAGTCGGCTAAGAAGCGACACGAAAAAGTTAACAGATAAGGTAAACAACATACTCCGAAGACGAAAACAACGCTCGAAACTTAAAAATAAAATGAACCAATAGCCATATAATAAATGCCTTATTAACCTAGTTGCTCGGTCTGTACGGGAAAGTATTTGCCCTCGGTTTTATCGCACAAACCTCGCTCCTTCGTCGCTCGGTCTGTACGAAAACCTCAGGCAAATAGTTTCCCGTACAGACCTCGCACTCGGTTAATAAGTATTTATAACAGTAAACTGATAAACTTGTGGTCTTCAACATTAGTTGAAAAACATTAATTGGTTCAAAACGTCGTTGCAGTATATCGTAGGTTGCATTTGATTTTAACTTAATTTTCTTTGGTATAACCAAAATCAACTGTCAAAAGACCAATGACTACCACAATAGCAGTGACAGTGGTGAATAATATTGCAAGTTTTGTAGCTTTTAAGTTACTTCCACCTAAAAGTTAAGTGAAAATACAATTAATATACATATCACACGCTTGGGCTGCTGTTGTGCCATTTCACCTTGAAAGAATGGCTAGCCATTGCTCTGTAATACTCAGCAAAATACTCAGCTATGGCAAAATGACACAATAGGCAGTCCAAACTTGACATATCAGCAGTAATACGGTAGTACATCGACGGCAATAATCTTAACATATTTATAATTAAAAACTGTACATAACACCACGAACGAACGAACGAACGAACGAACGAACGAACGAACGAACGAACGAACGAACGAACGAACGAACGAACGAACGAACGAACGAACGAACGAACGAACGAACGAACGAACGAACGAACGAACGAACGAACGAACGAACGAACGAACGAACGAACGAACGAACGAACAAACGAACGAACAAAAGAAATCACACAGAGAATATAAAGCGGTTAGAAAGTTAGCTGCGCCCGCAAGCTAACTTTCAGGGCACCGCAATATTCACAGTCTGGTTGTCAAGCGATTGTAAAAAAAAACTCAAATAATACTTGAGTCTCATTAATTTCAGTTTGTAATTTACTCCCAACATTTGATTGATTATTTTTATCTATGTCACTGTTTGGTAATTTTGGATATATAAGCCATGTTTTATTTTATTTCATTACATTTTACTCTGGTGAAACACTTTACTAGAAACGTCAGTTTTTCGTTATAAAAACTTTCCCGGCAGTTTATAATTTTTTCTTACTTTGACATTATACAAACACGAATCTGATTATAATATAGTGTCCAAACCGGGACCAGTTGCAAAAAATGCAACTACACAGGCCTTCCGGCAGGAATTGAACCCACGACCTTGCGATTCTAGTGCAATGCTCTGACCACTGAGCCACGGAGGGCGTTGTCGAGAGCTTGATCGCGAGTTCTGTATATATAATAAGGTGGTAATGCCAGGAGAGAATTAGGTAATATTATAAGTAATATTGGGCATTTCACTCGATTACATAGCATGTTCTAAGGATTTTGGGTGAAGGAAAATTCGAGTGTAGAATATATACATTTAATCATATTCTACACTCGAATTTTCCTTCACCCCAAATCCTTAGAACATGCTATGTAATCGAGTGAAATGCCCAATATTACTGATTATAATCTATACCATTATACATGTCTGTTGTTCTTATTCTTCTGGATTCTGTCGTTGTAACTGTTGAAAGATAAAAAAATAGGTTATAGTATCTATATTTTAACATTCAAGTATGCGTGAAAGTGTGTGCGCATGTCAGGGTGCCTTTTGACCTATGCATGCAGGCGCGCTTTTTCCAGGCACAAATTCCTTTACCAATACAATCGGCTAACCCGTTTACCATGCATGTGATGACATTTTTGTTTATGTCTTTTTAGGGTATACTGAAATAATTAAAATAAACTTATATTGTAAATAATATGCACAAAACTGGTGACCGATAAGTCACAATTTCTGCAACGCATCTCTTTAAATAAACTATATACAATATATTGAAATAAAAGTAGCGTGCTGCGTAGGCAGTGCAGAAACAGCAATCGAAATAAAGTATAAGGTTAGATATACTGCCGAAACAGAGGAGGTAGGAGTCTAACATTTCGAGGGGTGACGCTCGAAACGTTATAATCCTACGTTCTCTGTTTTGGCAGTATATCTAACCTTGCTATATTAAAGACTTATTAACCGAGTGCGAGGTCTGTACGGTAAAGTATTTGCCTGAGGTTTTCGTACAGACCGAGCGACGAAGGAGCGAGGTTTGTGCGATAAAACCGAGGTCAAATACTTTCCAGTACAGACCGAGCAAACGAGGTTAATAAGGAATTTATTATATGGCTATTAGTTCATTCTATATTTAAGCTTCGAGGGTTGTTTTCGTCTTCGGAGCATGCTGTTTACCTTACCTGTTGACTTTTTCGTGTCGCTTCTTGGCCTTCTTATTTACACCAGTTCGGCTTTTACTTGTCGTGTTTTTAGATAAACAGCTTTAAAGAAAACCAGCAGTGATGTTCCAACACATTTTATTGTTCAGAATATTTGAATAAAGATACCTATTTCTCTTTTATTTGTATTCAAATCAGCTCAGAAATGTTCCCGCAAAAACTTACAGGGCCGAGAAAAAAGCGTATTGACCGGTCGGTTAATATCGTAAAATCCCGACCTCTCAGGAACCAATCAGCGTCCGTCGTTTTACGTCCGGACCGGAAATCAAACCCAGCCATATAATAATACAATATATTGAAATGTTTAATGTTTATGTATATATTTATCCATCCGTCTATATGCATCAAATCATGCAACCATTGACCCTCGTCCTATCCAATCTGCAACGATTTTTAAATACAATTTACTTTTAGTTTTACCGACCTACTGTTTTCTTTTTTCTGTTTTTGTTTTTAAAGAAACTGCAGAACTTGTAAGTTGCCATTCTATCCATGCATGTATACGCGACGTAAAAGCTGTAAGTATACTATTATTCATTTTAAATCTGTATTGGTTAAACCGTTGTAGAAAGTATTCCCTGGTGCAAGCTATAGAGAGAGTGCATAATAACTTATTTTGTATACAAATACTTGTTTATTAATTGTAATCCAATAAGATTGAGAATAGCTGATTAAATTTAGGAGTATGGTCCCATGAGAAAAAAATTCAAATTTGTGTAAATTAGCTAGAAATCTCTGATATTTTAGAATAGGCGAATTTAAGGGTATTGCGCGCGCATCGTTTTGCAAAGAAATTGGTGGGCTCTTGGCGGGCTCCCCACAAAGTAAGCAATGGCAAACAGACTTACTAGCGACCAACAACAACAGAATAACAGTGTTAAACATCCAGAAACACTATCTATACTTTATTGTATGTTTACTTTGAGTGGAGCTTGCCAGTTTTTTTGAAAAATGATGCGCGCGCAACACCATGAAACTCACCTATTAGTTGCTGGCTGTGTACAATTTTTTGAAAAGTCAAAAGTATTGTTAAAATATTAGAAATATTCTGCCCAGAGTTATTAAAAACGTTGTTTTAAACTAATTGTTCTTGACAACATCATTGAAAGCAAAGCGTGATAACTCTTCAAAACTTACCATTATTTGAAGGATGCGTTTGAAGATGCGTTGAAAATGATTTCTCCGTTGGAGTGACTATAATATTAATTTCTAAAACTCATTAATAATTCATGAGGAAATTTCAAAAGAAATTAATGTTTAGTCAATGTCTGTTTACCCCGGTACAGAAGTGATATCAGTGTCTGTAAATGTGATACAGAACTGTTTAATAAAACATCAGTTCTGTATCACATTTACAGACACTGTTCATATATCAGTTCTGTAGCAAGTGTACAGACACTTTGCATTATCTTGAGTGAGGTACGCTGGTAGCGTCCTCATACAAGATGAAGATGCAAACATTTTTTGCCCATTGTATGGCCATTTATGCCACGTCACTTAGAATAGAAAATGTGGGACTAATATTAAATTAAAGCGCATGCTCGTATCACTAATTTAATATTCGTAGCCTATTAAACCTTACCTCGAAGGTTTATCAGCTGTTAACATGATTTTTGTTTAGTTACCTTAATAGACGTTTTAGAAGTCATTTACAGAATTCGTGTCCGAACGGTCACTCATTCTGTAAATAGTAAATATATAATTTTATATAAAACTAGTAAAATTACATATTATGATATGAATACATCATATGAATAATAGTGAAATAGAAGTATAGTGTGCTGTGTAGGCAGTGTAGAAACAACAATCGAAATATCGTTTATGTTAGACATACTGCCGAAACAGAGAACGTAGGAGTCTAGCGTTTCGAGCGAAGGCCCTTTGTCAGCAAGAATTAAAGAAAATAATCGAATGAACCATTGGTTTTTATATAACATTCCCACAAACGTTTTCGCACTATTTGAGCTATATTCATGCAGATGCTAAATAAATACAAATCAAGAAATGGTTCATGGTTTGGCGTGCTCCATCGAGTTATGGATGCACGCGGGAAGTTAGGAGAGCACGAAGAAAGCGTAAGAGTTGGTTTCATTACGTTTGAAATTATCGAGTTATGGAGCACGCACGATGGCCAATCAGAAACGCCGTTGTATTACATCTATGTTATAATTGATTTTATAAAATAACATGTATACTACGCGAGTCCTGATTGATCAATTGCCGTGTTTGGATCAGAGTATCCAAACACGGAGAATTCCCGCCAAAACGATTTTTTGAAAATGTCGGACCGTATATCATATTCACTTGTGATTATTTTATAAAAGAAATACCAAATGGTTTTTTCCGTGTTTGGCCTGGAGACTCTTATCCAAACACTTGGGAAATTGCTCGACGTTCGAAAAGCTAAAAACACTCGTCTACGGCTCGTGTTTTATTACGCTTTTCTCCACTCTCGCAATTTCCCGCGTGTTTGGATCAGAGTATCCAAACACGGAAAACCATTTGGTATTTCTTTATTAAACAATTAACAATATTTTATAACTCGATAATTAATAAAACATCGAACCAGATTTTATATCATTACACGACTTTTTATCTTACCTGTCTGCCCTGTTAATAAATTTATTTCATTCGTTTTGAAACGGCATTCTCCCGAAGGATTGCTTACCATGCAACCGATTTTTCTGGAAAATTCATCAAGAAATTTCGTTATACGATGAAAGCACATAGAAACGACGTTACTTCCAATACTTCGGCACGATGCAACCCTTTTGTTTCCATGGAAAATGTTTATAACAACTGGTGGAAGCGGTCTAATGTTCGGATTCTGAAGAAATCGTGGGTAATCTGCTCTACAAATGATCTGAACTTCACTTCCAACTGGAATGGTCGTAGATGGTAAAAGTGTTATATTTAAGTCTGGTTCTGGCTGATCTATAACGTATTTTATCAAATTCATTAAAAATTCATGAAGAAAATTCAAAAGAAATGAATACAGTAACACCCCGCATATAAGAACCTGGTTTTTAAGAACCTGTTAGGCTAAGATTGTCCATTTAGACCCCCTTTACATAAGAACCTGTTTTAGCCTAAAATTTGAAAAGGTTCTTATTTTATAATTTACTACTTAGGAATTCAAAGTAAAAAGGGCATACAACGAATAAGATAACCAAGAATAGGTTTGTATTTTTCGAGATTGAAGATTGAATTATATTCCTTTTTTGTATAAATAATAGGCTGTACCAATATTCTTCCAGGAACAACCACATTTTTTTTCTTAAGAAAGTGAGAACCTGTTTAAGAACCTAAATAGCCTAATTTCCCAGTAAGCACCAATTATATAAGAACCTTTTTAGACCAACTTGAAAAATACATGTTCTTATATGCGGAGTTTTACTGTATTTAACTTATATCTGTAAATCGCATACAGATTCGTCCTGATTTGCATAAATGACTTTTTCCTCAATTTACTTAGCTAAAATCACTCCAACTTGAAAAATAGCCAGTTGAAAACATGGCTACTTAGATGCGTCCATTTGATAAGTACGATAAAGCATTCGCAGCCGATCTGTATCTGATTTACTACGGCTCGCTATAGTTCCTAGAATTATATTGTCTGGAGACGCTGCGAACATCAAAGCGGTTAACAATGAGCTACAATTTAGGTTGAGAGTGGCAAATAAGGTGCACAATCTTTTGTTTTACGTTCATTAATATTTATAAAGCAACGCTGCTATTGGTTGATTGCTTCATTATACAATGTGTTCCGAAAGCGTTAAGGTGAAATAAGGTGCACAAACGTGAACAAAAACCTAGAACGAAGACTTTGGCCGCGTTTCGTGCAGACAATTTATTTCTTGGGACTATGGGCTCGCTTGCAGCTCGCCTTGTAAATCAAATACAGATCGGCTGCGAATGCTTTATCGTAGCCTCCTCCGCTGGCAACTGATGTATCTTCTTAGTTTATTATGTGGGCACTTGCACTTTTTTCCAGTCGAAAAGAGCTTTCAGAGCTGTGCAAATTAGGCTGAGCGTATTTGGCCGAGTACAAGACTGGGGAGAAGGCAAGGCGAAAAAAAAAGCGAGGGAAGGGGAAAAGGCGGGGGGGGGGGGGGGGGGGGGGAAAGGCGAGGGGAGGAAAAAAGGAGAAGAGATTTTTGAAGGCAACTCCAACCTGTTTCCCTTCTCCCCCTCCCCCTCCCCCTCCCCCCACAGTATATTTTGTAGCTTCTCCCCAGTCTTGTACTCGGCCTAATTTGCATCGGCGTTGCAATCTCGTACTTTGCTCGTACAGCTCTGAAAGCTCTTTTTGACTGGAAAAACGTGCAAGTGGCCACATAATAAACTAAGAAGATACATCAGTTGCCCACATAACTAAGAAGACACACCAGTTGCCTGCGGTGGAGGCTAGTTTTATCGTACATATATACATTTCCTTACCGATGGTTGGTTCACCTTCTACGCAGACCTGTAACGTAACCTCGATGTATATGACCATTAAACTCAACAGGGTGATTTCGTGCGATAAGCATTTCATGGTTGAATAGAGTGCTGCCTGTTAATTTAATAAGAAAATAAAGTATTTACGAGGTTTTTTCCTATGTTTTTCGTAAGTTAAACTCAGAGAAAAACTCTGAGCTCCAGACGGGACTTGAACCCACAACCTTCCGAATGCCAGCTGGACGCTCTCACCATTGAGCCACTGGAACTCAGATACCGAGGTTGTTTTCGATATTTATACGCCTGGGAACTAGTCAAACCGTACGTGTGTCACAAGACAACACGATCTCTTACCAAAATTAAGTGTATATCTTAATTGTAAAATAGGGCTCGAATTAAGACATGGCCTTAATTTTAAAATAGGGCTACAATTAAGACATGGCCTTAATTTATCTGTCCCACAAGCGGGATGTTAAACTTGAACACATAAAGCTAAAAATCCTAGAGGGGTGTTGTGGTCGGGGTTTGAGAGGAGGGTTGTGACTAGGTTTAGGATCCGGGGGTTTTTGGTTAGGTTTAGGGCTAACGGGGGGTTTTGGTTAGGTTTATGGTTACCGGGGGGTTGTGGTTAGGTGTTGGGGTATGGGGGATGAGTTTTCATTTAAAATTAAGGATTATCCTTAATTCTAGGCGAGTTGACAATTAAGGATAATCCTTAATTTTGGATGTGAGGTCGACCTGCACAAGAACACCGCTGCCAAACGTTGCGCATGTGCGACGTCCGAGCTCGTCCTCGGAAATGATTTGGACTGGTCCGAGAGTCCGACACAAAAGTTAAAATTATAAGCATACCACCAAAAAGATAAGGTAGGTAATTTTTGCATGGCTTCTTTGTCAATATTGTAACATATTCTGAATTTACCCTTTCGTAATTTTCTTTACTCTTTTTTTTAAAACACAAATGAATAGTCGAGTCTTACTTAGTCTTCACTGTCTGGTTGTTGTCGCCACGGCTAGTTCCCACTTCTCTTGCAATTGTTTACTCAGCGAATTCACGCATGCGCAAACGTTTGGCAGCGGTGTTTGTCACAAGTACTTGATACTTGGAAAGGAAACTGACACAATGCGACTTGTAGCCCAACAAGTACTTGTGACACACGGTTTGACTAGTTCCCAGGTATAAATATCGAAAACAACCTCGGTCTACCATCTGAGTTCCAGTGGGTCAATGGTGAGAGCGTCTGGCTGGCATTCGGAAGGTTGTGGGTTCGAGTCCCGTCTGGAGCTCAGAGTTTCTCTGAGTTTAACTTACGACAGCTTGTACAGCAAAAAAATACGAAAAAACTTTACCAACCCAAGCTGAAAACACTAATAACGTACGTTTACGAGTTTATTGTGTTTTTCCCCAGAAATATTGAATATCACGCCTGCATTCGCCTTCGGCTCGGGCTAAAATGAGCCTGAGACGGGCCAAAAATATATTTATGCCCGCAAACATCTATTGTTAACTCTATTGTTATATTATATAAGTGACAATTTATAGTTTATATAAATTATGGTTAATGTCTAATGATATAGTAATTTCACTTTGTTCTGTCCACGAAGTCATCACGTGCTTAGCTGACAGTCGGTACATGAATATCGTGTACACAAACAACCCATTGTCCCAAGAATACAACCTTTGTCTGTGCCACAACAAAGGCACCACATAACTAAGCACTAATCCCAGGTATGCCATTAGTCATTTCGATCATTCGCGTATCTAATTCCCTGGAGTGAGTTACTCTGATATTGCATAGTCAAAGAAAAAGAAAGTAAAGTAAAAAAACGTTTTCCCACCCACCCACCTCCCTAACAACTAATCAATCAGCAGGATTATTTACTGTAAAAAACTAAATTTATAGTACAATCGAAATATGGTATAGTAAGTTAATACTACCGAAGCAGAGAGCGTAAGTGGTGTAACGTTTCGAGCGAAAGCCCTTCGTCAGGCCCACGTTTCTCTCTGACGAAGGGCCTTCGCTCGAAACGTTAGACCACTTACGTTCTCTGTTTCGGCAGTATTAACTTACTATACCATGTTTCGATTGTTGTTTCAACACTGCCTACGCAGCACACTACTTTTATTACACCATTCAAATTTATACTAGTTAGCTTTAAGAAAAACAAGAACTTAATCTGTGTATTATACTAGAAAATTATTTGCAAAACGAGTAAAGCCCAGTTTACACGGGCAATTTTTCTTTGGCAATTTTCAACTTGACAAGTTTTATTTGCCCGTGTGTATGAGGAAACATGGCAAGTTTTTCCTTGACAAGTCTCCCTTGTTCCGACTTTGTTCTTACCGTTTTCTGAGGGCCCTTACCCTCAGAACTGCACTTTCCGTCACGCAACATTTTGCCACAAAAATTGCGTATAATCATTAATATAATATAATAGGCATGTGTATATATCGAATACTCTTTTCAAAATTAACTTGGAAATTCATTTTTTATATCAACAAGTGTATTACATGCAAAAGCTGCATAAACAAGGTATTTCTCATGTTTGTGGACGACTTATGGTCGTTTTTCAGCATGGGAACTGGTCAAAACAACGCAGCGCCGCGGTAATCCGTCTGGCGTTAGACAGAGTAAAAAAATAAAGGGACCGTTTTTAGCCGGCTCAGACAGGAATTGGTTGATCATGCAGTTGCATGTTAAGCCTAAGGTGTACTGTCTAATTGTTTTTTAACTGAATAACTGATCGTTTTCCTACGTTTATTTTTGAGTGGTCTTGTTTAGTACAGTTAGATTACTATTAGATTATCCTGATTAACTTCACTGTACTTATCTTTACCTTGATTATCCAATGAAATGTTTCTTGTATTATGTATTCAATTTTTAAGTAGGACTTCTTGTTCCGTTGCAATTGTAACTTCAAGAGTTAATCTGCATAGGTTGTGATTGTACTGCTGATCGATCATACGCTCCAAATCACTCAAAGTTCAATAGACCACTTTCATAAAGGCCTTCACTTTAAATATTCTTTTACGTGCATCTAAATGAGCCTTTCTGCCTCGTTATGAAGCAAAGATTCTTTTGAATTGCAGACACACAAACGAGGCCAGAAAGGCTTATTAAGGTGCACATAAAAGAATATTCAAATTAATCGCTTATTATGAAAGTGGTCTAGCTATAGATCCCAACATTACTAACAACACTTTATCTTATCTATAACATTGACCACACGATCCACTTAGTAGCTCAATATCGCCAGTAAGTGCTTATGTCATTCATATAATATTATTTACCAACACTTTAAAATATTAAAGATTTCTTTACAAAAAGAGATTATTTCCTGGACGTCATAAAGAACGTGTACTTAACTGTTATTACCGAATATGTACAGTTTGTGTCAGTTTTATGAGGAACCTGCTAAATTAGGAGTTGTTGTTACTGCGCGTTAAATCACAAAATTCGACCAAGCCCGTTTTTTCAAGTGGGGTGGGTTTAGCACAATATTCTTTATGTGCCAAAAGTTGTTAGAATTGCGTACGTTCAAGGTTACGGGCGCCATATTGAAAAGCGGAAAAGAGTCTGGGGCGAGCGCAGTCAAAGGGGCAAACGCCATATATTTTCATATGTACATAAACTTCACGATTTTTGAGCAGTGGGCGGGTCCGTATCGTTTTGTAATTTCTGTAATACTTCAAGGAAACATGGGGAAAGCTTTGTATGTTATTTTGGAAGGCTTGGAGGATTCTAAAAGAAATCGCGATGGTTTGTTGAGGAATTGTATGCGTGCGCTTCACTGATTTGGTCATGAAAATATTATTCTAGACTCCCTAGGTTCAGTTCACGTCCTATAAAAGTGCAATCTATCACTAACATTTAGAATACCTGCTCGTAAATTGGCTTGTTCATCGCTCCTCGCTCTGTATCAGTAGGCGCGTGTACATATACAATTCCTCAACAAACCATCGCGATTTCTTTTAGAATCCTCCAAGCCTTCCAAAATAACATACAAAGCTTTTCCCATGTTTCCTTGAAGTATTACAGAAATTACAAAATGATATGGACCCGAAATCGTTCAAAACAGGCGTAAACCATTCACCCACTGATCAAAAATCGTGAAGTTTACATATAAAAATATATGGCGTTTGCCCCCTTTGACCGAGCTCGCCCCACAGATGCATAAAACACACAGTCTTATACACCTGGGAAATTAAGATAACTTGAAGTGTATGCATGGTGAAAGTATTTAAAAGCTTTTTCTCTTCCTGTTTAACTTATGTGCTGATTAATTTATAACGCAGCGCTTTTAGGGCTTTCAAACTACTACACTAAGGTTGTTTTCTAAGGTTTCGGGTTTTTTTGATACACACTGTAGACCTGGAGCGAGGGGTATTCCACATAAAATTACCCCAAGGGATTAAAATTTCATCCCGGGGGGTAATAATAAAGAATTTAACATCGATATAATGCTTACTTAATAAGTAGGGGGTAATGATAAAGAATTTAACATGGATATAATGCTTACCATAGTCAATCGAGATATGGTCTGGAAACTCGGCAAACTTCAAAGCGCCTATAATGAGCTGTGATTTTATGTTGAACCGTACCTTACACCGTGCACATCCTTTGTTTTAGGTTTATTAATATTTAAATAGCACGGTTGAGTGATTGAACTGAAACGTTACTATTGGACAATTCGTTCATTATACTAAAATACAATGTGTTCACTGACCGTGCACCGTGCACAAAAATGCATAAAGGCGAACAAAAAGATAGACCAAAGATTTTAGCTGAGTTTCCAGACCATATCTCGATTGACTATGTGCTTACTTAATAAGTAGGGGGTAATGATAAAGAATTTAACATCGATATAATGCTTATTTAATAGGTAGGGGTAATGATAAAGAATTTAACATCGATATAATGCTTACTTAATAAGTAGGGGGTGATGATAAAGAATTTAACATTGATATAATGCTTACTTAATAGCATAGTCAATCGAGATATGGTCTGGAAACTCAGCTAAAATCTTTGGTCTATCTTTTTGTTCGCCTTTATGCATTTTTGTGCACGGTGCACGGTCAGTGAACACATTGTATTTTAGTATAATGAACGAATTGTCCAATAGTAACGTTTCAGTTCAATCACTCAACCGTGCTATTTAAATATTAATAAACCTAAAACAAAGGATGTGCACGGTGTAAGGTACGGTTCAACATAAAATCACAGCTCATTATAGGCGCTTTGAAGTTTGCCGAGTTTCCAGACCATATCTCGATTGACTATGTTAATAGGTAGGGGGTAATGATAAAGAATTTAACATCGATATAACGCTTACTTAATAGGTAGGGGTAATGATAACGAATTTAGCATCGATATAATGCTTACTTAATAAGTAGGGGGTAATGATAAAGAATTTAACATCGATATAATGCTTACTTAATAGGTAGGGGTAATGATAAAGAATTTAACATCGATATAATGCTTGCTTAATAGGTAGGGGTAATGATAAAGAATTTAACATCGATGTAATGCTTACTTATAATAGGTAGGGAGGTAATGATAAAGAATTTAACATCGTTATAATGCTTACTTAATAGGTTAGGGGTAATGATAACGAATTTAGCATCGATATAATGCTTACTTAATAAGTAGGGGGTAATGATAAAGAATTTAACATCGATATTAATGCTTCATTGCACTTGTGACCATTGATTAACCCTTAATGATAAAGTGCCCAGTTTTCATAATTTCGATCGCTTTTATTTTCGCGAGCTTATAATCGACAGAACTTTGTCGCAGATGATGTATGTGACTATTTTTAAAGTGCCTATAAACTCAAATAAGATATTACTGATATGGATTGTATGTAACGTGAGTAGTTGAATGCCAAAATATTTTCTGATTTGAACTTCTATTTGTTGTTATATTGAGGTTTGTATTTCCAAAATGTTAATGAGGATGAGGTCAATGTAGGCATTTGTGTGTGTTTTTTTTCGTTTTCTTATAGTTATGATAAACTGCTTGAAAATTTTAATGAAAGAAATGATAAAATATGGCATATACTAGCTATTCAAGTATTCCATTAACATGTGAATTGGGTAATATTAGAGAGCTTAAGCAACAGACGTTTTAGAGCCACGGACGGCGATTGAATTCAATAGCATTTTTCATTCAAAACAATGATAATGAGCAATTTAAAATTCCAAGAGCAAAGTGAACGCCGTCGCCGTTCTACACAAGACGTCATTGAGAGCATTTTCACGTTCTTGAGACGACGGGAACTTCTAGAACGTTGAAGCATAGTCAATCGAGATATGGTCTGGAAACTCAGCTAAAGTCTTTGGTCTATCTTTTTGTTCGCCTTTATGCATTTTTGTGCACGGTGCACGGTCACTGAACACATTGTATTTTAGTATAATGAACGAATTGTCCAATAGCAACGTTTCAGTTCAATCACTCAACCGTGTTATTGAAATATTAATAAACCTAAAACAAAGGATGTGCATGTGTAAGGTAGGCCTACGGTTCAACATAAAATCACAGCTCATTATAGGCGCTTTGAAGTTTGCCGAGTTTCCAGACCATATCTCGATTGACTATGGTTGAAGCCTGTCATCGTTGTTTTACTACAATG
This sequence comes from Corallium rubrum, assembly GCA_964035015.1. Taxonomy (NCBI): domain Eukaryota; kingdom Metazoa; phylum Cnidaria; class Anthozoa; order Scleralcyonacea; family Coralliidae; genus Corallium; species Corallium rubrum. The sequence goes on from OZ036001.1 coordinate 10,793,165, forward strand.
AGACATGCTTTTAAAGTAGAAACTTGTATTTTCAGGGGGATAATTTCATTACATGACAATATAAAATAAATTATCTGTATTTTTATATAAAGATGAAATTTAAGCTTATGAGCTAACAGTTTAGATATGTGATTATTTATAACCTTTGTTTTGGGTAGAAAAATCTTTTCAAAGAATACGCGGTTCAGTAGTTCTGTATTGTATTCCTGTTCTTCCGGTCACCGTCTGTGTCTCAAAAACGCCTAATATGCTTAAGCTCTCTATTTCTGCTGTAACGGAACACTGCGTATGCAAATTATGCCTACATAGACGTACGTCATCCTCATTACGATTTTGGAAATACAAACCTCGTCAATTTTACAACAAATAAAAGTTCAAATCAAAAAATATTTTGGCATTCAACTATACACATTAAATAGAATCCATATGCAGTAATATCATATTTGGGTTTTTAAGCATTTTAAGTTGAATTAAAACAAAAACACCGCAACAAAATCAGTTTCAGAACATCTTTATTTCAAGTAGTCACTTTTCTAATTCATATCCATTCAGTTAGTTCAAGATCTAACAAATTCTTTATATCTTATTTTTCTCTCTTTGTTACAATTTCTATTACATTTATTGTTGTGGTGAAACATATTTTTTTAAACTCGTTTTTGTATATGTTGTCAATGTGGAATATTATTATTAATCATCTTGAAAAATTCTTCGTATTCGTATTACCCTATGAGTTTGCAATTCGTTAGATAAGACGATCAATATTGCAGTATTATTAAACAGCTTGGATAATTCTTGGTATTCGTATTACACGATAAGTTTGCAATTTATTACATAAGTGTCATATATAAACCCCCCTGTTCTTTTAAAAACAGTACTAAAAATATATCTTGCTGCCGTGATGAAAATTTACTTTAGGTTTTATCGACCAAGAGACCGTGCAATAACGGCCAGAATTGCTGCAATGGCCACAACCGCTGTACTAATTATGGCGATGCTGGTAGGACTTAAGCCACTGGTGATACCGGTCACTACAAATTTAGAAAAATGTTAATTTAAATTAGTGTGATGTTAAGATCTAACGTGAAGTGAAAAAATTAACGTGAAGTTAAAATATATATATATATATATATATATAATATATATATATATATATATATATATATATATATATATATATATATATATATATATATAACGAACGTGAATGTGAACATAGCCATGAACACTTTATTAACTTCAAATCTATAAGATTCATACTTACAATCTATAATTGTTGTTGGTCTTCCGGTTGTAGCTGTGTAAAAGGTTTAAAAATATTTGATTATACTACTACTACTACTACTACCACTACCACTACCACTACCACTACCACTACCACTACCACTACCACTACTACTACTACTATACTACTGCTGCTGCTGCTGCTACTACTACTACTACCACCACCACCACCACCACCACCACCACCACCACCACTACTACTACTACTGCTGCTACCACCACCACTACCACCACCACTATCAGTCCATCCATTGCCACTTACCACTGCCTCTACTACTACCACTTCCACCAAAATAATAATAATAATAATAATAATGATAATAATAATAATAATAATAATAGTAATAATAATAATAATGATGATGATGATGATGATGATGATGATGATGATAATGATAATAATAAGTAAATAGTAAGTTTTAAGTTTTTACGATTTGTACTCACTTGTTGTTGGTTTTTCTGTTGTAGCTGTATTAAAAAATTAAAAGTATGTGATTCAGTATATTTTTGGAAAATATAATACTAACAAACGAACGAACGAACGAACGAACGAACGAACGAACGAACGAACGAACGAACGAACGAACGAACGAACGAACGAACGAACGAACGAACGAACAAACAAACAAACAAACAAACAAACAAACAAACAAACAAACAAACAAACAAACAAACAAACAAACAAACAAAAAAACAAACGTTGTGCTTTTAATCTTTCTCATCGGCGTGTTTTTCTTGTCGGGTAAAATCGTCTGGCGTACGTTAGCCATAATAAAATACATAAGATGGTCTTAAAACTTAGCAAAAGTTAATTGTTCTATCTTTTTTATCACGCTTTTGCAAACTTGTGCACAGTGAAGACAATATATTTTTTTAACAAATAAAACATAAAGCTCCGTGCATGGCGTCAGCTGGCTGGAAAAGCCCGCCAAATTCCAAAAGTACCTTACTTTTAGTTTGATTTTTTCTTATTTTATAAAACAAATAAAACATACCGCTCCTGTGCATATGTACTCTTATAAAGGTACGTCATTTGAACACGAAAGAAGTGTAAAGGCACTCAGCTATCGCCTTGTGCCTCTACTCCACTTCTTTCGTGTTCAAATGACGTCAAACGTGCCTTTATATTCTATGCCATTTTACGTCATTCATGATCTCCGTTCTCTTATAAATGCACGGAGCCCAGCCAATCAGAACGTGCGTAGAGGGCACTTATTTTATAAGGTATAATAAAGCAATCATTGAATAGCAGTGTTTGGGTTTAACCACTCAACCGTGTTATTTAAATAGTAATAAACAAAAAAACAAAGATTTGTGCTCGGTGACGACCATTTCAACATATAACTCCATTATAGATGCTTTAAAGTTTGCCAAGTTTTCAGACCATATCTTGATTAATGAGATTTACGGCCCATCTGATAATTAAATTATTGAATTAAAGGAAATATTTGTTTGCGAATAGGAACTTTATGTCTCCCGTCTTCCCAGTGTTCTAACCTAGATAGGTTAATAGTTAACGATATCAGCTATAAATAGCGGAAGGCAAGTGAGAAAAAGGGAACAAGAGTCTATTGTGTGATCCAGAATAATATCGACGACACGGCTGTACTGTTCATTCACATGGGGTCGCCAACGAGTACCACCCCGTTCTTCCTTCCTTCTATCTTATGGATTTTATTATTAACGATTTGGCGTTAGGTTGCCCGCACCTTACCCTGCGAGGCAGATCCCCTTTCCGACCTACGCAGCCTTCGGAGGAAAGTGGGCTCTGCCAACAAACTCGACCTTCGCCCCAAACTTGGGGCGAGTCAGTCAGGTTTTGAACTGGTCAAACAAGTTCTAGTTTATGAGCACCGCAAGCTGGAAATAGCAAGTAACGCGTTAGAGCCTGGGCCCAAAATAGTATCTTGGCAACCGTTCACGCATGCTCAAAAAGAAATATCGAGTTTGTTGGCAGAGCCCACTTTCCCCCGAAGCCTGCGTAGGTCGGAAAGGGGCTCTGACTTGCAGGGTACCCGCATCTTTACTGGGAAAAACACAAAGCAAGCGTCGTAAACGATTTACATAAAAAAGATATTCTACTTCATTGTTTTAAAGTTAAAATAAGGGGGCTATGGGCGTTGCTCATAGCCAAATTATCCCAATCTATGGATGTCGTTTTTATGTTACATATATTTGCCCAGCAAACTGAGCTCAGGAAATGCAACACCCAGTTCTAAATGTATGGAATCAAATATTTTTAAGAAGACGGAATATTATACTGATACCAATACGGACAAGTAATAAAGAATACCTGAACTTGTAACCTTTGTCGTACTCGTCATATTTGTTGCAACAGAAATAGAACTTGCTAAAACAGAAATGATATACCTATATAAGTTATTTATTGTATGCTAAATATGCTTTGAACATTAATTAAACAGATTTCAAAAACTCATTAATAATTCATGAGGAAAACACAAAGGAAATCAGTACCATGTCTGTGGTTTTATATCTGATAAAGAAACCTCCTGATTTACATAAACTTTAGCTTTGATTTTCTCAGCTTAGACAACGTTATTTTTCAAACTTACTACGCCAATGAACTTACCAAATGGTTCGTTTTTGAAGCTATTTAAAGCATTCGCAGTACGTGTTTTATCAGATCTAAAACATTCGGCTATCGCCTCGTGTTTTAAATCTGATAAAACACTGCTGCTCGTGTTTTAAATATTACATTATACATTAAGATGTCTACAGTGTGTATCAAAAAACCCTGAACCCTTAGAAAACAACCTATTGTAGTAGTTTGAAAGCCCTAAGCACTTCGCTGAACCCACAGATGCGTAAAACACACGGTCTTACACACCTGGGAAATTAAGATAATTTGAAGTGTATGCATGGTGAAAGTATTTAACTTTTTCTCTTCCTGTTTAACTTATATGTGCTGATTATTTTATAACGCAGCGCTTTTAGGGCTTTCAAACTACTACAATAGGTTGTTTTCTAAGGGTTCAGGGTTTTTTTATGCACACTGTAGATTACAACACCTATATACTTACCAATACTACTCGCGCGAGATGCAAGGACTGATGTTATACGAACAGAGTAAGTTTTCATCGTTTCGACGACTATATATAAAAATAGAATTATAGTGACTATAATTAACACATACAACTCTAGAATCAGAAATACTCTATTACAATGAACTGGATACAGACAAGTTTAGCCTGCTTTACTATGCCTAATTAGAGGAACTAGAGTTGGTTTTTATTATGCTCCTTTAGTGCAACATTTTGAATTTGCGCATAATAATCTTGTCTTTAAATTTTTATAGTCATTTTAACATTGCTCTAAAATAGATTTGTAACTTTATGTTTTAGTATGCAGTTTTCATAATTTATTCATACTTTATTACTTCATAATGGAATATAACATCCGATTCATCAGAAATTTCGCAACCTCAGGCGTCAGAACTTATAACGCTTGGCAAAATGACAGCACAGCGAGTGCACAAAGCGGAATTTTTCTGTTGACCTAATCAATCTAACTACAATCAGTAAACGAGTTTACTGCCTAGCTTCTACACTTAAAGTGCAAATGAAGCGAAAATTAAGTCAGTCTTATTTGAAAGAACACTTAAAATGATAGATTATTTTGCAGTTTTTCGTTTCCTTGTTTCGTTCTTGAGATATTTCAGTTTGTTTGATATGCAAATTAAACATTTTGAAGTCATGACGTGCATAATGAGTTATCGAAAAAAGTTATATATCTTTGCTATTATCAAACCAAATTAATTCAAAGGAAGCATGTGGTTGTGTTTCGCCCAGAACACTAACATGTAGATTTTCAGGTAATTATATTTGAAAACATCAAATATATATAACCTTTTTAGTGCAAAGTTTCGCAGAAACTTTGCAGTATTGTGATGGTGGCGAAAATTCACACGATACATACATGCATACATACATACATAGTGTAAACTTTTCCGGGGGTGTGTGCCAAGTTTAGCGACATATAAGTTGTCGTGCTTGGATGAATAATATCGTTGTCAATAGGTACTTTAAAGAGTTCACTGATAACTAAGACAATTTAGTAAAGTATCTGTGGATATCTCTTGAAAGACTTAAGTCAAATATTACATTTTAATCTTGAAGTATGTCGAGTCTAAAATCAGAATATAATGTTTTCCTCTGGGTGTTTTCCCCCCGGTTTATGTAGAAATCTTACTGCGCACGCGCGAAACTAAATTTTACAGCAAAAGTGAATATATCATATAATGGTGGGGACACAAGAAGGTGCGACCGACAAGCGATTAATAGAGAGGAGGCGATGAATTTTCTTGTCAAAATAAGGACTATGTGGTCTAATTAAATATGGTCTGAGCGAAAGGATTATATTGTCACATGTATTTCGAGGTAAGCGTATGTTCAGTAGTTTTTATTAGTTTATATTTCACTGTTGACGAATCGCGCCCAGCCGCCCAACTGCTAATTTTGAAATTTATTGAGTCAAACTAGAGATTTTCCTAAGGGTGGTATGATATTAGCCGCTCAGGTATGATGAACGAAGGGCGCTGAGTGCATAAACTTTCTTAGACGATAAACTCAGTACAATCGTCTTTTGTTTTGGTCGCTTGTGCTGCCGTGTTTAACACAATTCATCTTTTTTTCGCCTCTTCACGGTTTGGTGATTTCCAAATACTTTATATACACAACTATATTTTCATACTATTAAGGCCTACGACAATTGCCTCAGACAAAATTACAAGTCACAAACGACGTGTTTCCCATAACGCAGATACGCTGTATCATAGATTCGTAGTCCAGTTTATTTTGTGTCGATTCTCAAGACTGCCGTAGTTAGTTTTTCTTTGCCGACATATAAAAGTAATATGTATTAAATCACCGCTTGAGAAGTCGGCTGTTTGCATAATTGCATCATCGCTGTACTTTTATAGTATAAATATCATACGACATTTAATGGCTGGTTACAGACGGCGTATTTTTTTATGAAATTTCAATTCGCAGTCGAGTTTAACATATAGCCGACTCGCCTTCTTTGGTTTTTATGTCAAGATACCTCGGGCTCAGTGAAAGTCAGCTCTAGTAAAGCAGCCGCCAGCCGAGTACCAGACTTTGAATCCTTTATCAATTCGCGTAATAGATTTAAACAAAAACAGATATTTTATAATAACAGAATAGTCGAAGGTCAAATGAGTTGTTTACGTGTCATTGATACGACCGGATATGAGAGATGAAATCATGTGAGGCATATGACGCCTAGCAACGGGAACGTTCTTTGATGTGATTGGCTGTCTAAATACGGAAATGAGTTTTTTGGTCACATGATGTGCTGTTGTTTTGCACGTTTTCTTTCTTTTCGACGAGGTATTCGAGAAGTGAAGTTATGTCTGTGTTCTCTGCGACTTTTTACAATCCTGCGACTCGCCAGGAAGCTTCAGTTGGTAGCGAAATGCGAGTAGATGGCCAATGTGTCATCGACACAACGTTCAGTTGCCACGTTAGCACTTCAGGTGCAAAAGGCGATCAGATGTCAACGAACATTGCCACAACGTTCAGTCGCCAAGACCCAAAAGTTCACGGGTCTATCACAACGGTGAGCAATTGTGAACTCTATCAAAATCTATCAAATACTTATCAAAATCTACGAAACTTTGCACTATCCTTGGGTTCTAGTTCGATAACTCATTATGCACGCGATAACTAGTCATTGTGCTGCGGGCAAAACAAAATGGCGGCCAATTTTGCTTTGTTTACCGACGCAGGAGATTTTGTTGATAAACAAGGCTGATGTTGTAGAATAACGAGAAAAGTCAACAAAATTAAGTACAAGTGTGTCCACAGGTATGTTTCCTTACAATTTTCTAGCCATTAATATATTCAAAAGTTGTATTAAAAAACTGTTTTGTCGACAAATATCGAGTACGCCAAGTGTCCAAGTTGCTAGCGGCCGTGTCTTGTATAAAATACCGAAAAATATAAATTAAGAATGTTAAACTTTTTTTTTCATTTATGAGGTATATGCTAAAACAATTATTCATCTCAGTGTCGGTGAATAGTGTGGATATTCACCTCGCCCAAGCGGCTTGGTGAATATCCAGCACTATTCACCTCCACTTCGGTGAATAATTGTTAAATATATATATATATATATAATAATATATATACATATATATATATATATAATAATATATATATATATATATATAATAATATATATATATATATATATAATAATATATATATATATATATATATATAGTATAATGTTGCATAGAAGACTTACCAATAGAAGGTGACGGAGCAACTTCAGTTTTGGTTTGCGAAACTGGTGGAAGTGGAGAAACTACGGTTGAAAGACAGAACCAAAAAGAATTATAGTTATCAAAAAATATTATTATTGCCTGAAGATCGCAAGAGGCGCGAAACTCTGAGTAGCAACTATTCCCAAAGTTAATAAATATATATATATATATATATATATATATATATATATATATATATATATATATATATATATATATATATATATATTATGTTGAAATATATATACTGCCGAAACAGAGAACGTAGGAATCTAACGTTTCGAGCGAATCGAGAAAGACTCTCGTTAGACTCCTACGTTCTGTTTCGGCAGTATATCTAACCTTACTACATTTCGATATACTGCCTACGCAGCACATACTTTTATTATATATTATATATATATAGTTTTCTTGCTACTTGTCTGCGTTTACTGGTGGCTTGATTACTATATATTATAGTTATATATTATATATCGCAAGAGGCGCGAAACTCTGAGTACTATTATATATATATATATATATATATATATATATATATATATATATATATATATATATATATATATATTATATATATATATATTATGTTGAAATATATATACTGCCGAAACAGAGAACGTAGGAATCTAACGTTTCGAGCGAAGGCCCTTCGTCAGAGAGAAAGACTCTCGTTAGACTCCTACGTTCTCTGTTTCGGCAGTATATCTAACCTTACTACATTTCGATAGTTGTTTCAACACTGCCTACGCAGCACACTACTTTTATTATATATTATGTTGGTTAGAAAACTTACCGATAGAAGGTGACGGAGCAACTTCAGTTTTCTTGCTACTTGTCTGCGTTTCCGAAACTGGTGGCTTGATTACTGAAGGAAGTGGAGGAACTGCGGTTGAAAGACAGAACCAAAAAGAATTATAGTTATCAAAAAATATTCAATTTATATATATAAATATATATTATGTTGCTTAGAAGACTTACCAATAGTTTTGTTGCTACTTATCTGTGTTTCCGAAACTGGTGGCTTGATTACTGAAGGAAGTGGAGGAACTGCGGTTGAAAGACAGAACCAAAAAGAATTATAGTTTTCAATATATATATATATATATATATATATATATATATATATATATATATATATATATATATATATATATATATATATATATATATATATATACATTTTTTATTAGTCGTGAGCGGGCGGAATCCTAGGCTTTCCTGCAATTTGATTGGCTACGTGAGCGAGCGGTATTTCACGATATCTTGGACCGCTGTCAAAAAATTTATTTTTTTACATTCTGTCATTTAAAATTGATCGATTTTCATAACTATTTCGCTTTCCACAGAAAAAATATATTCAACAGAGCTACGGGGATACAAATAAATATCCAACAACTTCTGGGAAAACTGTGACAAAGAAAAACTTACGAGCGACCTTTATAAAGTTTTTAAGTATTATTGCTTAACGACGTATGAAAAAAGGAAAAAAGTTTAAAACAGCAGAATATTCAATTTATTCAATTTATATATATATATATATATATATATATATATATATATATAAATTATATATATATATATATATATATATATATATATATATATATATATATATATATATATATATATATATATATATATATATATATATATATATATATATATATATTATATATGTATGTGTGTGTTATAATGTATATGCTAAGAAAACTTACCAATGGAAGGTGACGGAGCAACTTCAGTTTTGCTGATACTGATCTGCGTTTGCGAAACTGAAGGAAGTGGAGGAACTGCGGTTGAAAGACAGAACCAAAAACAATTATAGTTATCGAAAAGTATCTTGAGTGCTTTGATATAATAAACATTTAAATTGCACGGCAACGATTACAACATTTGCTAGTGTAAAAGAAACAAATCTCAAATCTTAGAAAAATGTATAAATTACAGTTTCGGTATAATTTAACTATTATAGTTGCTCTTCATTTAATATAAAATGTTCAGTGTCATGCCGTGTATTTGCTATTTTAATATATTACCTTTATCTGTGACATTTATTATAAGTGATTTTACGCGGCATTTTCCGTCAGCACTTCTTGCAAGGCAAGAAACTCGTCTTGGAAGTCCAGCAATAAAGCTTGTTACCATATAGGAACATTGGGTAACAGGATTTCCCGAACATTCCGCGGCAGCTTCGAGTGCACCAACGTAAACTTGTATTGTTGTTGGCAAATTTGTGTTTTTATCAACACCGTTGTCGTCATCGTCATCGTCATCATCATCGTCATCGTCATCGTCATCGTCATCATCATCATCATCATCATCATCATCATCATCATCATCATCATCATCATACATACTTTGTACGGCTGGTGCTGCTTCAGCACTGCATGTTATTTTGAGGGGATCCTGATCAACGATTGTAGTAGATGGTGAAACGGTTATGTTTAATCTTGGTGCAGGACCATCTTCGACAACAAAAAACAACAACAACATAAACATAAGGGACTGACCATTTCATTCTTGATGGGGGAGGGAGTAGAATCCCTAAAAAAATATCGAGCAAGCTGGAAAAAATATCAAGCAAGGACAAACAAAAAATATCAAGCAAGGACAAACAGACCAAAAAAATATCGAGCAAGCCTTTTTGCTCAAATTTATTTTTAATATTATATAAAAAAAATATCGTGCAAAAGCTTAGGACGCTAAAAAAAATATCGAGCAGCGCATAGCTAGTGGAGGTGGATGGTTGGGAAGCTACATTGTCTTTCAAGATTATGCAATGGTCATGTTGATGAACACAATAGTTCATGTTGGAGGAAGGCAATTGGTTGAAGAAAGGAAATTCTGTGGACACGCGACGACGAAGGACTACACAACGAACAAAGAACTTACAACACGTGATGACGAAGGACTACACCAATTAAACCCGAACGTTGTTGGTATTGGATGACTGCTTCATTATACAGAAAATACAATATGTTCAGTGACCGTGAAATTAAGCAAATTAAACAAAAGCATGGAACGATGACTTTTGCCGAGTTTCCAAACCATCCCGCAGCGTCAAGAGGTGGGAAAAAAATATCGGGTTTAATTAAAATCGACCCCTTCCCCCATCAAAAATCAAATGGTCCGTCCCTAAACACAAAGCTTAGCTCGTATACTGTTTAAAACTTTGTTGTGGCAATATAAGCTTTTCCAAACTATCATTGCAATATATTCCTCAAGTTAACCAATTTGAAGAAAATCATTGCTAACTTCCTGTTTTGAATGGATTGGTTTCTGGTTTTTAAACAACCAATAAGAAACAGGATTATTTGCCAAACACCAATCAAATTCAAAACAGAATTCAAAACAGTAAGTTGTCGACGAATCTTATCAAATGAATTTGTATGAGGAATGCATGTATTGCAACAATATTTTTGGGAACGCTTCTATTGCCACGACAGTAACTGATTCAACTTCCAAAGAAAACTTAAAAAATTTAAAAAATTATCGACGTACAATATCTTTGACAACACTTCAAAAACTCATTAATAACTCATGAGGAAAACACAAACGAAAATCATGACCGTATCGTGTCTTTATATGTGATAAAGATACCTCCTGATTTACATAAACTTTAGCTTTGATTTCCTCGGCTTAGACAAGATTATTTTTCAAACTTACTATGCCAATGAACTTACCAAGTGGTTCGTTTTTGAAGCCGTTCAATGAACTCGCAGTTCGTGTTTTATCAGATATAAAAACGCTCGGCTTCGCCTCGTGTCTTTATATCTGATAAAACACTCCTGCTCGTTTATTAAACAGCACATAAAAGGCGAAGCGTGCATGATATTAAACAGAAGTATTTTTTTATGATTACGTATACAGACACACATAATTTATAATTATTTGGTAACGCAGGTTAAAATAAGGGCAATTATGCATGTAGCTGATGTGGACCTGGAAATATACTAAGTTACAATATAATAAAAATATTAATTCTACATACGCTAAGGTTATTAAATATGTATATACAAAGTAGAAAATGTTTGAAAAAGTTAAAAACAAACGTTTTCGTCTACTTGATCAAGTAGATCGAAAACGTTTTTGAAACAGAAGTTCTTTTATCGTGTAGCTTATAACGTGTTGTGCTGGCTTCTGAGCATGCACTATAATTTAATTCAATTTAATATAAATAAGTTTTGTGGAAACACCACGTAAAATATTTCTTTGCTATATAAAATATTTTTGAATTCAAAAAATATAAAATATTTTTCCACGTATAGAATATTTTTTACGTGGTGTTTCTACAAAACTTATTTATATTACTTTATCGCCATGAAAACTTTCAAAGAATTAATTAATTCAATTTATAGAAGTTTGCGTAATCAGCTCGCCTCTCGACGCAATCAAGACATTTGTAATTATGCTTTTGAAGTATAAATCGAAATAGATAAAGAGATTTTAGAATTTCGTTTGATCTTAAAATAGTGGTATTCAATCGAATCAGATATTCAGCTAGTATACTGATTAACTTAAATTGGTCAAAACAATAAGATAAAATAAAACGAAAGAAAGAAAATAAAACGGTCTAAGACAAAGTGAAACAAAGTGAAATACAACTTAATTCAGTCCTTTAATTAAAGCGCTTTTATCATGGGCATTTGGGGAGTGGGGGATTTTACATATTTAGGATATTGTAATATATCTTCCTTTCTAAAATTTCCTCTTCATGGACTTTTTCGCTGTTAAAGTTGACGGAATTGACGTCTACACAGGAATGTAAAGTGTTTTTTATAGTACACTCTAAAAAATATTTGGTGAAATTTCACCAGAAAGTGGTGAAAATTTCACCAGGCTCCATGTGCCCACTGCACCTACATTATGCTGGTTATTTTCACCAGGAAATCCTGGTGAATTTATTCCAACCACAATCCTGGTGAAGATTACCAGGAAACATTGGTGAATATTCCTGGTTGTTTTTAACCAATTCCTGGTTAAACTCACCAATCTGTCCTGGTTAATTTGTTGTCGTTATCTCGTTATTACTTCACCATGTCCCTGGTTAATTTGACCACTACTGGGTAACGACCATAGCGTATGTAACCATATTCCTGGTTAATTTCACGACTATTTTGGTAACAATCACCAGGTATGTCACCATATTCCTGGTTAATTTGACAACTATTATGTTAAAGATCATGGGATATGTCACCATATTCTGGTTAATTTGCTAACTATTATGCTAAACCTCATTCCTGGTTATAGAATCGAGTAGCTTCTATGTCTGATTTGACCATCATCATTCTCACACCTTTTACTAGTCAAGATTTGACCTTCATTCACGGTTGTAGTGTATATACATATACTAATTCATATCCACAATCTAATATATACAAGCTTACTCGACAGATAAACAAAGCAAATGTTTAACGATGCCTAACGAACATTTATTAATTGCGAGTTACACGTAGTAATTTCTACATATATTGAGATATTTATCAAAGACTCTCACTCCATGGCATATGAATAATGATTATGATTATAATGACATATTACATAATAATGATTAACATGCAGCTTTGATCATCTCCTTAATTGTCTCGTCGTCCAGTAGTAGAAATTCTTCCTCATCAATACAATTCTCTATAAAACCAAGAGAAATAGGTTAAAATTTATATAATTATAGCATGCAGTCCCACAAGTAATGATTTCCTGAGGAATTAATGCATCATGAGCACTTAAAGAAGAAAGGCACTAGCTTTGGTAATTGTGTTAGTTGTATTTTTATGTTTCAACTTCACAAGAAAAAACAACAAGATTAAACATTAAAAACCCCCAGAGTTGTCAACATCAGTCAATTCCAGTGATGCGCATCCCCCCCCCCCCTTGGCCACCCCCCGGGCATTTGTAATTTTTTCATATTTTAATGTAAATTCCTTGGGGTTGGGAACCATCAAAGCTAAAAATCCCCCACCATGGGAGCAAAGGTGCATGACAAATGCCCCACCTGGGAGTAGATTAAAGTATACTCCCCAAGTAAAGTTACTGGTAGATGCATGTAGAATGTATTTTGTAACGATTTTGTAAAAGGCCCATCTACACGCAATGATTTTTCTTCATGACTATCATATCCTAACAAATCTCTGGATTTGACTGATGCATAAAACATCAAACATGCAGGAGTAAAGCATTAAAACACCAGAGTTAAACTTTAAAACACAAAATACCAGCGTTAAACATTAAAACACAAGAGTAAAATATTAAAACACAACAATAAAACATTAAAATACAAGACTTAAACATTAAAACATTAGAGTTAAACATTAAAACACCAGAGTTAAACATTAAAAAACGAGAGTAAAACATCAAAACACAAGAGTAAAACATTGAAACACAACAATAAAACATTAAAATACAAGACTTAAACATTAAAACACCAGAGTTAAACATTAAAACAAAAGAGTAAAAAATTGAAACACAAGAGTAAAACATTGAAACACAAGAATAAAACATTAAAACACTAGAGTTATACATTAAAACACTAGAGTTATACATTAAAACACTAGAGTTGAACGTTAAAACACCAGAGTTAAACATGAAATACCAGATCGAGTTGAACATTAAAACACCAGAGTTGAACATTAAACAGAAGGTTGAACATTAAAACACCAGAGGTGAACATTAAAACAGAAGAGTAAACTTTTTAAACACAGTTTAAAACGTTAAAACATCAAAATAAAAAGTCAACACATCAACTAAAGGTGTAAAACATTAAAATGAAAAGTTAAAAAGTGCTTTGTCGTCGTTTCCCGCCCAAACATAAAATCACGTTTTTGTAAAATTTACCTTCAAAGACGTCTTCTAGAGTGGCCAACTTCCATTCCTCCAGTTTTTCGGCAACAAAACTATCCATCATATTACCGTGGCATTTTGTTTACGTGAATTAAAGCATGAAATACCTTCGAAAAATAGCTTCTAAAGCAGACTTTCTTTACAATGGCGGCGAGAAAGTGAGCTGTGAGTAGATCGGATCAGCTGATCGGGTGACAACCAATCACAGGCAAGATGATATTTTTTCACCAGATTTGTGTTGTAGCGATTTCGCAGCGATTATGCAGTTAAGATTTGTTAAGATATTAACCAGGATGTCTGTTACAAACAACCAGGATAGGGTTAAAAAATATTCACCAGGATATTTTCACCAGATATTTTTTAGAGTGTGGACAAATTCCTGTTTAGACGTCACTTCCGTCAACTATAACAGCCAAAAAGTCCATGAATATGAAATTTTAGAAAGAGGAAGATATATTACAAATCTTCGCAGAAGGTTCCAAATATTCTAAATATGTAAAATCCCCAATCATGATATAGTATTCTCAAGTATGGCATATAATTACGTATACATGAACCATATTTATATATATTCAATTATTTGCGTGAGGATATACCGCCATGGCAAATAAAAGGTGTGACGTCTAATAAGTGGTTATATGTATATATCATATATATAATAAGTAGACTTGCCAAGATTTGAGTCGCCTTGCTCGCAGTCCTTAAATGGATCCACCGCGGCAAAGACAACATAAAACACATTTAGCAGGATGACTGTATGAAACAGGACTTTCATTTTTGTATAAAGAACGTGTAACTACAAGAAATGAATAAGAAGCTGATAAAACTTATGTTTGAAATCAGTTCAGTAAATTATAATATCAAGGAGGGTACAAAAGAGGGCTAGTATAAACAAAAATCAAACTTAGTCTGTTGATGCAACAAATTACACATATAACAATATAAAAAGCACGAGACAAGACAATTGAGTACTACATGAGCAAAATTGTTAAATAAGAAAACAACAAGTTTGCAGCTTTAAATATCTATAACATATAAAACATTTTTATGGAAAATATATAATTTAATTAGTACAACGACATAATGCAGTACAATAATGTACAGTATGCATTAACTGTGCTAGTGTAACATCTAAAATACGTTTTTGGAATGTATCAGACTGTGTTCAAGTTGGCTTGGCTTTGTTGCTTTATCATGCAATTCTCCTTTCTGAAAATGCCCACCGGTATGACGTATTAAATTATTGCCATGAGCCAAACAAAAAAAAAAAGCGTTTTGATGAACATTTAGTTTGTGAACAATGTGTAAATTTATTAATAAAAAGTGCCACAGTTACTGCTAAAGATTACGCAATGCAACACAATTTCTGAAGGCTATGCGAAAATTAAGTCATTAAATATACCTTCAACATACCGAAGTATTATTAACATTTAGCACTTGAAACTTTTGCGTAGCGTTTTTATTCATTATTTTAAATCAATCTGACTCTTTAGTCACAACTCATACTTACCTGAGAGAATTTTTGTCGAGAGTTGTTGCAATTGTTGTTCCAGAAAAAAATGGATGAATGTAAGAAAGTAAAATTTTAGTCCTCCTTCAATTACGGCTTGGCGGGAAATGTTATTATGTCAGTATCACGACTTCTACTATTTAACAGCGCAAGGTTTGATGGTGATATTATAATAACTGCCTGGAATTTATTGAAGTGTTTGTTAGCCGCAAAATATAAAAGCAACAGTCATATCGTATGCCCAAACTAGGGACATTTCGTCATTGGGGCACTTGTGAATAAAATCGGTATCTATCTCGTCTGATTAGGTGACAAAACAACTTCCAAATTTGCTTATAGATCAATTAAATGCCGACAAAAAAAAACACAATTAGAGGCGCTGTTTACATGAGCCGGGCTGGCCCTGTTGAATGGGCTCACGCGATTGATGAGGATCGTACTGTGGTTTTGAAACTCGCATAAACTAAATGTACAAAGAAGAATTGGTTTAGTTTAGTTTAGATGTAAACGAATCTTAACATTAATTGAAATCTCCTCTTGTGGGCCGAAGAATGGAGGAAAGGATTCCATGACACGAGTCAGCCAGGCCCCTGGACCCCGTTTACACGATGCTGGTACAATTTGAAAACGGATCAAAATCATGCCGTTTAGGCCTTGCGTTTACACGATACCGGCACAAAAATGACATGAAAACGGCACAAAATGAAGACGGGTTCCTTGACGGCATGAAATGAAAACGGAACACTAACCAGTATCATGTAAACGCCCATATATACTTTAATGCCATAACAGCTGAGTTTGATGACGGTAATCACGATGACTGTTTTGATGGTTTTCGTATTAAAATTTGGCTGTTTTATAGTAATGAGCTTATTTATAGTGGAATCATATACAAATTAATAGATTGATTTAATATTTGGATAACAATAAATGCAATGTCACAGGAAGAAAAAATCCTCAAAACATGCATATGTTAAATCAAAATGGTGTTTAGATACTTGAAATTTGTGATTTTGAAGATTAGTCTTCATGCAGATATTTTACAATTGCGATATTTATTTTTTTTGTTAATTTTACAAAACCTTTGTTCAAGGTTAAACCTTTTTATAAGAAACTTTTATAACAAAAAAATTATCCTATTAAATTATATTCTTTATGTATGTATATTGAAAACCAGTTAACAATTAATATAAGGTCAATTATTCATTTTATTTATTTAAAAGTAGACAGTTGTCAACTGGAAAGCTTTAGCTAATTTGGTGCACTTTCCTAATAAATATTCCGATCTATTTAGTCTATATAATTTACCTTATTTCCATTTCCTTTTTTACCTATTTCCTCGATGTATATTATTGTTATTAAATAACTCGTGTGAAATCAATGAATTTAAATTTGAATTCTTACCTTCATTTGATTTAATCTTATTTAAAGTTTTTTTATTATTGAAATTTTAAATTTTAGAATATGGTCTATTTTAAATTGAAACATCTTGGTTTTATAAAAAGGTAATTGTTGGTACATTAAATAGGGGTAATCTGTAATCTACTTTATACACTCCCATTAAATCGAAACACCCAAATCTATCATTTTCTAAACAAACACAAACTTCAAATTTCAAATCTTTTTAATGTTTCAATGTGAAACATATTCTCAAATTAAATGTGGGAAGTCGACGATATTGGATCGTCATTAAACATCTGTGCTTAATATTTTTGAATTGTTATCCTAAATTGAAAATAGTAATTAATATAAAAGTAGTGTGTGTATATTGTCAAAATTCTAATTATATATATATATATATATATATATATATATATATATATATATATATATATATATATATATATATATAAGATATAACTTTTAGAGTCAAGTCTCTTCGACGAAGGGTCTACAAACAAAATAACACGAGACCTTGATCGTGACTCGTATATCAAAATGTATTTCGGCAGTATGCCAACATTTTAGTCGTGTTATTATTCCTAAACTAGGAATATAACATTTGGGTCAAGTTTACTGTCACTGTTAGTTGAAAGAATGCCAAATAATTAATCATCAATGCAGTGTCATAATAATAATAATAATAATAATAATAATAATAATAATAATATCATTTATTTAATCACGTTAGTTATTACACTGCAGTAAAGAGCTGATGGGGTTGTGAATTTCTTGCTAAGTATTGATAATTGTAAATTTTTTCAAGTGCTATTTTGATCGTGTGTAATATCTCTTTATAATATCTCTTCATATAGTCGTAAATCATGGGAGTCCTTCAAAAATAAGTAGAAAACACTTGAACGTTGACATAATATATTGTTGATGTCTTCCCAAACTGCATGCATGCAATTAATTAACCTTTAAACAAAAAACAACAAACTTCATGTTTGGTGTTGAGCTCCCAAAAGGTCACACGCCCCAACAAAAATGACTTATTTACATGATATCGGATCATATGCATTAGTAATGACGCCTTGGGTGAATAATATCTCTTGCTATATATTTGTTTGATGAACTGGAAAAAATCCAACGGCAGTCCTTTCAAATTATTCTCCCACATTCTCGTTATTATATTCTGCTCCAAATGGTTCAAGGTGTTTTAAGGCTTGACGAACCACCGCGCGCCCAGAAAGATAGCATAAGTTGCGAGACCTAAAAAATATTCAATTAAATACATCTTCACGTAAGAGATTATACTTCCTAGCTCAGCTTAAAAGATCCCAGATAAACAGTGGCGAACTAATTCAGTTTTACAGAACTTGTATTAGACCCTTAACTGAATACGCATGCCCAGTATTCCACAATAGCTTACCCAACTATTTATCTATTGAATTAGAAACAATCCAGAAGCGTGCCATGCGCATTATATTCCCCTGGCAATCATATGACGAGGCGCTAACACATACGGGACTTGAATCTCTGCAAGACCGACGCCAACACGTGACAAGTAAGCCATTTCAGGACATTATGTCAAATGAAAAACATAAACTACGAAGCCTTTTGCCGCCGAGGAACAACCACTGATCTCAAATAATAGACTCATTATACTGGATAGAGCATCCGGTGCTCGCTGTGAAGTCGGAATAAATTAGCGGCGGCCATTTCAGGTGGGACCCACTTGGTTTTCATACAGCCACTTTTAAGTTATCCCATAGCGGTAGATACATGTCACAAAAATTTAGCTGGTTTTCGTTGAAAATCCAATAATTTAAAGCGAAAACCAGAGGCGAAAACTATGATTCAGCAATATTGTGGGTCCCACCGGATATGGCCGCCGCGAGATTTTTAACCTCACTTCCGACTTCAATTTTTGCCACGCGCGAAACAATAGATGCTCTGTCCAGTATAATGAGTCTATTATTTGAGATCAGTGGGAACAACGCCAGAGTGTGAAGGAAAAATCGCACCTTTAGTTTAAATTTTCGCACCAATAGATTTAAAAATAGTTTTATAATAACTAATGCAACCAAGGTCTATATTTTTAACACTTGTTATACAACTGTTTTACAATTGTTTACTGCTATTATTATAAAATTGTATATATTTTAAAGTGTAAGATATGACGTAATTCGGCCTATTGGCTGCAAAGTCTTTTTCAATAAACCATCTATCTATCTATCTATCTATCTATCTATCTATCTATCTATCTATCTATCTATCTATCTATCTATCTATCTATCTATCTATCTATCTATCTATCTATCTATCTATCTATCTATCTATCTATCTATCTATCTATCTATCTATCTATCTATCTATCTATCTATCTATCTATCTATCTATCTATCTATCTATCTATCTATCTATCTATCTATCTATCTATCTATCTATCTATCTATCTATCTATCTATCTATCTATCTATCTATCTATCTATCTATCTATCTATCTATCTATCTATCTATCTATCTATCTCTCTCTCTCTCTCTCTCTCTCTATCTATCTATCTATCTATCTATCTATCTATCTATCTATCTATCTATCTATCTATCTATCTATCTATCTATCTATCTATCTATCTATCTATCTATCTATCTATCTATCTATCTCTGTCTATCTGTCCTGCCTGCCTGCCTGCCTGCCTGCCTGCCTGCCTGCCTGCCTGCCTGCCTGTCTGTCTATCTATCTATCTATCTATCTGTCTACCTACCTACCTACCTACCTACCTACCTACCTACCTACCTACCTACCTACCTATCTACCTATCTACCTATCTATCTATCTATCTATCTATCTATCTATCTATCTATCTATCTATCTATCTATCTATCTATCTATCTATCTATCTATCTATCTATCTATCTATCTATCTATCTATCTATCTATCTATCTATCTATCTATCTATCTATCTATCTATCTATCTATCTATCTATCTACCTACCTATGTGTTTTTCCTGGTGCGTCTAACAAAGGCTACAGTAAAAAAACCGTCAACAAGAACCTACCACTATCAAGAACCTCCGGCTGAAATTAAGAATTTATTTATATAAGAATATGTATAAGAATATAAGAATCTATCCCAGGCTGATTTGGTAAAATGTAGGTTCTTGTTAGCGGGTTTTTACTGTATTGGTCTATATAATATATAAGTCGTAACATAACAATGTCAATGATAATATTACAGTCTAGAAGACTCATTCATACAATGTAGTGACTGACTCGGAAAACAGGAGAGATATAACCATGTCTTTGTATTTTGATTGTCAAGCGTCGAAATTTTGGAATTGGAAGTATCAAACGGTACCCATCTATTCTTTAATGATCAGAATAATTCTTTAGCCATAGTCTTTTTCCGAAGCATCTTGTCAGTGATATTGCAATGGCAAAATTCTAGAATAATGAGCAAGAATTAAAATATTTTGCATGATACTTAGGTGAGTCAAATTTGGCAAGAATGAGTTAATTTAAAAGAGTGCTAAGGGAAAAGATCTAATGTTAGCGTTAAAGTGTATATGAAACGAAAATTAAGTTTGTCTTATTTGAAAGAACTTTTAATATAATGGGGAATATCAATTTACAGCTTTTTCATATTTTACTTAGTTCTTGAGATATTTAGACTTATGTGTTATTCAAATGAGATAACTTATGGTTCGTTTTTTCTAATTAACACATTCGAAAATCGCGAATATTTTTAAGATTATTGAACAAAATCACTTGAAACTTTGCATATTGCTACAATTCATGCAACTAAACATGAAAGACAAGCTACAATTGATTTTTATCAATAATCTTAAAAATATTCGCGATTTTCGAATATGTTAATTAGAACTGAAAAAACGAACCATAAGTTATCTCATTTGAATATCACATAAGTCTAAATATCTCAAGAACTAAGTAAAATATGAAAAAGTTGTAAATTGATATTCCCCATTATTTTAAGAGTTCTTTCAAATAAGACAAACTTAATTTTAGTTTCATATACACTTTAAGAGAAGGTTTAAACTTAGAAACTAACAAGCTCTCGAATAAAAAGAATAATTGGTCAGAACTTGATGATATAATTAAGAAGTCATGAAAAGAAACATCGTGACCAGTTTTTGTTTTTTTTTTATTTTTGTTTTGTTTTTTTTTGTTGTTTTTTTGTTATTGTTTTGATTTCTTTTGTGTGTGTGTTTTTTTTGTAGTTTTTTTGACCAGTTTTATTTTCTTTTATTTGTTTGTGTGTGTTTTTTTGGCTTTTTTTGACCAGTTTTTTATTTTGACCAATTTTTTGTTTTCCAGAATGGCTGACAGTGTCATGACTCGGTATGATTGGCATGACTCTGTCTACCATGTCCAGCATTCTGGCACACAAGATAAAAACTGGACTTTTCAATTATATAATTAGGTTCTAATCAATTAGATGTTTTTCGAGAGAGGTGAATTAATTTAAAATATTTGTCCCCGAGCCCGGGCGTAGGGCCAAAGGCCTGGAGCCCGGTGAGGGTGCTAATCTCGACACGCGTGGAGTCATTTTACACGCGTGGACAAACGTGATATGCGAACGAATTTCTGTGATCTGAATATTTATTTGTATATATGTGTGGACGGACCAGGCGCGGTTAAGATGGTGGGGCACTGGGGACAATATAGTTCTTGACAACATAATTTTTCTTGACAAAAAGACTTGAGAAAGGAGTTTTTGTAATCAGGGGGTATTTACAAAAATTCATGTAAAAGCGGGCAAGGGGTTATTGCATTTGTGTATTTCTAGTATTATTAATATAATATGAACCAACTAATAAGTGATATCTATTATATGCTTACTATATAGTCTGCATGTCTAACGGCGTTGTGGGAAGGGAGAAGGACGAAGATGTGTCTTTCTCTCCTTCCCTTCTCTTTGCTTTTTCTCAGCAAACGTCGCTGCGCAAGCTAATCATCTACTACTTTCAGGCACTCAGTTTACAGTAGGAATTGTTATGGTTCCTGCTTTTAAGGTCTTCGTTAAGGTTTGCCTACCCTGCGAGTCAGAGCCCCTTTCCAAACTACGCAGGCTTCGGGGAAACTGGGCTCTGCCAACAAACTCGATTTTCGCCCCAAGTTTGAGGCGAGTCAGTCAGGTTTTAAACTGGTCAAACAAGTTCTAGTTATGAAGACGCGTAAGCAGGAAAATAGCAAGTTAGAGCCTGGGTCCAAAATAGTATCTTGGCAACCGTTTGGCAGAGCCCACTTTCCCCCGAAGCCTGCGTAGGTCGGAAAGGGGCTCTGACTCGCAGGGTAAGGTTTGCCGACTCATTTTGGTAAAACGCTCTCAATTCGTCAGAATTTATGTCACAAAAATCAAATAGCTATCGTTAGAAAGTTATTAATTTAAAGTTATAAAAAAATATTTATTGATTTTGCGATAAACACAAGCCAATAATAGTTGCAAATTTTTCAAGTAAAACCGGAGGCTTCACTCGGGGCGACTTAAGAACAAAGCGTTTCATTTTGTTAAAAAAAATTTTTCACTGTTCTATTCCGAGATAAATTTCCAGCAAAAGCGCTTTTTTATTTATTGCCAGGTTTCGATTTTTTGATTTTAATATTTTTTAATATTTTTCGATTTCTTGATTTTTTGTTTTGTTTTGCATAAATCTATATATTAAATTTACTATGAAAACAATGGGCCACCATAGTCGTCAATAAAATCAGCCAAACTCGACATATCAAAAAAACACTGCACCGTTTTGCTGGAATTAAACATACTACGTTTTAGCTTTCTTTGTCATGTTCTGCTAAATGCTATTAAAAATTTACAAAAGCATCTGGTCTTGATAATAGCCAAATACTAATTTAGTCAAAAACTAATAAGCCAAAAACTAATAAGCCAAAAACTAATTTAGTTCCATGTTTTTCTAATCTTATATAATAGTCCTATTAAGGTTAAAAGTCCTATTTTAATCTATCTATCTATCTATCTATCTATCTATCTATCTATCTATCTATCTATCTATCTATCTATCTATCTATCTATCTATCTATCTATCTATCTATCTATCTATCTATCTATCTATCTATCTATCTATCTATCTATCTATCTATCTGCCTGCCTGCCTGCCTGCCTGCCTGCCTGCCTGCCTGCCTGCCTGCCTGCCTGTCTGCCTGTCTGCCTGTCTGCCTGCCTGCTACCTACCTATATATATATATATATATATATATTTATTTCACGATTGAGTCGGTTTTCTTTGATGTACCGCGGGCTGTATATAGCATACAGCCCTTGAATACTAATTAGAAAAGAAACGAAGAAAAAAACTAGGAAAATCTTTGTCCAAGGTAGAAAAAAAGACATAAGTTTGTTGGAAAACCTCCTCAATCGTGAAATAAGTCAGATAAAACCCTCGAACGTCGGGCTGTATGCGATATACAGCCCTCGGACGCTTCGCGTCCTCGGGGCTGTATATAGCATACAGCCCTCGTTCTCGGGCTTTATCTCTTACATATATATATATATATATATATATATATATATATATATATATATATATATATATATATATATATATATATATATATATATATATATATATATATATATATATATATTTATCACATACTTGTGCCTTTATCAGGGTGATAACAGCAGGACATAAAAACGATATGTCCCGCTGTACCGTATCTGTCCCGTCATATATATCCCGCTGTCCTTGCGTTGGGAGCCCTAAAACATGATACAGGCACAAGTATGTGATCATTTGTGACTCGGTATATCAGTTTTATCACTTTCAGGACGATATCGTATAACAATATCGTCTCTCAAGCGATAAAACTGATATCACCTCGTCCCTCATGTGATAACCTATACTTATATGTATATATAGTAGGCTAATATACGTGTGGATGGGACGTGTAGTATGAAAGTGATTACATCTATAACAACTTAACGGACAATTGGTTTAAACGAATGGGTTTTTCTTAATTTCGTCAGTGAAAGCCACTTTCGTGCAGAAGTCCTTCTTTTTAATGGGGTTATGAAATAACCAAGGTTAAACCAAAGGAGACATGCTGCGCATCGATTAATATATATAATAAGCATTGTGTTTGAGGCGTCATTGCAAACATACCTTGAATGTGAGTGAAACTTCAGCAGAGAAACTTCTCTACACTAACTATTTGGTTCCTTAATTGTTCATGCAATGCATCGTCCATCATCGTCTTATTTCACTATCTGGGCCAGCAGTGCGTTCATGTTTTTTGTGATCAGGGTCACCACATCAGACAAATGCGTTACTGTTCGGTGGAGCTCTCCTCTAAAGGATAGAAAATTGATCACGCAACCTTTTAGTTCAGCAATAACACAGAATATGTACGATTGCTTGAGCAAGTGTTTTGTAACCAGTGGCTGCCTATCCATCAATTTTTCTCCTCGCGTTGAAAACCATCACGTCTGTCATCTACTGGATACCGACAGTCACTCTTTGTATCTAAATCTTTCAGTGGCTACAGGCTGGACTTATTTTAAAAAAGAGGTAACGCTAGTATTTTTTGTTGTTGTTGTTTTAAACGAGTTTTAGTTTCCATTTTTCCGCCGGCGAGCCTAAAGCCTAGTTTAAGCCTAGTTTAATTACACGAGCAATTTTTCCTTGACAAGTTTTTCCTTGACAAGTCTCCTTGTTGAAAAGCGGGCATGCCAGCTTTTCAAAAGGGAGACTTGTCAAGGAAAAATTTGCCATGTTTCCTCATACACACGGGCAAATAAAACTTGTGAAGTTGAAAATTGCCAAAGAAAAATTGCCCGTGTAAACTAGGCTTTCTTGATTAGCACTATCATTAATAGAATCTATAATTCTACGCATAATCATAATAAATATGGGGGAAATATATAATAACATAATGCATAGAAGGTTTTCTATTTTCTAAATACTAATATACTATAGTCTACAGGGTAGTAATAACTGTCTATATTTCCATTGTAGTCTAAATGCGACACGTCCCCATGTCCGCCGAATACGACTTGTGTACCGGATTACAACAAAAACCTAAGAACATGCCTCTACATTATTGACGCAGGTAACTTTTGTGAACATAACCCATTGTAAAATCTGACTAAATAGATATGGATAAGTTACTAGTATATAATACAATTCATTATTCTGGATTTAAAACTTGACTCTGTCGCTACTAGTGGTCTTATCGCCAATAAATATAGTGAGTATATATGTATATATATAGTTCGGCCAATTAGAATGCCGCATTTGTAATAGTCCATTGGTTTATACTAAATAATACCCGACTATTATTAAAATGCATATTACACCAAAATTAAGTTTGTCTTATTTGAAAGAATACTTAAGGGTTGTTCGGACGTATTTCGTTCCTAGGCAACTGGTTGCTAAGGACATTACTTCCCGGTGGGAGAAATCTTTTCACAAAAACATTTTTGTACGTATACACTGCAAAAAGATATAAAATGATACCAAAAAAACAACGAAAAGAGCCGAGCAGTTTGTGAGAAAAAGTACCAAAACAAAAGAAAACTATTCCTTTGCTGTAGAATGTCGCTGGCAAAAACACTTGAAGAGTTGAAGAACTTCGGTACACAGACGGCGATAGATAAGAGTGATGACTCTTCCCACTTAACACGATGGTCATGCTTCCAAGCGTGTTTGGCAACAGCAGACTTTTCTTAATTGATCAGTTGCTTAATTCATAAATGACGTGAGCCAACAGTTTGTTATTATTGCTCTGATGAAGGCCTGAGTCAACAGGCCGAAAGCTTAGCAAAGAAATATTTTACATGGTGTTTCCACAAAACTTATTTATATGAACTGAAATATCTCAAGAACGAAGCAAGGAAACCAAAAACTGCAAAATATGTTACTTTGTCATTCTCATCGTTCTTTCAAATAAAACAATGTTAATTTTCTTATCATATGCACTTTAATGAAAGTACTTTAAGGTGGCTCCATACAGTTTCTTGAAAAATGAAAAATACAAGTTTGAGAGTGCAAAACACGTGATTAAACAATTCGGGAAAAGAATAAAACTAAATGTTATGCATAGTTAAATAGTCTGACAATCAAAAACTGTTACCAAATAAAAAGCGACAGTTGTTGCTTTGGCAACATTGACGTTTCAAAATGGCTGCCAATTACCCTTCAAACTAATTTAATTCGGAAAAAACTTTGGTGACCCCCAATTTGTTTTTCATTAAAACTTTCCTTGAAGTATGAGTAATGAATAAGGCCGATTTAAAAGAAATTCTGTAGAACGAATTTTTTTAAAAATTAACAAACATGATTTTTCCGAGAAAAAAATTATTCGTTCTACAGAATTTTCTTAAAATTGGCCGATTGGTTACTCATACTTCAAAAAAAGTTTTAATGAAAAAAAAATTGGGGTCACCAAAGTTTTTCTCGAATTAAATTAGTTTGAAGGGTAATTGGCAGCCATTTTGAAACGTCATTGTTGCCATAGCAACAACTGTTGGTATTTATTTGGTAATAGTTTTTGATTGTCAGACTGTTTAATTATGCATAACATTTAGTTTTATTCTTTTTTCGAATTGTTTATGTACGTGTTTTGGACTCTTGACACAATGAAAGTGTTTAGGTAAATCCTGCTGTCGTGTATACTCTCAAGTACTTAAAACGAACAGTTATACACAGACTGTATATGAATTATATGTGTTCATATAATAGCTAGATTTCATTATAATTTTGTCAGTGTAAGTTTATTTTAATTTGATAATCAAAGATATCAAAAATTAGCTTAAAGGACATTGGCAACAAAAATTAATTTTGTCCAATTTAAAAGAACTCATAAAATTGTAATGGAAGATCCTTTACAATTTTTTCATATCTTCGTTTTCAAGATATTTCAATTTGTTTGATATGTAAATGAATGGTCTCTGACGTCAGGAGCAGGGTACAGTATTTTCACACGTAGCAAATTATCAGTTATACCTCTAAATTTGTTCAACGAAATTACTGGAAACTGTGCACATAAAAACGCCTTGTGACACTGAACATTTCATAACTGATGTTGCTTTGTGTAAAAATACTGCTCCCTGCTCCCGACGTCAGAGCCCATCTCATTTATTAAACAAATTGAAATATGTTGCGAACGAAGAAAGACACGAAAAAGTTGTAAAAGATCTTCTATTATAAGTTCACGAGTTCTTTCAAATTAAACAAACTTAATTTCTATTGCCAATACTTTTTAATTCCATTTTTCTTTATATTGTGGCTTTATAGCTGCTGTAGCATGTCGACAGATATTAAATAGTGGTGGTACCGTCAGTAGGGTTTATCAAGCAATGCTGAACATTTCAACATATCAGTCGTTTTACTGTGATCAAACAACAGATGGTGGAGGATGGCTAGTTATCCAGAAGAAATGTTCGTAATGGTGCCAGCTTATATAGATCATGGGAGGAATTCCAAAATGGATTTGGTGATTTGGATGGGAACTTTTGGTTGGGAAATGAAAAAATACACAAGATGACTTGGCAATCAGAAATTGAATTGCGAGTAGACTTGAAACGTGGTGATGGAACTACTGGTTATGCCAAGTACACCGGATTTAAGGTAAAACATATATATATGTCGTACTATTAGCAGTACTGTTGTATAGACTATACTTTTTATTGATCTATTTTGACTGGGAGAAAAGAGAAGTGCTTGCCCGGACCACCCAAAATGTTTTTGCTGTCCTGCAATTCTAAATTTCAGTCTTTCGAAAACAAAATGTTTAGACAATGAGAGTGTATATATACACCGATAAATTAAACGCGTCATGTAAGCGGTCTCGATAAAGAGAAAATAATTCAATTATATATATATATATATATATATATAGCAACTGATCTCTATGGATTGCTGGTCAGCCAGTGATGGATTTACAGGGGGATGGGGGGGGGGGGGGGGTGCGAACCCCCCTCCCCCTCCCCTGGCCTTGGCCAATGGGGGTGCAGGGAGGTGTCAATTGCCTTGTCAAATCCAAGTACATTAAGGGGGCGATTACATGGACTGGGCTGGCCCGGTTAACCGGCAAACCGGGCTGAAAAACTGTTGAACTCGCTTCGATACGCGTTCGTTTGCTTGACTGTGTGAATAAATAGTGCTGAAAGGAACTGTTTTGCGATCAAAGCAAGATTTAATAAATTAATTAGTCTTCGTGAAGACGCTTTCCTGGGTTAGCTAAGACTTTAACAATCTTTTTATTAACGATGGGCTTACAAAATAAATAATAGCCTAATTAGTGTAAAACTGAATTAAAACTAACGTAACTTTGCCCTCATTTACTTGATAATTGCGAATTTTGGACTGAAATCATCCCGGCTTACCGGACTAGCCCGCTCCATGTAATCGTTTCGTAAACTCATCCCGGTTAACTGGGCCAGCCCGGTCCATGTAATCGCCTCCTAAAGGACGCATTCATTCAATGTCCGTGTAAACTTCATGCTATCATATAATTTCATAGATATATTATGATTCATATATTAGCTATCATATGATTCATAGGTATTAATAGGTATAAAAACCAGCTCGGCCACCAGCTTGGCCCCTCGACCCGCCTGCCAGGGACTGTGTCCCCAGACCCCTGCCGTAGCTGCCTCGGTCACGCCCCACGCCGCATGCCTGATCTCACTTCGCTCGCTCAGCACCCCCCTACCGGATCAAGCTGGATCCATCACTGTGGTCAGCAGTCACTGTGGTCAGCAGTAAACATTTTGAAGTCACTGATGGCCACATTGGTACTTCAGGTCCAGTGTACTTTGCGGACTTAAGACTGCGTTCACACGAGTCCGGTGTAGAAGATAAACGGTAAAATGTGGTTACGTTCACACGAATCCGTCATAATTTAACGACGCTTTGAAGGCGTTCACACGACACCGGAACCTTCTGGTGTATATCCAATATTTCAATGCTGTGCACTGTTTAAATAGCCATATCTCGTCAAAAGTAAATGGAAACGAGAAGCAATTCAAAGAATATTATCCCCCAAGGTGTATAGTGCATTCTAGGTTTACAATTTTAGTCTTTCCGTTAGGAACTCACCTTATTGACTTCATCTTCTCCTATTTACACTGCCTAGTCATTGTTGTAATAATGTTATAATTGTTCAAACAGCAGCACAAGTCCTTAGCAGAAGCTTTCTGAAGTCGAGAAGACAAATAAAGTTTTCCATCGCTGAAAAATACGCCAGCCGTTTGGTTAGGAGCCGAAAATTTAGGGACTGGGTACTAAAGCGGAGCGAAAAAGTGCCGGATCTTGTGTTCACACGACACCGCCAAGGGTTCCGTTTCATTTCGCTCCGTCTAGAAATCGTTTTCAAAACGCTCCGGTTAGAGCGCCATTTTCACACAATTTCGATCCGGTGCCGTGTGAACGCAACGGCGTTTTGTGACTTTTTAGCGCCGTTTTCAACTCGCTCCGGACTCGTGTGAACGGTGTCTAAGAGTAGTAAAAGTTTATTGGGGGAGTCATACTGAAAACAGAAGGGGGGAAAACAAGGAAATACAGTCCGAAATCGTCAACTACATACTTCAAGGCTTTGCAAAGACATTTACTACCAAAGGTATATAAATAGTTTTATAATTAAGTTATTGACTGATTTCGTTATAAGTAGCGCGTATGTAATATTGTGTGCGTAGCGAGCAAAGATTGCGCTGGTGGGCCTTGTAGGGCGCAGGTCGCTCTGCCGAGTCAGAGCGCATGGGCGTTACGCCACTGCTCCGCTGTATAGTTGCGTTTTATCATGTGAAACAGGGTCAACTTTGACCCTATCTCGGGGGGGAAGGGATAACTTGGGGGCTAACCCGGTGTCATGTGAACAGACTGACCCTAACATATCCACAATTCAGAGTTATTCTCTTGTTATCATTGTCTTAGTTGTCTGGCGAAGATGATGGATATCGTCTTTTCTTGAAAACCTCTTCATATGTTGGTAACATTGGAGATGCCATGTTTCAAAGCCACCTGGGTTTTCAGTCTGTTGGTAAGAAATTCACAACCAAAGACAAGGACAATGATCCATGTCCATGTAATTGCGCAACTCAGAGATATACTGGTTGGTGGTTTGACTGGTGCAGTTCCACAGATCTCAACTCTGAAAGTATCATATTTTGGAAGACATGGTCGTCGGAAACTCTTATACAAGCTGAAATGAAAATTCGTCAAGTTTAATATTATTAATTATATATATATATATATATATATATATATATATATATATATATATATATATATATATATATACATATATATACAGGCCCGGATTTACCAATTTTGAGTGTGACGACACATTTCTAGGGGGGGCGGGGCATGTCCCCCGCAATTTTTTTGAATTTTGGGTCTCTGAAACAGCATTTCCCGCATTTTGAGGACACTTTTGAGCAAAATGTTAAGGTCTGCAATCCCAATTTTTTAACAGAGTTTCTCGTCATTTTTAAGAAATATTTCCATAAAGTAGAATAATTAATTATACATATTTAGAAGAACAGTGTATTTTAATTAACAAAGTAGAAAACTAATTATGTTTGAAAAGTAGAACAGATCGAATTTATGAGATTCAACATTTACAGTCTTATGGGCTAAAATAAAATTCGGGGGAAATAAAGTTTGGGGAAATTTTGAAATAATGTCTAAATTTTTTTTTTCGTCCCAAAACGTGGGCCGTCCAAATTGTGGGCCTACAGGCTTTTGCCTGGTAAGCCTATCGGTAAATCCAGGCCTGTATATGTATATGTATATGTATATGTATATGTATATGCAATATGTATATGTATATGTATATGTATATGTATATGTATATGTATATGTATATGTATATGTATATGTATATGTATATGTATATGTATATGTATATGTATATGTATATGTATATGTATATGTATATGTATATGTATATGTATATGTATATGTATATGTATATGTATATGTATATGTATATGTATATGTATATGTATATGTATATGTATATGTATATGTATATGTATATGTATATGTATATGTATATGTATATGTATATGTATATGTATATGTATATGTATATGTATATGTATATGTATATGTATATGTATATGTATATGTATATGTATATGTATATGTATATGTATATGTATATGTATATGTATATGTATATGTATATGTATATGTATATGTATATGTATATGTATATATATATATATATATATATATATATATTTATAACATAGCTTTGATATAGCAACGTTTTTGATTGGCTGTCGTGCGTGCTCCATAACTCGATGGAGCACGGAAAAAAAGCGCGGGAAAAAATTTCAAAACAAAAACTGAGTTTTAAAATGACTTTTTATGGCCTTTTGTATTATCAAAATACCGAGTCATTTCATTTTATTGAGTAATAAAAACAACGACCTAGAAGACATAAACTGGGTCTGGGTAACCAAGTTTAAACTGTCCTTTTGGTTGGATTTTAGTGAACAAAAAAGACTTTGCTACGAAAGTAGAAAAACACAACAACCAAAACAATTCGCCGGCTTGTGAAATGATTTAATGCTATGTTATAAAAGAAATGGCTCATGGTTTAGTGTGCTCCATCCGTTATGGTGCACTTGGGAAATTTGGAAAGCACTCAAAAATCTACGGCTACGCCTCGACCAACTCTACGATTTTTTCGTGCTCTCCCAATTTCCCGCGTGCATCCATAACTCGATGGAGCACGCTAAACCATGAACCATTTCTTAAATATATATATATATATATATATATATATATATATATATATATATATATATATATATATATATATATATATATATGTATATATTAGCATGTGTAAAACTTATTTAAAACTGTTGCAATCTTATTGTTTTCACCTTTAAGCATAACTATCATATGCAGTACTCTGCAAGCTGTACACATTCACATTCGAAGCCGAGTATATTGTCGTCCTTCCTCTTCATCAACGACGTCCATATGCGTTTGCATGTGGATGACATGGTCTTGTATGGTCACACGCTAAGTGGCTGAACATGTCTAAAGCGACGTTTAAGTATTATCTGGAGAACCCTGTCATTATTGGCTATGTTCGCTTTGCTCTCTCCCGTTTCTAAATGAAAACTATACAAAAGAATGGCAACCAGCTGTTGACTTAGATTTAAACAACTCCGACACAAGACCACCGATATGTGACGTCCCTGAACCAGGTGCGACTATAAACCACGATATACTTGTACGATATAGGGTGCGAGTTCAATGCTGCTCCCAAGGATCTTAGAGTCGCGCACTTGAATATCTGTAGTCTCAGAAATAAGATGGATGAGTTGAGAGTTCTTCAAACTACTTGTAAATTTGACATTGTAAATTTGAGACGCATTTAAACCCCAGTATTAGCGATCAAAATCTACACATTGATGGACTAAAATTTATTCGCAAAGACAGAACAAAATGCAGAGGTGGAGGATGTATTTTATATTACGCTGAACATCTAAAGGTAATTCAGAGGAAGGACCTCGCTAAAGACGACCTTGAAGCAATTTGGATTCAAGTGAAATTTCCGACGGGCAACTGATTATTCTCGGTTATGTACAGATCAGAACTAGAATCGCCTAATTTTTTCAGAAATCTATATGATGTACTCGAAAAAGCTAAAAAAAAAAAAAAAAAAAAGAAAAAAGGAAAGGAAACTCCAAAAAACAAAAAGGAAAAAAAAAAAGAAAAACAAAAAGACCACCAAAAAAAAAGGAAGAGAAAAAGACCTCCACCTAAAATCATACGTACCAGAAACTTCAAACACTTTAATGTTGAAAATTTTAAAGCTGAACTCGAGCGAACGCCTTTTCACGTTTCGACGGTATTTGAGGACAATGATGATGTACTTTGGGCTTGGGAAAAATTGTTTAAAGACGTTTGTGATACTCACGCACCATATAAAGACGTGAAAGTGCAAGTATATCAACTCCCTGGATAAATAACTCGATTAGACAGAAGATGAATTGCAGATTTAAGTTATTTAAGAAGGCGATAGAAACAAAGGATAGCGAGATGTGGGCCAACTACAAGAAACTTAGGAATGAACATAGTCAATTGAGATATGGTCTGGAAACTCAGCTAAAGTCTTTGGTCTATCTTTTTGTTCGCCTTTATGCATTTTTGTGCACGGTGCACGGTCACTGAACACATTGTATTTTAGTATAATGAACGAATTGTCCAATAGCAACGTTTCAGTTCAATCACTCAAACGTGCTATTTAAATATTAATAAACCTAAAACAAAGGATGTGCACGGTGTAAGGTACGGTTCAACATAAAATCACAGCTCATTATAGGCGCTTTGAAGTTTGACGAGTTTCCAGACCATATCTCGTTTGACTATGGAATGAAGTAACCTCTGAGATCAGAAAAGCCAAGGCAGCATTCTGCCAAGAGAAACTCAATGAAGTTAAAACCACTGCAGCGTATTGGAACTTACTTACTAAAGCTACCAAGCCTAAAGAGAGGAAGGCTATTGGGCCGTTAAAACGCGACGACGGAAGCCTTGCAGTGGATCATCCAATGCGGAAGATCATCCATCTTCCGATGACAAAGAAACTGAAGCTAATATGATGAATTGTTTCTTTTCCACCATTGGCGAGAAATTGGCGAGGAACTTTGAACCGCAACTAGCACCCTGCACACACGTGATATCAGCCCCGTGCATATCGGAAGCTCAGTTGATGAGCAGTGAAGTTGAAAAGAAGCTTGCTTTGTTGAAACCTACAAAAGCAACCGGACCATATGGAATCTCACCTAAGCTCTTAGAATTGGCAGGAATGGCTGTAGTGACACCTCTGACCAACTTATACTCGCGAAGTTTAATTAAAGGTATAGTGTATAATGATTGGAAAGTGGCTAGATTGAATGCCGTATTTAAGAAAGATGATGAGTCTGAAAGGGGAAACTATCGACCGCTGTCGATCTTAAGCGTACCAAGTAAAATTCTTGAATTGTGCGTTGCCGACACACTAGTTAAGCATGTCTTTACTGATAATCAGCTTGTGGCAGACAAACAATGGGTCTATCGTAAAGGACATTCCACGGAGTTATTACTAGCCCACTTAACTGAGACCTGGAGACATACAATTGATTCTAAGCTAGTTGTAGGTGTAGTATTTATTGACTTTCAGAAAGCATTCGACAGCGTATCACATAGGATCCTGATTCACAAACTGGAACACAATTTTGGTATTAAAGGAAATCTACTGGCCTGGTTAAAAGATTATCTTAGTGAGAGGAAACAGTTCACCGTTATTAATGGAATCAATCAGACTATGCTGAAGTCACTTATGGCATTCCCCAGGGGTTAGTCCTTGGGCCGACACTGTTTACTTTGCATACGAGCGACTTACCTGGCGCAGTTGGTTCAGGCTCTGTATATACATGTACGCAGCTGATACCACAGTTTATTGTGTTGCGCAAACTATTATTGACGAGGTGACTTCACTGCTCAATAAAGCCCTTGGCGAGCTAATGGAATGGTGTCGATTAAATTCACAAATACCTCACTCAAAGAAGTGCGAGGCTATGATAATCCATAGGGGAAATTTTACAGGCCCATTGAATATACTATCACTTGGATCACATCAGATAAAGTGGGTGACTCATTCAAGGTTGTTAGGAATTACAATTGATGACAAATTAACATGGTCTCAACACATATTGGAAACAAAAAAGGGCCGATTCGCTAACAAACTGAACATGATAAAATGTAGCAAATTCCTACCAAGGCAAATGCTCCTAGATTTGTATTTTAAGATTATTCTACTCTCTATAACGTATGCGATGCCAATTCGGAGTCGGTGTACCAATAAAGAAGGCTTTCATTCTTTGGAATCTCTACATTGCAGAGCTGCCAGAGTAATATTTAGTCTATCACGTGATATGCCCTCTATTGAGGTCTTAGAGCAGGCCAAGTGGGATATACTCACTCAAATGTATAAGATAAGACTGGCACAATTAGCTTATAAGATATATAACAATATTACACCACTAAGTATGACCCATATAATAACAAAATTTAAAAATAAGTATAGTCTCCGTAATGCACATAAAGTAAATGTTCCGCTGAAGAACTCAATAGGCGAGTTTCAGGGTGTTGCGTGCGCATCGTTTTGGAAAGGAATTGGCGGCCTCTTGGTGGGCTCCCCACAAAGTAAGCAATGGCAAACAGACTTGCTAGCGAGCCAACAGCAGCAGAATAACAATGTTTTATATCCAGAAACTGTATCTACATTTTGTTTATTTTAAACAGTATGTTTACTTTGAGTGGAGCTTGCCAGTTTTTTTGAAAATGATGCGCGCGCAACACCCTGAAACTCGCCAATTACCTATAGGGGTTCTGTTATCTGGAATGCGATCTCTGCAGATCTTGATGATTCTGTAACAAATGTTACCACTTTTGGTAAGAGGATAAAGAGAGCAGGCATCCTAAGGTTTATAAATTTTGAGGCGGAATCTGTGCAAACTGCACCTAGGCATGAAGATTGTTTTAACTTTTATTGATATGTACAGTATTTTCTTTCTTTTTTCCTTGTAATATGATTATTTGGTTGCATTGGGTTGT
>OZ036001.1:10834089-10866589 GCA_964035015.1 Corallium rubrum
TAACACCAGATGAGTTTACTCTGGATAACGCCAGATGATTTTACTCTGACTAACACCAGACAATAATTTACTCTGGCTAACGCCAGACGATTTTACGCTGCATCTAACGCCAGATGATTTTACTCTTTCTAACACCAGATGATTTTACTCTGGATAACGCCAGATGATTTTACTCTGACTAACACCAGATGATTTTACTCTGACTAACGCCAGATGATTTTACTGTGGCTAACGCCAGATGATTTTACTGTGGCTAACGCCAGATGATTTTACTGTGGCTAACGCCAGACTATTTTACTCTGGCTAACGCCAGATGATTTTACTGTGGCTAACACCAGACTATTTTACTCTGTCTAACGCCAGACTATTTTACTCTGGCTAACGCCAGACTATTTTACTCTGGCTAACGCCAGACTATTTTACTCTGGCTAACGCCAGACTATTTTACTCTGTCTAACGCCAAACTATTTTACTCTGGCTAACACCAGCCTATTTTACTCTGGCTAACGCCGGACTATTTTATTCGTCAAGGGGATAGCTCCCACAAACCTGGCCAATAAAAAGGGTTTTGGTAGCTGGATAGGAAAAAGTTTTTAACAATGAGATTTCTCCTTCTAGTGTTGCGGCCCTAGTGTTACTCGTGAGTATTAAAAAGTATTAGACAGTCCATAGTTTGTCAGGAGGGGAAGAAATGTTTGTTCAGAAATTCCGATTTGCTCGTATTAAAATAAATGTAATTTGTCCACATTTGCTTTTATTAAAATAAATGTAATTTATAAATAAGTTTTGTGGAAACACCACGTAAATATTTCTTTGCTAAGCTTTCGGCCTGTTGACTCAGACCTTCATCAGAGCAATAATAACAAACTATTGGCTCACGTCATTTATAAATTAAGCAACTGATCAATTAAATCACCTAAAATCACGTTAATTTTATTAATTAGAAAACAAAATCAAGAATGTTCTCCGAATAGGGCACGCCATGTGCTATTTAATGGCTGTCCTCCTGAGAAATAGTGTGATGTTTTGCGATCTCAATGGATGCTCTTGTTCTTCGCGTGAAGTATTGCTTGTCGCTGGCTAAGAGTGATGACTCTTCCCACTTATGGTCATACTTCCAAGCGTGTTTGGCAACAGCAGACTTTTCTTAACTGTTGCGCTTTTATGCAACATGTCTTGTGTTCCTTTAGGCGAGTTGAGAGATTCCTTAACGTTTCCCCGATGTATACCAAGCCACACTCACAAGGAATGCGATACACTCCAGGCTTAGATAAGCTATCCACTTCATCTTTATGTGTGAAAAGTACCTTGAACAATTTGTGTTGACTACTGTGAAATACCTTCATACCAGCACGATTTAGAATCCTTTCAATCTTGTGAGATGCTGGTCCGATATACGGAAGAGAAACTGAAGGTGGTTCTTGCTGGGGCTGTGTATTTGGCTCTGGGTGTACCGAAGCTGTCATAGAAGCTTGAATCATCTTCTCAGGAAAACCGTTATTAGTTAAAACCAACTTAAGGTGATCTAATTCTTCCTGAAGATGTTCTTCGTCACAAATTGTTCGCGCTCGATGAACGAGCTAGAGTTTTGCACACAGATGATTTAACACTTGGATGATGGAATGAAGTGTACACTGTAAAAACTGACTGGTTAAAACAACCAATGTTTTTGGTTGCAACCATTATGAAATGGTTATTTTAACCAATTATTAATTGGTTAATTAACCATAACCATAATGAAATTGATCAAAATGACCATTTATGAATTGGTTATAGTTCGCGCAACCATTGTGAAATGGTTATTTTAACCAAATGGTAATTGGTTAGTTATTTGTAACCAATGTAAATTGGTCATTAAGACCAATTATAATTGGTTGTGTAAAATGGTCATTGCGACCAATTATTAATTGGTCAGAATATAAATATTATAAAATGCTTATTTTAACCGATTATCAATTGTTACCCTGCTACAACCAATGTAAATTGGTTATTATGACCACTTATCAATTGGTTGTGTAAAATGGTCATTATCACAACGGCAACGAAGTCACAAATTATGTTTGCACCAATTATTAATTGGTTATTTGAAAGCGATATGAAATAATATTATGATATAAAAACTAGGAGAGCGGTTCGGACCACGAGAGCAAGGAGTAGTCGTATTTAGTCACTCGGAGATTCGTTTCAATCCTTTCTGAAGAGTCGAAAAGGCCTGCCAGAAATCACAGTAACTTATTTCGGCTATATACACGACGTGAATTGAAATCTCAGCTTGATTCGGTAGACGAGAAGTAATCGAAGTGTTTTGTTTTAAGCATTTTTATTCATCAAGTCACATTTACACGGAGCGAACTTATCGCATATCGGGTTGCGGTCGTGATCGATTTATTGATTAGTATTAACTGAATAAATCGAGTGGTTACACTACAAAAACCATTGCGAGCGCTATAGCTCATAATCCGGATAATGTGGCTTCGTGTATTAAAAGACGTGTAAAATCGGACTATACAGTTGATTCTTAACAAGCTGGCACCGGCATCTGACTTAAAGCCATGCATTTACTGAGTTACATGAATAAAGTTAATAAAATGCATCATACAAATCGGCACTCATGGGACAGGTTGCTTCAAAACTCGATTGCTACCGAAGAAGAGTGTTACGAAATAAATAAAGTTAGTGTAGCACCAAAGGGACAAAATATCAAACGTTCGTCAAGCTTGAATATCAAGCGGATCAATTGCTTCAATACTCAAGCAATCACACAAGACTATTAATTAATGCTCGATTGAGCAGGGGTGTCTTCGCATCGAATTTTTTTGATCCACTTAATTATTCAAGTTTATTCAAATTACGCTCGCTGCTTGCATTCAAGCTTTGAAAGCGTTGTCGACACGAGGAGAGTTAAAGAATGGTATATATCAACAACAAATTTCACCGAAGAAAGACTGTTCTTCGACTCCCTTTGCTGAATACCTCGGACAGACTAGAAACGGAACACTTTTCCAGCGAGGAAGATCGCGACAATGTCTTGTTTTACCACGAACTTCTACGGAATTCTTCCCACCGATTAGGCGAAATCTATTTGCGTTGCTGGGCTTTGGAACTCCGAAGGAATCACGCGCATAAAGGATGATTACTATATTATATTCGAATACGGGATCATAACTTCCACTTCTTGTGACAATTGTGTCAGTGGACTTGATAATGATGGAAGAGCAAGGCCGCGAGAACCTACGAATCACGAATGTCCAGTATATTATTCCGGTTGGTGTTGTGAATTGACTTGCTAATTGTTAATGACTTTAATGCTTTATCTAGTTCAAGTTAATTGCTAAATTTGCTTACTAAGCCTCATTTACATTGAGCCAAATTACCGGGATTGTGATATATTGCGTCTAAGGCAAGTGCGATGGCTCGCGATCGCAATGCCTATAATTTGGCTCCGTGTAAATGGGGATTTACTTCAGACTTATGTTCTTACATTATGCATATTGAGTAACATAGTGTAACTGTATAAGCATGCAGTAACAGTATAAACAGTCT
The DNA here is from genome assembly GCA_964035015.1 of Corallium rubrum. NCBI lineage: Eukaryota > Metazoa > Cnidaria > Anthozoa > Scleralcyonacea > Coralliidae > Corallium > Corallium rubrum. The sequence continues at coordinate 10,837,633 of OZ036001.1, forward strand.
TTGACTATAGGAACATTTCTATTTTTATATGCATATGTTTTGATTCCATTTGTTAAGCAAGTAAGATTTTATTGACATGGTGTAGTGAAAATTAAATGTGTTTAACTGTTGTTTATCTTTGAGAAATTTGTTTACTGCATGACATTACAGTAATTATGATTTTAACCGATTTGAATTTGGTTGCAACAACCAATGTTGATTTTAACCAATTTGAAATTGGTTAAAAAACCATTTCTAACCGTTGTTTATTGGTTGTCTCAGATGCATCTACTTGACCAATATTTATTGGTCAAAATGACCTATCTTTATGGTTATTTTGACCAATTGAATACTGGTTGTTTTAACCAAAAAAGTATTGGTTATTTTAACCAAATTATAAAATTGGTTAAAACAACCGTTTTTTACTGGTTCTCTCAGATGCATCCTGGTGACCTTTTTTTTGTTGTTGTTTTAACCAGTCAGTTTTTACAGTGTAGTTGAGGTATCTGTTAGTGTGTGTTGGTTTTCGATACACAGTATGACTTAAAGTCCCGTCTGATTTAACGGAAAGTCAAACGTCCAAGAATGGGATAGATTTGTCTTGATTTTGTAATTCCATAGTGAATTTGATTGAAGGATGTATACTGTTAAGGTGGTCAAGAAAATTAGACAAAGCATTCAAACCGTGTGACCAGGTACTTAGCGTATCATCAACATAACGTTTCCACATACCTGGTTTTAACGGGGCAGTTGCAAGAGCCTTCTTCTCAAATATTAATTCCTCCATGTATAGGTTAGCCACGATTGGAGACAAAGGGGAACCCATTGCTGCTCCAGTAGTTTGTTCGAAAAATCTGTTCCGCCATTGAAAACAAGTTGAATTTAGGCACAGCGTTAACAGTTCATAGACTTGATCTGCAGAAAGATTCGTTCTTGTAGCGAGCGTTTTATCTATTAGAAGTCTTTCTTTTGCAATCAGGCACGCTTCTTCAATGGGAACATTCGTAAACAAACTAACCGAGCCGAATACACAGCCCTAGCAAGAACCACCTTCAGTTTCTCTTCCGTATATCGGACCAGCATCTCACAAGATCGAGAGGATTCTAAATCGTGCTGGTATGAAGGTATTTCACAGTAGTCAACACAAATTGTTCAAGGTACTTTTCACACATAAAGATGAAGTGGATAGCTTATCTAAGCCTGGAGTGTAAATGACGTGAGCCAACAGTTTGTTATTATTGCTCTGATGAAGGCCTGAGTCAACAGGCCGAAAGCTTAGCAAAGAAATATTTTACGTGGTGTTTCCGCAAAACTTATTTAATATTACTTTATCGCCATGAAAACGTTCAAAGAATTAATTAAATGTAATTTGTCCACATACATAAATGGTATACAAGTGTAAAACTTTTCAGTTACCAGCAGCTACACATTCTTCAGCGGACATGCACTCGAAGCCGAGTATTATTGTCGTCCTTCCTCTTCATCAACGTCCAAGCGTATGCATGTGGATGACACGGTCGATTCTTGAAAGGCAAGGTCTTTCCCAAATTGGACAAAGGTGCACACTGGGTTTGGGAAGGGGGGGGGGGGGATTTGTCCACGTGCTATTGCGGCGGCTTGGCTTTTTCTCATCTGTGTCTTGGCAGCCTCCTCTCCTCGCCGCCGTTGATTGAAAAAGAGATGTATACCGTCAAGATGTATACCACACACACACACACACACACACACACACACACACACACACACACACACACACACACACACACATACACATATATATATATATATATATATATATATATATATATATATATATATTCGCTTACCTCAAAAGTCTGCAACAGGCTGTTTCATCTAAAAAAGAATCTTCAGGCAGATGACCTTCTTTTTTAGATGAAACAGCCTGTTGCAGACTTTTGAGGTAAGCGAAAATCTATATTTGCTCTAACTATATGTTATCGAGCACTCTTTGCGTTTCGTAGACCAAAACCCACACGTATATATATATATATAACGTTTATATATATATATATATACACGTATATATATATATATATATATATATATATATATATATATATATATATATATATATACAACACGGCCGCTCGTGTTGTAAATATTACATATATATATATATATATATGTATATATATATATATGTAATGTTTACAACACTCGCGTCCTTGTTGTATTGAATATACAATCACTCGCCGAAATAAACAACTTATGAAATGAATGAATAGTAAAAATCCCTTTGGGATTTTGAGGTGCTAATTAGTTACAAGCGCTAGTGGTTGTATCAGAAGAGTATACCTCCACTAGTGGTTGTAACTAATTAGCATCATTGGTTTTAGTTTGTATGGGGTTTACAGGGGTATACATGTGACGTAATTTCTGAAATTGGATTGGCTGCAAAACTCATGAATTAGTATTGAATTTCACAAATATATATATATATATATATATATATATATATATATATATATATATATATATATATATATATATATATTATGTATATATACATAGCTGTATTGTTTTTATATCAAAAAGGTATAGGCATGCAGGAGCATTTTTCGTCATACATGCAACAGATCTTTAGGACACTATTATATATATATATATATATATATATATATATATATATATATATATATATATATATAGTAATATACGTGTGGACGGGACCATGTAGTATGAAAGTGATTACATCTATAAAAAACTTAACGGACAATTGGTTTAAACGAATGAGTTTTTCTTAATTTCGTCAATGAAAGCCACTTTCGTGCAGAAGTCTTTTTTTTAATGGGGTTATGAAATAACCAAGGTTAAACCATATATATATATATATATATATATATATATATATATATATATATATATATAATATATAGTAATATACGTGTGGACGGGACCATGTAGTATGAAAGTGATTACATCTATAAAAAACTTAACGGACAATTGGTTTAAACGAATGAGTTTTTCTTAATTTCGTCAATGAAAGCCACTTTCGTGCAGAAGTCTTTTTTTTAATGGGGTTATGAAATAACCAAGGTTAAACCACATGCTGCGCTGCACGCAACACATTGTTGATGACAGACAAGGTATGCAACGTAAGCGAATCCCGATAGCGCGCAATATCAAAGACATCTGCACTAGCCACTTTCGTGCAGAAGTCTTTTTTTAATATATATATATATAAACTGTAAATTGTCCAGTAAGAAAGCTTGATTTGTACCATGTGACCAGTCAATTAGTCATCGAATTACCCCCTCAAAAGTAATGGTAACGGTAGAAAGTTTAACAGTGATATTAAATGGTGTATTTAAACATTCAAATTTCAAGATACATTATCGCACGGACTCGCCTTGTTCTTAAATTCTTGAAGAGACACACTGTTCAATCTATGTTAGTCGCGAGAGTAAGGTTAAGCTATTTCCCAAGGCTTCTGTAGTGATTCAGGTTCCGCGTTGTCTTTACAACGTAAAAATGCTTTTTTTACGTTGTCAACAGAGCTGAGTCATGCACGACGGCATGAAAATTACTCTTGGGACCTTCATTTGCAAAAGCTCTTTGTATATGACATAAAATTCTATTGTTCAAACACGTTGCCGTAGTCGTAGTCGTAGTGTTATCAGCGGGGAATAATAGTATTAGTAATATTGAACATTCAGATGTTGACAAGAAGATTGTTAGGTTACAAGAAAATAAGGATTCAGGGAATACAAACAAAGAAAGCAACAAACAATGCATCCAGAAGCCTTGAGGCGACAACAGAATGGAAACAGACAATGAAAAGCGGACAAGCGAACATTATTTCAGCTTTTTTTGGAAAGATTAATATGTTTCGGTATAATATATAATATATAGACCTTTCCCTCGGGATGATATTTCATCGAATTCCCCCCGCTCCAAGTCTATAAATGCAAAATATATATATATATATATATATATATATATATATATATATATTAAAAAAAGACATCTGCACGAAAGTGGAGAGAGAGACAGTTATATATATATATATGTTTTGGTCACCTGTTCACCTGCTAAATTATAAGCATATATATAATAAGCATTGTGTTTGAGGCGTCATTGCAAACATACCTTGAATGTGAGTGAAACTTCAGCAGAGAAACTTCTCTACACTAACTATTTGGTTCCCTAATTGTTCATGCAATGCATCGTCCATCATTGTCTTACTTCACTATCTGGGCCAGCAGTGCGTTCATGTTTTGTGTGATCAGGGTCACCACATCAGACAAATGCGTTACTGTTCGGTGGAGCCCTCCTCTAATGGATAGAAAATTGATCACGCAACCTTTTAGTTCAGCAATAACACAGAATATGTACGATTGCTTGAGCAAGTGTTTTGTAACCAGTGGCTGCCTATCCGTCAATTTTTCTCCTCGCGTTGAAAACCATCACGTCTGTCATCTACTGGATACCGACAGTCACTATTTGTATCTAAATCTTTCAGTGGCTACAGGCTGGACTTATTTTAAAAAGGAGGTACCGGTAGTATTTTGTTGTTGTTGTTATTTTAAACGAGTTTTTAGTAGTTCCATTTTTCCGCCGGCGAGCCTAAAGGGAGTAACCTATAGTTTACACGAACACTTTTTCCTTGACAAGTTTTTCCTTGGCAAGTCTCCTTGTTGAAAAGCTGGCATGCCAGCTTTTCAAATTTCAAAAGGGAGACTTGTCAAGGAAAAACTTGCCATGTTTCTTCATACACACGGGCAAATAAAACTTGTGAAGTTGAAAATTGCCAAAGAAAAATTGCCCGTGTAAACTAGGCTTTCTTGATTAGCATTATCATTAATAGAATCTATAATTCTACGCATAATCATAATAAATAGGGGGGAAATATATAATAACATAATGCATAGAAGGTTTTCTATTTTATATAATATGTTATAGTCTACAGGGTAGGAATAACTGTCTATATTTCCATTGTAGTCTAAATGCGACACGTCCCCATGTCCGCCGAATACGACTTGTGTACCGGATTACAACAAAAACCTAAGAACATGCCTCTACATTATTGACGCAGGTAACTTTTGTGAACATAACCCGTTGTTCTGACTAAATAACTGACTAAATAGATATGGATAAGTTACTAGTATATAATACAATTCATTATTCTGGATTTAAAACTGGACTCTTTCGCTACTAGTGGTCTTATCTCCAATAAATATAGTGAGTATGTATAGAGTTCAGCCAATTAGAATGCCGCATTTGTAATAGTCCATTGGTTTATACTAAATAATACCCGACTATTATTAAAATGTTTATTACACCAAAATTAAGTTTGTCTTATTTGAAAGAATACTTAAGGGTTGTTCGGACGTATTTCGTTCCTAGGCAACTGGTTGCTAAGGACATTACTTCCCGGTGGGAGAAATCTTTTCACAAAAACATTTTTGTACGTATACACTGCAAAAAGGTATAAAATGATAACAAAAAAAAACAACGAAAAGGACCGAGCAAGTTTGTGAGAAAAAGTACCAAAACAAAAGAAAACTATTCCTTTTGCTGTAGAATGTCGCTGGCAAAAACACTTGAAGAGCTGAAGAACCTCGGTACACAGACGGCGATAGATCGAAAAATAAACGAAGGACGTCGTCACGTCGAAATATTTGGATTGAATGCCGGAATTTAGAAATCGGCAGACTGATGAACCATAAATCAAACATTCCGAAGACAGTGGACATCAACTTTTAACTTTGTATGTAAGACGACTTTTCGAGCATTCTTGGCTTGGAACCACGGCTGAACTCGCAATTTAGCTGGCAAGCTCCGATCAGGCAGGAGGCAGGAGGAGGGCTCGCGCCTGATTATTTCAGGCTAGGTTGAGTGGCATTGAGTCACAATAACATGAGCTCACAAAGATTCCTATAATTTCCGCGAGTATTTATCGAATCGTTACTTTTCTTTCGTTTACACCTAGGGAAAACATGTCTCCGAAAAACTACGCATGGATTTCATGAATAAACCAAAAATGACAAAGATATTCTGTTTTTTTGTTAAAAATATCCCTTAAAATTTCATTAAAACGGCCATAAAGTCATTAAAATTTGCTCAATTGAGAAACGCATGCGTACTTTTTTGCACATAACAATTCTGGTTCTAGTGAAACTTCTTTAGTTAGCAAAACTTTTAAGTTAGCAGAAATTATAGGGTTTTTATCTCAATGACGTCACAATGACGTCACTGTATGACGTCATCAAACGAACGAACTTCATTCGTATATACTATGTGCAGAATATCTAGCATTTCTAGCATGTAAATGAATGGTCTCTGACGTCAGGAGCAGGGTACAGTATTTTCATACGTAGCAAAATCAGTTATAGCTCTAAATTTGTTCAATGAAATCACTTGAAACTGTACACATAAAGCCGCCTTGTGACACTGAACATTTTATAACTGATGTTGCTTTAATTTGTGTAAAAATACTGCACTAAACAAATTGAAATATCTTGCAAACGAAGAAAGACACGAAAAAGTTGTAAAAGATCTTCTATTACAAGTTCACGAGTTCTTTCAAATTAAGCAAACTTAATTTCTATTGCCAATACCTTCTAATTCAATTTTTCTTTATATTGTGGCTTTATAGCTGTAGCATGTCGACAGATATTAAATAGTGGTGGTACCGTCAGTAGGGTTTATCAAGCGATGCTGAACATTTCAACAAATCAGTCGTTTTACTGTGATCAAACAACAGATGGTGGAGGATGGCTAGTTATCCAGAGGAATGTTGGTAATTTCAGCTTTCATAGATCATGGGAAGAATTCCAAAATGGATTTGGTGATTTGGATGGGAACTTTTGGTGGGGAAATGAAAAAATACACAAGATGACTTGGCAATCAGAAATTGAATTGCGAGTAGACTTGAAACGTGATGACGGAACATCTGGTTATGCCAAGTACACTGGATTTAAGGTAAAACTTATATATGTCGTATTATTATCAGTGCTGTTGTATAGACTATACCTTCTATTGATCTATTTTGACTGGGAGAAAAGAGAAGTGCTTGCCCGGACCACCCAAAATGTTTTTGCAGGCCTGCAATTCTAAATTTTAGTCTTTCGAAAACAAAACTTTTAGACAATGAGAGTGTATATACACCTGATAAACTAAATGCGTCATGTAAGCGGTCTCGATAAAGAGAAAATAATTCAATATATATATATATATATATATATATATATATATATATATATATATATATATATAGCAATAAGCGTTTGTAACAAAAAGGCGTAAGGTTCTAGAGCGCTCGATACCATTATAGGTATTATATATGTATATATATATATATATATATATATATATATATATATATATATATATATATATATATATATATATATATATATATATATATATATATATATATATATATATATATATATAGATATATATATATATATATAGATATCGATATAGATAGTAACTGATCTCTACGGATTGCTCATTGCATCCTTTATGGTCAGCCAGTGATGGATTTACAGGGGGGTTCGGAGGGGTGTGTGGGGGTGGACACCCCCTGGCCTAATTGGCCAAGGGGGGAGCGGGGAGGTGCCAATTACCTTGTGAAATCCAAGTACATTAAAGGACGCATTCATTCAATGTCCGTGTAAACTTCATGCTATCATATGATTCATAGATATATGATTCATATATTTGCTATCATATGATTCATAGGTATTAATAGGTATAAAAAAAATTTCTGGCGGCCTTCGCCCCCCCCCCCCCCTCCCCCCCCCCAGCCCCACCACCAGCTCGGCCCCTGGACCCTGCCGTAGCTCCCTCAGCGGCGCTGGAGCCTCGGTAACGCCCCACGCCGTTACGAGTTTTGTGATATAAGTGGCGTATGTAATATATTGCGTGCGTAGCGAGCAAAGATTGCGCTGGGGGGCCTTGTAAGGCCCAGGTCGCTCTGCCGAGTCAGAGCGCATGGACGTTACGCCACTGCTCCGCGGTATAGTTGCGTTTTATCATGTGAAACAGGGTCAACTTTGATCCTATCTTGGGGGGGAAGGGATAACTTGGGGGCTAACCCGGTGTCATGTGAACAGACCCTAAAATATCCACAATTCAGAGTTATTCTCTTGTTATCATTGTCTTAGTTGTCTGGCGAAGATGATGGATATCGTCTTTTCTTGAAAACCTCTTCATATGTTGGTAACATTGGAGATGCCATGTTTCACAGCAGCATTGCGGCTTATCAGTCTGTTGGTAAGAAATTCTCAACCAAAGACAAGGAACATGATTCATGTCCATGTAATTGCGCAGCTAATAGAAATGGTGGTTGGTGGTATGGCTGGTGCAGTTTCGCAGATCTCAACTCTGCTGGTATCCGATGGCTGACATGGTCGGGAACTATTATACAAGCTGAAATGAAAATTCGTCAAGTTTAATATTGAAAAAGTTTGATTGAAAAAGAGATGTATACCGTCAAGCACAAAACGCCTCCAAGTTGGACGATCCAAGGCTACCCAAGCGACTAGACTGCATGAGATAAGACGGCGGCAGGAAGGGCGGTGCCTTCTCTACATGGGAGAGGTCTCTCTACAGGAAACCTCTGAAAACATCCGACACTTTGTTTGATGTAGTCGCCGCCGTCCAATGATCTTGGACGTGTCAAACCAGTTTTGAAAACAGGTTTGGTGCAACATACATTTTCATTGGCTACTGAGCATGCTGACGCAATGACTAACGAGTTGTTTACGTGGTGACGCTAGAGTGTAAAAATTAGCGTTCTTGAGCCAGTTGAACTTCTACAACCTTGTTTCTATCTCTTTATTTACTATTCAAAACATTGTTTCCGTAAAAAAATAAGAATACTTTGTCACAGAGTCAGTATAAGGTTGTTTACAGTGCTTGGGAAGTTACAAGACGACTCACAGAGCTGGTGAAACACTTGGTTATCGCCTCGTTGTGTTCAGGCATATCTCCGGTTTCTGAACTTCCGTTGCCAAGGTAACCTCGCGCATGCGCGACAGGAAAAATGTCAGATTATGACATGGAAGAGAACTAGACTGTACTACAGTGCCTTATAGGGGCTGGGGGAAGGGGTTGAGTAGCCCCAACCCCCACAAGGGTCTATAGTACAGTCTAGAAGAGAACCAGACACTTGAACTGGCGTCTGCCATCCTTGTTATTGTGTTTGAATGAAAAAGATATTCACACAAATAAATAATACTGAAATAGCTAACTGGCGGATATATATATATATATATATATATATATATATATATATGGCATATACAGGCATATATATATATATATATATATATATATATATATATATATATATATATATATCCGCAAGTTAGCTATTTCAGTATTATTTATTTGTGTGAATATCTTTTTCATTCAAACACAAGAACAAGGGTGGCAGATTATTTCTTATTTCTTTACGGAAACAATGTTTTGAATAGTAAATAAAGAGATAGAAACAAGGTTGTAGAAGTTCAACTGGCTCAAGAACGCACGTCCAAGATCATTGGACGGCGACTACATCAAACAAAGTGTCGGATGTTTTCAGAGGTCTCTTTCCTGTAGAGAGACCTCTCCCATGTAGAGAAGGCACCGCCCTTCCTTTGGGATATTGAGATACTAATTAGTTACAAGCACTAGTGGTTGTATCAGAAGAGTATACATCCACTAGTGGTTGTAACTAATTAGCATCATTGGTTTTAGTTTGTATGCGGTTTACAGGGGCATACATGTGACATAATTTCTGAAATTGGATTGGCTGCAAAACTCATGAATTATTAATGAATTTCACAAGTATATATACATAGCTGTATTGTTTTTATATCAAAAAGTTAATAGGCAGGAGCATTTTTCATCATACAACAGATCTTTAGGACACTATAGTCTATATAGTCGGTTATAGTCGGTTAAAAGCGCACTTTGCTATGTTTTGACACTCATCCACTCGACCTTTCGTATACATCAAAGAAGATGGGGTAGCCAATGGTCGTGGGTCGTGGGTCGTGGGTAAAATGTCGTGGGTCGTGGGTAAAAAGTCGTAGGTCGTGATTTTTCCCAAAAATTGTGAATAAATTATAGAATGAAATAAATGTATTATTGAACTTGAATAAATTGAATAGCTATTCGAGGGAAGTGGATTTTGCACAAACTTGGCGAAGGTGATTGCATTGTCAAGAGTAATCGATAATATTAAATATTGTCAAAGTTCAAGGGTTCCAGTGTGGGTATTACAATCAGAAGTATTATCAACATCAATACTAAAAGGAATACGATTATACTAAATAATTTAAAGGTGAATCACAATCGCTACTGCATGCACATTTACGGAGATATCGACGGGTCATGGGTGAGTTAAATTTGAAACCCACTTTTCCGTGTTATTATAGAACCAACCGCCTGAGTGAGCTAATTGACTCTGAAACTTGTTTAATCGAAAGCTGATATTTTGGAACGTTTCACTTAGAACTTCACAAACTTTACGAAGAAAAGTATGCTGACTATATATTTAATTCTGCCCATGCAAACAAATGTGCGTGAAAATTATTGTAAAGCGTATGGCTGAACGTCATGCAGAGCAATATATTGTAAACGCACATTTCCGACCATTCTCGGTAAATTTTGTGTTATAGTTTTCGAAATATTAGTAATTGCATTTAAATAAGTCCGCGGAAACGCCGTGTGCGTTTGGAAGAAATCACAACCCACGACTTTTTACCCACGACCCACGACATTTTACCCACGAAGATCAGGCCAATAACAGAAACAAAAGCAATAAACACTTACTTCGTATCCTGATGCTTTAATTACATTAATTATACATATATGATATATGATAGCATAAAAGACATAGAAGCGAGACGTTGTCGTTGCTGTCTCCTTAATTGAGTTTTAAACCGTTTGCCTTACTAAAGATTTGAAGACTAATTATACTCCTAATCACTTTAAATACCCTATTCATAGCGCCGAGTGCTGCGTTGTTTATCCACAGTCGCAACTGAAAACAGACTTCGGTGAGTTCAACAAACAATGTTAAATTGACAAATCTTATTTTTAAATTTTTCTGTATTTGCCCATATATAATTATGATATTTATTTATTTTACATGTTTTTTAGTGTTTTTTTAGTCTTGTATAGGGCTAGGGGCGTACTAGAAATCTGTACAGACTTTTAATTAAGACCCCGAGTTAAACAATATGTTTTATATCTATACTTTCTAATTATTTTATTTTATTTATTACTTTGCCATGATTGCCATATTACAAACACAAATACAGACATCGAGACAACAGGCTGGGCAACCGCAACAGCTAATGCCAATTACTGCGGCCCCGGAAACAGATGGAAGCACTTTACGAATTACAAAGTCTAAACAATACAAGTCTAAACAATACAAGTCTAAATAATACAATTACAGTCCTATAGTGAATTTTTAAAAGAAGAGAAAAGTAAAGGAAATATTTTATATATATTTACAATTGATAGAGAAGTGAGAAAAGGAAGTTAAAGAAGATTAAGAAACATACTGCATATATACATATACATAAGTCATAATGACCTACTGTACTAAAATCTGGCAATGCAAATTGCAATTAATATTTAAAGCATATTACGTTGCTAGAATTTGAACAAACAAAACTATTTAACACTTTGAGGCCTGGACCTCTCCCTGTGCTGAATAAAATCGTCTGGCGTGAGCCAGAATAAAATACTAAAGACTCGTTTTCAGGCTTCAAAGTGTTAAATGCAAAATAGACTGCCTCCTTCACAGGCTCTTCTTATAATTTTTAGGAAAATATTTGTTTAAGTTAAATTTCAAATTTGAGCGAAGCGCCATCCCGTTTGTGAAGCCAGGGAACTAACGTACCCCACCCCCCCTTCCCTCAGCATGGGACCCACTGTTGGGCCCCCTCTCTAATTTCCAAAATCGATAAAGCGACTGGGGACGAGGCAGCAAAATAGATACTAACGAAACTGTGTCGTATATTACATTGTGCGGTTGATTAATTATTTTGCATTTGTAAGAAATTGTTTTTTAGTTTGCTTATTTTTACATTCTGGGTTGTTGTTTTTTCTTACGTTCTTGGTTCTCTCCAGTACCTCGTGGCGTTTTCACCGGGTTCTCCGTTTTTTTCTCCATCCATCATAGGCTCTGTTTATATGAAGCGGATTGGCAGTCCAATCAGATCGAAATCCGCGGACACGTCACAGACCCAACAAAACAAAAGACCATTGTTGTCAACAAAAGGGTCACATTGAGTCTATAGCCGCGCCCTGTTTACACGGTCAAAATTTAAGCGGGTCTGAGCCACATCTGACTTTAAGCGGGCTTAAAATGTCCGTGTAAACAGATCAGCGTAAATTAATCGCGATTAGTTTGCACCACCTCAATGAGGTGGATTATACTGAGCACGATCAGTTAATCGCGCTTAACTTGGCCGTGTAAACGCAACGGGATTGAAAAACGCTTGCTATTAATACGGTGTTATTAATACGACGAAATGCATTTTTTTGCCCTGCTGCAGAAGCTTCCATCTCGCTATTCTTTGTTCCTTTGTTTCTTTCTTTCTTTTAGCTATTACTCTTTCTCGTGTACCGATGTCTTCCGTTGTTCTTTGACGCACGCTATACCCATACGAAGCTTCCAAACCCAAAAATATAGTTCGTCCGCCATGTTGAATAATGGTGTACGTGTTTTAGTAAGGGATTATTACATGTAAAGGACCGTGTAAACGCACTAAGGTGGCGCATTTTAAGCACGCTTAAACTTAAGCGTGCTTAAATTTTGGCCGTGTAAACACGGCTTATGATGTCATAAGCTTCCTCATTCTTCCTCACTCCAAAATACAAACTTCCGACACGTAAAATATCACCTTTTCTTCAACGAATTTTGAAATGAAATTACAACTACCATAATATCTTTAGGATTATGCAAAAAAAATTGCCAACAATATTTTCATCTGGAGAACCACTTTAAGGCCATCCGGACTCAAAAACATAATATCAGACCCAAATTAAACAAATATTCTTTATTCAAAAACTTATTATTGATTAAATTTATTAGAGTATCTGCAATAAAAGGTAGACTTTGCATGGCCAAATATAACGATTACTAACTGTTTGAAATCCGAAGGAAGGAAGGAAGAGCATGGAGAAATAAGACTGAAAATCTACTCAAGGTTCTTCTGGGTGTATCTCTTTGTCGAGGGTGGTAAAGGGTATTTTCGTGAGCCGTGAATTGCCAATATATTTTCTTGTGAAATGTGAAATGCCGGAATTTTGTGTCGTGAAACGTGATTTGTATTCCAGCCGTGAGCCGTGATTGTCGATAATAATTGTCCGTGAAATGAGAATAAAGTACTGAAGTTGTCGTGAACTGTGATTAAGCATTACGTATTTTATAATTTTTAAGATTATAAGTTACATTTGTTCTGATCTGCTGTCAGATCGCGGGAAATGCCATTTTAGAGACCCCAATCTCAAAAATTTTCCGGGGGAGCATGCCCCCGGACCACCGTACAACTGTGGACCACAACTTGACTGACGTCTTCAAAATCCTAAATTCGCCCCTGATTATGACGAATATGAGCTTCAATCTACTTCGCCTTCTGTGAATAATTGTGGCAGAGTTGATTAAACGTTCTCGTAATATTTTGTGAAACGTGAAATGGCAGTTTTCTTATCCGTGAAATGAGAAATGACTTTTTTATTTCCCGTGAAACGTGAGCCGTACCCTCCCCCCCCCCCCCCCTTTACCACCCTCTTTGTCAGTGGAGTAGAAACACCGAAACGCAATATGAAACTACCCAAGGCAATACTGCATGCTGATCGGCACTAGAAATCATTTGATGTTTCAATGAGAAATAAACAATTTTCGCATTTTACTGAAACCGTACAGATAGATCAACAAAGAGTTTGGGTTTTGGTCGAGGGTCGAGTGTCGAGGGTTGCAAGTCGAGGGTCGAGGGTAGTTGGTCGAGGGTCGTAAAATACGCTAAAATTTACGCACATAATTTCCTTCTAGCGGCACAAATAAAACTTCGACGTATAGGCTAGACAAAAACAATTGCGGCGGAAGATATATATTTTTGGGGCATTCGATACACACGCGGCAAGGTGTTTTACTGACAGGAAATATTTGGTAAATTTGTCTAGAAAACTGGTAATCTATTAGCCATGTTTTCGCATTTTTATTCGTGTATTATCTTCATGTATTCCGATCCTTTACCATTTCGCAAGCGGTATGAGCAACTCAAGGGACAAATAGAAGCAAACCTTCCGCGCTATTTTTGTATAAAATCAACAGAGAGTTGCCTGCGGAGGAGGCTTATATTAAATGTACATTAGATTTTCGTAAATCGTAATCATACAAATTCTTGGTTTATGAAACAACTTTACTCGTCCAGAAAAAGACGTCTTCGAAAGTCATGCAGGAAAACTTGAATCAGACCATCTTCACAAGTCTTCCAAAACATTGAAGCATCATCCACTTTGCGTAAATGCCGCGGCAAGAGTTTTTTTACTTGAAACACAAAATAAGTTAATTCATAATATTATGTATTTCAAAAATATTTTTAGCGTATTTTACGACCCTCGACCAACTACCCTCGACTAGCAACCCTCGACACTCGACCCTCGACCAAAACCCAAACTCATCAACAAATGCCGCACACAGATCGCCGAGAGAATTTTGGGACCCTGACCGAAAAAACAACATTTGTGTCTCATCGTGTCACAGCAATTCCAAACCAGTTTTAAAAAAGTGCACATTTCTAGCCTTACTAAATCTTTAAAATGGTGGGTTCACGGAAGTTAAGTTGTTACTATGAAAAGAAATGACTCGTTCTTAAAATGAAAGTCCAATATGTAGGTATACTAAAAACAATTTTCGACAGGAAATTAGTTATACACCGATAGCTAATTAGACAGCAAAGATTAGACAGATAATTTTGAACTCATCCCCTGTCTGTTTCCACCCCCGAAGTACATAAATTATATCGTCTTTAGTGCTTTAAAAAGGTTTGTTTCTCTGTATTAAAGGAAAAAGTTCCCTCAAGACTATATAAACGCGCAAAAGTTTAAGAAAAATACTCTTACAAACAAGACGCAATTATGGACAGCTATTTCTACCTCACTGATCAGGTCAGGGCGTGTCTCCCTCGTATATGCATGCATGCGGGGATGTTATTAGGCTAACCTCCGCTTTTAGATTTCCAGAGCCAAAAGTATTTCCAAAAAGAATGAAACGTGTTGTAGACAAAGTGGTGCTTTCTGGCCTTTATATAACTTTGTGGCGTTGGTGTATAAGCAATATGTAAAGTCATTAAAATTCTCCTCCTTGTCACCTGAAATGAAGTAAAGGCGTTTCATTCAGTCTCCGTAAAAGTCAATTCGATCTAATCTTAATTTTATTTCATTTTAGAGTTTTCAAAGTAGAGTGCCAGATAGACAGTGTTTTAGATCAGGTCTCAAAGCGTTAAGGTGACGTGGGGGAACAAAATATATTCTATTATTCTATTGACGAATTATCCCCTTCAATATAAAACATCTTCCGCGGCCATAGAACGGCTGATTATATATCCAAAATTCTAAATGGTGAAATTGTTATTTACGACTACGCCGCACCATTTAGAATGTTGTAAGCAAGTTTACCACTTTTGCTGTGGACTTCTCCCTGTGCTGAATAAAATCGTTTGGCGTTAGTCCGAATAAAATACTAAAGACTCGTCGTCAGGCTTCAAAGTGTTAAAGAGATAGGTTTTAACACTTTGAGGTCTGGAGCTCTCCCTGTGCTGAATAAAATCGTCTGGCGTTAGCCAGAATAAAATACTAAAGACTCGTTGTCAGGCTTCAAAGTGCATGTGAAAGAGTTTTAAAGAGATAGGACCTCACAATCTTTATCCTATGGGAATTTAACTCTATTCCTTTTCAAATGTTTTGTATTTGTCTCGCCACCCCAACGGGGCCGCTGATCACGTGAGTGAAAACGATTTGAAGTCAAACAGCCAATCATACTGGTCATGGAGCGGAACTAAACAAGAATTAAAGACTTATTGAAAAGATAATAAAGAGTAAAGATGTTTGTTTAAAAGCTGTTTTAAATCAATATGAAACACACACACTTCAGTTAACTCTTTACAAAGAGTGACAAAGATCGTGATATACCATGTACTTTCATGGTCTGTACTGATATGGGCGAATAAGATATACCAGCTGATCTCCTCTAGTCGTTTATTAAGGTAAGAAGAGATAAATTAAATTATGTAAAACGTTACACTACTTATATAACTAGGCCCGTCACTGCATGTCTTGTGTACCCGAGCTAGCTCCCTTTGCCGAGATGATTTTTATTGTGTTTACACTGATGAGAAGGGCTAGCTCGCCTAGCATAGGCTGGCTTGCTTGTGGTAATTGCGTAATTTATCAGTTCTGGTAAGACACGAAGTCTCATTCTTTAAAATATGAACTGTACATGAACAAGCAGAACTTGTGAATTGTTAATATGTCGAAAAAAGCTGATAAAGACAAATTTTGTCGCATGTACGAAGCTTTTAGTGCCAGCCCCCCTATTTGCAAGCTATACACGTAGCCAGCTGCTAGCAATAAAAGGCTTATAGATTAATACATATGAGCTGAATAGAAACTAGAGCCTAAGGCCCGTTTCAAACGTCGAGCTTATCATGTGCCGAACTTAATACATATTAAGTTCGACAAAGTTCGACGTGGTTTCAAACGTCGAGCCTAGCGGCGAGCATTCGTTGGATTTGGTCAGTGGCCGCCATGAATCGCACGGGTTTCGTTATTCTTGTCTATATCTCATTATTTTCTTGTCGGAAAATGGTTACGGTAAATCAGAAGAGAGCGAGAAAAGAGAACAGAATAATTGTGAGTAGATGATTGACTTGAATCTGCCTAACACTAGCTTGTTGTCAGTTGAATGCGGAACGTATCTCTGTGCGCCGTCCGATTGACTTCTTCATCTTCTTCAAACTCCAAACTCAGCGCATCGATTACCGGTACATGCTTATACGTCTGTATTTACTCGAAAGACCGCCGTGCGTATAAAGTTTCACGTTTTCAGCTCGCATTACAGCCAGAAGAACTAGACAAACACGTTTTTTCGTGAATTATATTAAGTTCGGCACATGATAAGTTCGACGTTTGAAACCACGTCGCGCTTTGTGTCGTTTATCGCGCTTTGTGTCCTTTGTCGCGCTTTGGTCGTTCTACTCGACCGAAGCGGTCGAACTTAACTTCGCGGTCGAACTTAATTAAAACAGCCGAACTTATAATTGTTTCAAACGTCGAGCTTATCATGTGGCAAGCTCGACGTTTGAAACGGGCCCAAGTATAGTTGTTAAAATTTGAGCGGCCGATCGTTATGGGCATTTACAATGGCGAGCCGAAGGTAAATATAATTGATAAGATAAAGATCGAATGCGAATATTTTAACTTACTTATCAAATTCTAAGTGTGCATGATGAATACTTTGTTTAAGGGTTGTAAGAAACGTTAGATAAGATCATTTTAACTCGGAAAAAACTGAATTTTAGCCGCTATAGTGTCTAATAACTTTGAAAAAACATTGATGTTTTATTAATCAATGTGTTAACAGTATTTACAAACACCTGATTAAATATTTATTTCTTTTGAATTTTCCTTGAGAATTATTAATGAATTTGATAATATAAATTAAAACAAATTAAAATTAATATAAACTTTATCAGACCAACGTACATTGTTGACTGTTCATTTGCTCCGAACGTGTACATTATTAAAACTTCTACTATTTAAACACATAGTAGGATTAAGAAAGCTGGTATACCAACTCATATATACCATGAATTGAAATATTGTATATAAAAACAGCTTTTTGATCTGTGTATATGTAGAATTGTAGATTAAAGCGCTTGTATAAACAGTACGTGGGAGTAGGCTCAGAGTTCCGGTCATGTCTGACAAATATATTGAATATGCGACAGTTCGACTATTTCCTACAAAATATTGTCAAAGTTGGGGTTTATTTTAAGACTTTTAAGTGAATTGTGGAATATTTTGGGGGAAATCTGTACTTTGTATTTATAAACTGAAATACAATTCTATTACGGGTACATTTTGGAAGTGTTTCTTATTGCATATATTCGACATTCGCTTGATTGAAAGTATCCCGCTGTCATCCTCGTGTACATGCAGACAGCTGAAGTGACACAATAATATTTAAAATGTCTCAGATTATGTTTTTGTAAAAATGTTCACTCTTTTAAAAAATCCCATAAATCCCTTTTACTTTGCTAAAAAATTGCCCTTACCCTTTTTAAATATTCAACTGTGTTAATTGAGCTATGTAACCGGAGTGAATGTTTATGCAATGACATGCATGAGTGCATGAAGTGATATTGTTTTTCCACTGCCTACGCAGCACGCCACTTTTATTTCACTAAGATTTTAATTGCTTTCCACGAACACTGTGCACTTATTTTCTTATTAGCATGCCAGTCTTTCAATTCATGGTCATTTTCTTTATTTCGTAATTCGTTAGGTGATAATCCAGTCAAATGTTGCTTACGTTCCTCTTAGCAACTTTATTTGTGCTTTGCGACACACGAGACGACGAAAGTCAGAAGCTATCGTGGAGTCGATATGGCGACTACTTGTGTGATTTTATCAGCAATAAGGTGAGCTGAATTCTGAAGTAGTATTAAATGTAGTATATATAGGATCTAAATATATATTGCATCACGATCGATTTTATAACGTACTCAGATATTAAGAAAACCATCCGATTAATATTATGGCGTAGCAATGCCCAATTTTCATTTAGGTCAACATGTAAATTACTTTCTTACAGTAAGAACCCGCTAACAAGAACCTACCACTATTAAGAACCTCAGGCTGAATTAAGAATTTATTTATATAAGAATGATTTGGTAAAATGTAGGTTCTTCAGTTAGCGGATTTTTACTGTATTCAATTTGGGCCCCTATGCAAATTACATCTTGTCTATTAAAGCATAACGAGAAGATAACATAGGCTGGGACTGTTTTTTCATGTTTCGAGTTCATTATTTTTAGACACTACGTTTAGGATTATTGTCAAGGATAATCGATAAGCAAGGTTTATCCTTATAGAATACCTGAACATTAAAAAGTTTCTGAAATCAGAAATGTTATGTTTACTGCGGCTGCTTCAGCCTCATGTTATAAATGAACTACGTTTAATTTATTCCGACTCAGATTGTATGCGCGGTCGAAACTCCGATTTCGTCTATACAAAGACATTGGTTATATCTCTGTTTTCCGAGCCAGTCACTGAAAGTGTATGTATGAGTCTTGTGGACTGTAATATTATCACTGACATTGTTCAGTTACGACTTATATATAGACCATTACAGTAAAAACCGCTAGCAAGAACCTACATTTTACCAAATCAGCCTGGGATATATAGGTTCTTATATCCTTGTATATCCTTATATATTCTTATATAAATAAATTCTTAATTTCAGCCGGAGGTTCTTAATAGTGGTCGGTTATTGTTAGCGGACTTTTTACTGTAGCCTTTGTCAGAGGCACCAGGAAAAACAAACGTGAAGATGTATATATTTGAATACTTTTTGAGGTCTCGCAACTAATTATGCTAGCTTTCTGAGTGCGCGGTAGTCGTCAAGCCTTAAAAAACCTTGAACCATTTTGAACTACGTTTTATTCCGACTCAGATTGTATACTATGCGCATTCGAAACTCCGATTTCGTCTATAGGGTTTAGTTTTTGAGATTTTACGTACTTATATGCGTAACAGTTAATCAAACTTAAGACAAAAACTGGCGATAATATTATTTTTCTTGTCGTTTGTTACTACATTATTTCAATCCAATTTTCTAGTCAACGAGACAACGTCTAAAACTGTGCCAGGTTAGACGAAGTAATAATGGTGAAGGTATTGTATTGAACTGAATGTTTCTTACTGCGTTAGCCTAGCAAAGCAACGTTAACCAAACTAATTTTTGTATTGTAGAATATATTCATTTTAAGGCCAAATCGGGACCAGTTGCGAAAAATGCAACTACACAGGCTTTCCGGCAGGAATTGAACCCACGACCTTGCGATTCTATTATATATATACAGAACTCGCGATCAAGGTCTTGGCAACGCCCTCCGTGGCTCAGTGCATGGTCAGAGCACTGCACTAGAATCGCAAGGTCGTGGGTTCAATTCCTGCCGAAAGGCCTGTGTAGTTGCATTTTTCGCAATTCGTCCCGGTTTGGTCTTAAAATGTATATATTCTACACTCGAATTTTCCTTCACCCAAAATCCTTAGAACATGCTGTGTAATCGAGTGAAATGCCCAATATTACTTATAATTTTTGTATTGTTACGTTTATGTAATATTTACGTATATATCTTTTAGCAACAGTTAACCCTTTATCGCCCAGTAGTCACTCCATTGACGAGTAAAATCGTCTGGCGTTAACCAGAGTAAAATACTAAAGACATCGTTGGGCGATAAAGGGTTAACCGCGAGATAGTCTACTAACACTTTGTCGCCCAGTAGCCACTCCATTGACGAGTAAAATCGTCTGGCGTTAGCCAGAGTAAAATACTAAAGACATCGTTGGGCGATAAAGGGTTAAACGGGATTGGCAATAAAAATTAAGTTTGGCTAATTTGAAAGAACATGTAAAATTGTAACAGAAGATCTTTTACAACATTTTCGTATCTTTCTTCGTTTTCAAGATATTTCAATTTGTTTAATATGTAAATAAATGGTCTCTGTCGCCATGAGCAGGGTACAGTATTTTCATACAGAGCAAAATCACGTACATATCTATAATTGCTCAACATGAAATGTTCAGCGTCACAAGGAGTTTTTATGTGCACAGTTTCAAATGATTTCTTTGAACAAACTTAGAGATATAACTGGTTTTGCCACATGTGAAAATATTTTACCCTGCTCATGACGTCAGGGCGCATTCATTTAACAAATAAAACATAAAGCTCCGTGCATATGTACTCTTATGAAGGCACGTTTGACGTCATTTGAACACGAAAGAAGTTGAGTAGAGGCACGAGGCGATAGCCGAGTGCCTTTACACTTCTTTCGTGTTCAAATGACGTCAAATGTACTTTTATAAGTGTATATACGCACAGGAGCGATATGTTTTATTTGTTTTATAAAATAAGAAGAAGAAAATCAAACTAAAAGTGAGGAATTTTTGTGACTACCGCTGACCTGTCAGCGGTAGCCATAATGTCGGCGTGTTGCTTGCTTGCTTGCTTCACAGAATAGAAAGACAACCAGAAGTCCGACTCGCGTCGGAACCTTTGAAGTTTATGTCCTCGCGCATGTCGCCTCGCGCATCTTGATTCCTCGCCATCCTACGCCATCCTACGCCATCCTACGCCATCCTACGCCATCCTACGCCATCCTGGCAAGTTCCCCCGGCAGTTTGGACCTTCAAAAGAAGGTTAAAACTGCCGGGGGAACTTGCCAGGATGGCGTAGGATGGCGTAGAACATTGCGTAGGATCGCGTAGGATGGCGTCAGATGGCGTAAAATATCGCGCATGCGCATTGAAGAAATGCGGACAAGTTTTCACTAGAGTCGGACTTCTGGTTGTCTTACTATTCTGTGCTTGCTTGCTTGCTTGCTTGCGCGATTGTCTTGGACCGCACTGACGTCATACTCGTGCAGCCATCGCCAGATATTCGACGCGATCGCTATATAGTCGAGAAGATCGCCATTGATCGCCAAGTATTCGGGAGGTACTCGAGTTGTTTTCGTGGCCTCGCGGGGAATAAACTAAAGTGAATCTCGTCTTCGCATTTTGGTTGCTCTCTCGATGACAGTTTTGATTTTTGAAAGTGTTAATTATTACTTTGCACATCTTTTCTTCTTGGAACGGTTTCTGTCCACATTGATCAGTTTATACAAGGTAAGAAATAGTTTCAAAACTGTGACGTTGTTTATCTTATACACTATATACAAAATCTATAACTAAGTACTTGATCGGAAACAGGGTACTGTAGTTATAGCAGTACTAGAAATATTCAGCTTATAAAGTTTGCTAGAAGTTGGGCCTTCAACCTTCTTTTATCGAAGAAACTGATATATACCTAAATTATTTATAATGATAAAATCGCTTTATAAGTTTAAGTTTAATTTTGGTTGAATTGTGTGTTGTGCTCACTGGTCATGTGCTCACTGGTCAGTGAGTCATGTTTATACTGCATGTACAGTACAGTACATGTATATATCATACACCAGTACATACACTAAGAGTGATAAGTGTGTTTTAACCAACTTCGAGCTAGGTTTTTGATATTAGATCAAACACAACTTTCATTGTTTCGTGATCAAACAAATCAGGAAATGAATTGTTTGATCACACATCAAACCTTTGTCTCGCTTATGATTTTCCTATCTGTTTGGTTTGTGAGATTATTAATGAGTTTGAGAAGTATATATCACAGTGCCCTGTATTTACACTATATACATTGTATATAAGAAATTTATGCTAGGTGGTGTTGGTGGCATAGTGGTTAGTGCACGTGCCTTTCACCTCTGCGAGCTGGGTTCAATACCTGCGCGGTGCAGTTATCTGATTAAAATAATTCACCTTGGCCACATGCGAGAAGAGTGCTTCCAGTTTGACTCTACCAAACACCACAGGTTTCTTCCGGGTACTCAGGTTTCCTCCTGTAGTAACACTGGACCAATGAGGGTGGGCCCGTACTGGACCTCTGAGGATAACTGTTTAGATATAACTGATAGAGTTATCCAGTATAAAGAAGGTTAGTTTAATTTAGTTTAAGCAAAATATGTTGGCTGTTACATAGACATTACAAAGCCTTGACTTGGTGCTTTGTTTACTTGTTTTAGGTGGTGTTCAATATCTTGTATAATGAAATTAAGAAACCAACGTTTGTGGACACCAGAGCTGCTACAGTGATCTGTCCACAGAATAGTAGATACACCAGAAGTCTAACTCTTGTGAAAGTACTGAAACATTCTATAATCTGCATGCCACCAATTGTATATTTTGATAAATTGTTGTAAAGCTATTGTGAAGTGTTGGGAAACTTAAAGCCTTGAATATGTTGAAAGCCTTGAAATGAAGAAATATATCTGTTGAAACTACAATACTGAGTATTGTTGTACTGTGTTATTTAAAATACTAGCAGAATCACAAAATATTAGAGATGTGCATTACACTTGAATGCCACTGACAGCATATTTATGGCAGGTAAAATGTTGTTTTGAACACAATATTGATTATCTGGAGTGATTAATTTTTTGAAAGTTTTCAAGGCGATAATGTATATAGATTATTTTTGTGGAAACACAATGAAAATTATTTATTTGCTAACAGTTTCGGCCTGAGTCAACAGGCTGAAAGCTTAGCAACTAAATATTTTACGGTGTTTCCACAAAAATAATCTACATGTACAGTATATGATCTGGGGTGAGTTGTACAAAGCCAAGATAGCTTATCTAGTTGATAAGTTCTAGCTAAAGAACAGCACTAATCATGCTTTGAACAACCTAATATAAAATTTTATCCACTGATAAAATTTTATCCACAGTTGATAAAAGTTAAATTGGGTCGTTCAAAGCACCACTAGAGTGGTTCTCTAGCTAGGATTTATCCACCATTTGTGTGTGTGTGTCTGTGCTTTTCACACATTTTCATGAATTTCAAGTCTATATCTCGTTCTGTACTTAACAGCGGTAGTCACATGTACGCATTGCGTACCTATTTTTAGAATTTGGCGGGCTTTCCGGCCAGCTGACGCCATTCTACGTCATTCATGATCTTATAAATGCACGGAGCCCAACCAATCAGAGCGTGCGTAGAGGACACCTTATTTTATAATCACATATTAAACAAACTGAAATATCTTGAAAACGAAGAAAGATACGAAAAAATTGTAAAAGATCTTCAATTACAATTTTATGAATTCTTTCAAATTAGAAAAACTTATTTTTTATTGCCAATGCCCTTTAACCCAGTTAAGAAATGGTCCATGGTTTGGCGTGCTCCATCGAGTTATGGATGTACGCGGGAAGTTCGGACAACCTCGTACCCAGGGTCTTATCTCCGCTGGAGCAGGCCCTGGGTACGAGGTTGAGCAAGGCCCTGGGTACGAGGTTGAAGTTCGGAGAGCACGAAAAAAGCGTAAGAGTTTGTCGAGGCGTAGCCGTAGCATAGATTTTTAAGTGCTCTCCAACTTCCCAAGTCCATCCATAACTCCATGGAGCACGCCAAACCATGAACCATTTCTTTTATAACAGAGAATCAGACACCACACAACGGAAAACAATATTTATTTCACTGATTAAAAATGAGTTTTTCATTACGTTTGAAATAACCATGCTCCATCGAGTTATGGAGCACACACAGTAGCCAATCAGAAACGGCGTTGTATTACATATATGTTATAATGTATATTAGTATAAATTTACAAGTTTATAATGCAAATCCTCGAATTTCATTAGCTATTGCAATTTGCAGGAGTTTATAATTGGTGTTGTTATATACCAAAGACTTTCGTTTGCCAAAGATGAAATCCTATTGGTCAAATCATGGTTACGTGTTGTTCAACAAACTCAATGTTTCTTTCTGCCGAGGGAAACAGTGCAATGTTTCCCTCTGACGTCAGCTTAATCATGCGTTGTTCACGTGAATACAATGATTATTGCATAAGATCAAGAACTTTGGACTTTTCGGAACATTTTGAAAACAAGAGCTGTTTAGAGCTTGTTTGCTGTGAAATAATCCATTTTCCAAAGGAAAGAATATCTATACACACCTTCAAAGAAGGTCTGAAGAAAGTCTGGATAAATTTAAAGCCGTTCTTTGTACTTGTTGAGTCTGGTGTATTTGTTTAGTTGAATTGAAATTATTTACGAAGACAAAGTCAAAGTGTTTTGGTAAGTCTTTTTGCCTGTTGCAAGTTTCGAGTCAACTTGGTATATTGTACTTTAAAAGTCTTTGGTATATAACAAAACGCTTGTTGACTTTTGCCTTGGGAATCATCGAATTTTACGGTCCCTCAGGCTTCAATGTCACCCTCGGGCTAAAGCCCTTGGGTGACATTGAAGCCTTCGGGTCCGTAAAACTCGATGTTTCCCTCGGCGCCAGTCAACAAGTGTATATTGTTATATACCAAAGACTTTCGTTTGCCAATAATGAAATCCTATTGGTCAAATCATGGTCACGTGTTGCTCAACATACTCAATGTTTCTTTCTGCCGAGGGAAACATTGCACTGTTTCCCTCTGACGTCAACAATGAAGAGGGAAACAGTGCAATGTTTCCCTCTGACGTCGCTTTAATCATGCGTTGTGCACGTGAACACACGATTATTGCATCAGATCAAGAACTTTGGACTCTTCGGGCATTTTGAAAACACGAGCTTGTTTCGAGCTAGTTTCGAGCTTGTTTGGTACGAAATACCGGTAGCCCATTTTCCGAAAGAAAGAATTTCTATACATATCTTCAAAGAAGGTCTGAAAAACACTTGGATAAACTTAAAGCTGTTCTTAGTGTTGAGTCTGGTGTATTTGTTTAGTTGAATGACTTGAATTGAAATTACGAAGACAAAGTCAAAGTGTTTTGGTAAGTCTTTTCGCCGTTTGCAAGTTTCAAGGCAGTTTTGTATTTTGTATTTTAAAAGTCTTTGGTATGTAACAAAATGCTTGTTGACTTTTGCCTCGAGAAACATCGAGTTTTACGGTCCCTCAGGCTTCAATGTCACCCTCGGGCTAAAGCCCTCGGGTGACATTGAAGCCTTCGGGTCCGTAAAACTCGATGTTTCCCTCGGCGCCAGTCAACAAGTGTATAATATAAACCTCTGGGATAAACCAATGAAAGTCATTCTTTTACAAAAATTGACCAATGACAAAATGCGTAGTATAGCACGAACAATGATCATTACAGCCAGCGGTGGTTCTGTTAAGCAACAATGGCGCCGAAATTATAACGGAGTGGGCAAATGAAAGAAGAAATTGAAGAGATTTCGTGATGTAAACTATATGCTAAATTGAATGTTTCTTTCAACATTTTGTCACTTCTACAAATCAAATGAGTGAAAGTATATTGTTTCAATATTGTACATGAAAACACATGCCAAATTATGCAAGAAAACTTTACTTTTCCATCAGTCACTGCACGGGCCAAGGAAATGTCCGAAATGACTGTTGAACATTTGTTGTTGTTGGCAGTTAAAACAGTATTAAACGAGCCTCAAAGAATACAGTACGTTATGATCGAGAATTTATTTAACTTTTGTTGGTAAATTTATACTAAAACAATTAGACAACTCGCCCTCGTTTTCTATGAGCGATAGTCAACTGGGCTTCGTCCCGTTGAGCATTCGCTCATAGAAAACTCGGGCTCGTTGTCTAATAGGCGAGTTTCAGGGTGTTGCGCGCGCATCAGTTTTCAAAAAAACTGGCAAGCTCTACTCAAAGTAAACATACTGTTTAAAATAGACGAAGTGTAGATACAGTTTCCGGATGTTTAACACTGTTATTTTGCTGTTGTTGGCTCGCTAGCAAGTCTGTTTGCCATTGCTTACTTTGTGGGAAGCCCGTCAAGAGCCCGCCAATTCCTTTGCAAAATGATGCGCACGCAATACCCTGAAATTCGTCTATTGTTAAATATGCCATAGTAATTAACATGCATGTACTGTAACAAAAGCTTGTGTTATTTGTTTTAGTTGTACGCAATAAAAGAGACGTTAATGCCTCTTTACCAAGCAATTTTTCCACAACACCAAACACACAGGATTCCAAGGTAAATAGAAATGTATAGTTGTGTAGGGGTACATTGGTATGTAAAAATTAACTGAGCAATACTATTATCACAGCTATTCAAATATTTAGTAGTAGTTAAATATGAGCGGATCTTAATGTACTGTTTAATAAACTAGCAGGAGTGTTTTATCCGATATAAAGACACGAGGCGAAGCCGAGTGTTTTTATATCTGATAAAACACGAACTGCGAGTTTATTGAACGGCTTCAAAAACGAACCACTTGGTAAGTTCATTGGCGTAGTAAGTTTGAAAAATAACCTTGTTAAAGTTTATGTAAATCAGGAGGTATCTTTATCATGCAGTAATGTTGACTGTTGTGTCATTGAATGCTTTATCTACATCGCAGTCCTAGCCAATGAGCTTGTGCCAATCAAGTACCAGGCCTGGTTACCTAGTTGTTAACCTTGGTTATTGCATAACCTCACTTAAAAAATAGTGGAAAATAATTAAAAAACCTATTTTTTAGGCAACATATCCTCCACCAACAACTAAACAAAGGTCTTATGGTATGTCTGATGTTATTTTATGTAATACTGGCCTTGTTAAAAAGTTGTGGGCCCAAACATAGGCTATTCTGCCCCCCCCAAAAAAAAAGTGGGAGGCCAAGACCCCCCGCTTCCGACACCCCTGACTAATAGTACCAGGACCCGAGATATCGCTGGAAATCGAGCCTATCCTTTGGCTCGCGTCTGTATGTTATGATTAAAAAAATCAACAAGAAAACAATTTTTATACATATCATATATTTTATACATTGAATTCTGTTTCAAATGTACCTCTTATAAGCCTGACCCAACACAACGAAATTTGAATGCAGATATTCAATGTCCGGTAAAGTGTTGTCTTTTAAGCATTTTATGACGTTTTTGGACCTTTAGAATTCTGTAAATCCTTGTCCGAAAATGCAGGAAATGGCATTTCAGAGACTTTAGATTTCAAAATTTCCCGGGGGAGCATGCCCCTGGACCCCCTAACCCCCCCCCCCCACTTTTAGTGACACTCCAACCCCCCTGCTATTAGTTCAAATTTCACGCGGTTTTCTTTATTATTCAAGTCTTTATCTCCCATAAAAACTGAATTCAATTGAATTGAATTGCCATTATTAATGCACGGTTTTTATCTGTATAAAGTAATGATAATGATAATGATAATGATAATGATGATGTTTATTCCACATTTTCTCAAAAAAAGATTTGAATTACAATGTGGTTACAAAAAAGTAAATAAAAGATAACAAAACTTATTTACAACTTCATAACTTCATAAAGGACTGGGTTACAGAAGTTTTACCTAAAAATCGATCGTTACATTGTCATTGTGAAATTCGTCTTACCTAGCTTATCTAATTTGTCAATAATACCCAACTAGCTTTATCTATTAATAAATATCTAAATATAAATATGATAAGTATTAATAAAAACATTTATAGTATACTATGTATTAATCATTAAAATCGTACTTGGGAAAAAGCTACGGCGTAGCCTTTCAGTTCTACATTTAAAAATCGTATAATTGTTGGCATTCCTTGTTTGGTCGTTATGCGTACATACTCTGGTCTGGGTGAGATGCTTCAAGAGTGGGCCCCCTCTTGAGATCTTTTTCAAAGTTTTTGCACAGAGTTCGCTCCGTCTTTCGTCTAATCTTGGACAAAAGAGGATTTGTAGGGCTTCCCTAGAAGTATAAAGATAAAGACAAAACCTTGTGAAATTTGAACTCAATTAGTTAATTACCTCGAACCTCGGCATTATGCCTATACTTCCCTCGGCGCTACGCGTCTATATTACGTTGCAAAATGAGCGGTCGTTTTGTGTTGGGTTATTCCAAAATAATTTAATTTTGACGACTGCGCCTTTTAAATTGGTTATAACTTCCGGACTAAATTTTTCATGATGTCTTACACTGCTAAAGTCAACCGAAAAATTTCGGCTGACTCGAGCGGGATTTGAACTCGCACCTTCGGGATTCCGGTCCGCCGCTCTACCTGTTGAGCTATCGAGCCGCACAGGGATTGGAGGCAAGTTCTATCCAACTTAAGTGCACGAGATATTCTCGCGACAACTTAACGCTAATCCTGTAATAGAATTGAAACACTGCACGTCCTCACGGATTAGCGTTAAGTTGTCGCGAGAATATCTCGTGCACTTAAGTTGGATAGAAC
>OZ036001.1:10871589-10924089 GCA_964035015.1 Corallium rubrum
ATGTTTTATACGATTTATTGCCACAATATTCAAGGTTTCTTCTGAATATTTAGCCATAACTACGAGACCAACTAACACGGTGACCAGAACTAATTCCTCGAAACAAAACGAAACTAAATCAGGTATACGATTTTACGTTTCCACCAATCTATAAATTTAGAGTAACTACTGAATGTTTTTGTAACCTCAAACAAAATAGAAATATGTACCCTGTCTAACTCTTATTTTAGAATTAGCTGAATTACTAGAATTACTTTTGGTTACATGCGATATTCTTTCATGTGCATCTTAATAAGCCTTTCTGGCCTCGTTTGTGTGTCTGTAATTCAAAAGAATTTTAGTCTCCCTTGCAGCTTCTCTTAGTGTTGTACTAAGAGAGGCTGTGAGGGAGGCTACTGTATAGAATGAAAGGCCGGCAATTTTATTGTAATGAGTTATTGTAAATGTTTTATACGATTTATTGCCACGATATTTAAGGTTTTCTTCTGAATGTTTAGCCATAACTACGAGACGAAACACGGTGACCACATTGACCAGAACTTCCTTGAAACAAGACGAAACGAAATCAGGTACACGATTTTACGTTTCCGTCACTAATCTATAAATTTACAGTAACTACTGAATGTTTTCGTGTAACCTCTAATAAAATAGAAATATGACCCTGGCTAATCCTGTTTTAGAATTACTCTGATTACTAGAATTACTTTTGGTTACATGCGATATTCTTTCATGTGCATCTTAATAAGCCTTTCTGGCCTCGTTTGTGTGTCTGTAATTCAAAAGAATTTTAGTCTCCCTTGCAGCTTCTCTTAGTGTTGTACTAAGAGAGGCTGTGAGGGAGGCTACTGTATAGAATGAAAGGCCGGCAATTTTATTGTAATGAGTTATTGTAAATGTTTTATACGATTTATTGCCACGATATTTAAGGTTTTCTTCTGAATGTTTAGCCATAACTACGAGACGAAACACGGTGACCACATTGACCAGAACTTCCTTGAAACAAGACGAAACGAAATCAGATACACGATTTTACGTTTCCGTCACTAATCTATAAATTTACAGTAACTACTGGATGTTTTCGTGTAACCTCTAATAAAATAGAAATATGACCCTGGCTAATCCTGTTTTAGAATTACTCTGATTACCAAGCTTTGGTACATGTGTTTGCTTGCCCTATTAAAGTATCCATACAGTGAAAAATTCATCCGTATTTTTGTTGTTTTAATAGACAGATGAGCATGGCAGGATCACTCACTGAAAATTTTAAGAGAATCTGGTGTACATAAAGGGGATATTACACGGTGGTGAGGAGATATGGATTTTATGTTCGAGTGGCAAGGACAATACCTCACGAGTGAGCGCAGTGAACGAGATGAGATATTGCCCTTGCCACGAGAACATAAAATCCATATCTTTGAACAACCGTGTAATGTTCTATTTATTATATGGACAATGAAATTTTAATATGCGTGGAAGTGATGTTGATAAACTGAGTTTAATGCGAAAACTACAACCGCTTGACGTAAAACTTTTATAAAATACAAATTAAAAATACAACAGCTTCTTCGAAGACGTCATTTTACGTGAAAAACTAAATTAAGATAAGTTACTGGCTCAAATTTACTAGATTCGAAACTTACGGCAAAGGCGTAAATTTTGACTTGTCGATATGTCACTCGTGAGCGTTACAAACGAGAAATACGCCACTCGGTTCCCGGATGTAGTGAAATATGGATTCTACTAGTGTTTTAGTTGCTAGTAAATACTCTTCTCCATATAATAAATAGTCTTTACGCTATTAAATATCAAAGTTTGTCATGATTTGGGTTCTCGGTAACAGTGCCTTATAACGTACGCAGATGGACCATTAATGTTGAAATATATTGTTGTTGTGCATAATTATCCATGCTGGTACGCCCGAGGCATTCAGTATTACCGAGAACCCAAATTTCTCCAGAAATTAACTGGCCATGGCTATCTTTTAGAGTTCATAGCTCCAAGACTATACGCCTGATTCTCTTGAAATTTTGTGAATGCTCCTGTCATGCTCCTCTGTTGACCGAAACAAAAAATACCCGCGACTTTACTTCATAAATTCTTTAAATTAGTATTGAACTTATACACCATTGCGATTTTAGAATCAGTAAAGAAGAACACTGTGTCATCGTGGTTTGTTGCCATTGTTGTTGTTGCTGTCCTGGCGGTTGTTATTGTTGTCATTCTTATGGCTTGTTGGTGGATAAAGAGTGGAAGCAAGCTCTCTGTTTCTGAAAGCAAGATAATTTCTATGAAAGGTATACGAAGAAAAATGCCTTATTTGTTTACCTTTATTCCTTTAATCATAGTTTAATAGTTTAATAGTTTAATAGTTTAATAGTTTAATAGTTTAATAGTTTAATAGTTTAATAGTTTAATAGTTTAATAGTTTAATAGTTTAATAGTTTAATAGTTTAATAGTTTAATAGTTTAATAGTTTAATAGTTTAATAGTTTAATAGTTTAATAGTTTAATAGTTTAATAGTTTAATAGTTTAATAGTTTAATAGTTTAATAGTTTAATAGTTTAATAGTTTAATAGTTTAATAGTTTAATAGTTTAATAGTTTAATAGTTTAATAGTTTAATAGTTTAATAGTTTAATAGTTTAATAGTTTAATAGTTTAATAGTTTAATAGTTTAATAGTTTAATAGTTTAATAGTTTAATAGTTTAATAGTTTAATAGTTTAATAGTTTAATAGTTTAATAGTTTAATAGTTTAATAGTTTAATAGTTTAATAGTTTAATAGTTTAATAGTTTAATAGTTTAATAGTTTAATAGTTTAATAGTTTAATAGTTTAATAGTTTAATAGTTTAATAGTTTAATAGTTTAATAGTTTAATAGTTTAATAGTTTAATAGTTTAATAGTTTAATAGTTTAATAGTTTAATAGTTTAATAGTTTAATAGTTTAATAGTTTAATAGTTTAATAGTTTAATAGTTTAATAGTTTAATAGTTTAATAGTTTAATAGTTTAATAGTTTAATAGTTTAATAGTTTAATAGTTTAATAGTTTAATAGTTTAATAGTTTAACAGTTTAATAGTTTAATAGTTTAATCAACTAGTTTAATCGACTAGTTTAATGGTTTAATGGTTCGATGGAGAGATTTTTCGAAAGAATCAAAACTAGGTGTTGTTAACCTCATTAAGTAAAGAATTCCACTGATTAATATATCTATTAAAAAATGAGTATTTGAAGTAATTGGTGCGTACAGCTTTAGGTCTCAACTTAAACTTATGGTTGCTGCGTGTACGCGAAGGTTCAATCAACCTCATAGCAACCAAAGATGAATCAGACTGGGAAAGTTTAATTTCTTCTTAACTCAAGAGTAGACAACTTGATTTTCGCCAAGCCTTTCTGTGTAGGACATCACTCACTATTTCTAAAAATTGCATATGCTCGTCCATCATCAACTGCCTGGAAATACTAGAAGCTCGTCAGTCGATGACTAAACTCCAAGTGCCATTTTGCTAAAACTGTTACTTTCCAGACATCTTTTTTTATAAGAGCTTCTAAGGCTTCGAACATTTTAACTAAAAAACTTCGTCATGGTAACACTAGTTTACACTCTTTCAAACCAGGCCTTAAAATTTACTATAAAAAGGCTTTGTTAAATGTTTATTATTGTGATGATCCTCGTACTTGGAAATCCGTTTGCATCAAATGCAGAAAGGCTAGGCCTCTTGATATTTCTCCAAACTGCTGTACAGGAACCAGCACATAAATGTTTTTCTCATTCATGTATTTAGCAGTTTAATTAGATTAATTTTGTGTTTGTAATTCAGTTTCGATTATGGGATCGCCGTAATTGGGGTTACCTGTGGCGAACTCCCAAGCTCTGCTCAGTGGCGGATTACCAATTTCCGGTACTGTAGGCTACGTAAAATTCAAGGGCCTCATAGTGCACTGATCTATGAAAAGACTGATATTGATATCAGTGCCGTATGACTATCCAGAGATAATTTAGGCACCCGGTCACTCTGTCATTGGCGAATTCAGTAACAACATTCAAGTACAGAAGACGAGAGAACCATCTTAAGCGGGTGCTGGGACATGTCCTCCCGGAAAATTTGGAAATTTAGAGTCTCGGAAATGCCTTTTCCTGCATTCTGAGGCCATGGTCTTCTCATAATCACAATTTTCTTTGAATGACAAATGAGGTCGGAGCTAACTATTTAGAAGCATTTATTTCTAGTTTTAAAAGCTTGAGTTGGAAATATAAAACTGAACAAACGATCAGGTCTGTATACTACCATCATATTGCTATATTAAAAATAAGTACTATTTACAGAATGAGTGACCGTTCTTTATCGGGGTATACAGACACGAGGCGAAGCCGAGTGCCTGTATCCCGATACAGAACGGACACGAATTCTGTAAATGACTTCTAAAACGCCTATTAAGGTAACTAAACAAAAATAAATCATGTTAACAGCTGATAAACCTTCGAGGTAAGGTTTAATAGGCTACGAATATTAAATTAGTGATACGAGCATGCGCTTTAATTTAATATTAGTCCCACATTTTCTATTCTAAGTGACGTGGCATAAATGGCCATACTGATGATCATTTGTTATTCAACAAATGTTGTTGGGCAACAAATGTTTGCATCTTCATCTTGTATGAGGACGCTACAAGCGTACCTCACTCAAGATAGTTGAATGCGAAGTGTCTGTACACTTGCTACAGAACTGATATGTAATCTTGTCTGTAAATGTGATATAGAACTGATATTTTATTAAACAGTTCTGTATCACATTTACAGACACTGATATCAGTTCTGTACCGGGGTAAACAGACATTGATTAAACATTAATTTCTTTTGAATTTTCCTCATGAATTATTAATGAGTTTTAGAATAATAACATATAATGCTAATAAAAAATGTATTCTCTAGAAAAAACGGGCCTCTTGCAAGCCCCTCAGCCTACTTGGTAATCCGCCACTGGCCGGCTCTGCTTATTTCTAATGTAGTAGCTGAAGCGAAGTGAAATCAATAAAGTGCTTATGCAGTGAAAAAATCACTTCAAAATATCTCTCTTACTGGAAAGAACTACAGAAAGTATAAAGATTGGCGTTTACAACTCTTGCTAATCTCATGTAGTTCATGAGATATTAAGATTTGTTTGATATGCAAATGAGCCTCACTGTTCTTTCAACTTTTATTTGGACCAAGAGAGAGAGAAAAAAAAAGTATAAAATTACAAGTCCAAATTCGGCGAGCACGAACAAGAAAAGTCCCATGCAAGGTGTTCACCGTAAAATTAAAATAAAATAAAAAGTAATGATATATACACAGATCTATCGAAGATTAAGTTGGACTAGACATGACAGGAACAATTCCTGCATATGGAATAGGAACAAGGCGAATCTGGGTCAAAGGTAGTGTTCATGAGTTCAGTATAAGTTAGGCGTAGATAGGACTTAAACCTAGGTAAAGAAGAAAATATATCAGATGGTGCATGCTTGAGTAAATAGTTCCAGGGTTTAACTATTTTGTGACATCACACTGCGTAATGACTTACTAAAAAAGCCTGTATATATGGATTATATAACGAAATTGTGAAACTGTGCATGTGCGTGTGGGAGTGTACTCATTCATACTAAAACGTTAGCTTACTATTCGTGTGCCATGGTTTAATAATTTCAAAGATATACAGGCTTATACAGGCTTTTTTAGTAAGTCATTATGCAATGTGATGTCACAGTGATGATCATTTGCATATCAAACAAATCTTAATATCTCATGAACTACATGAGATTTGGAAGAGTTGTAAACGCCAATCTTTATACTTTCTGTAGTTCTTTCAAGTGACAGAGTTTATTTATTTTGAAGCGATTTTTTCACTGCATTAAGCACTTTAAATCAAGCACAATTTTAATTCGTTGCTTTGAATGGTCTACCCCGGTTTTGATTGTCCTTTTTTGTTGTTGTTGTTTAATTTAGAGACACTGAATAGAAAAGGTGGGACCGATTATATTTCCTATTACTCTGCCAAAGAGAGTGACACAAATACAGCTATGAAGATAGCCGCTTGGCTGGCACAGCACGAGGTCAAAGTCATTATGGATAAATTTGATGTCATTTCTAACGGCAAAAGAATATGGTCGGAGCAACAGTTAGCTTCAGCTAAAAAGGTGATCTTGATATTATCTCCCGGTTATTTGGAGATTTGCAAATTTGACCAAAACATCAAAAAAGAGAAGAAGCTAGATTCTTTTATGGATCAGCTGGCCTACAACGAAATTTGTTACATCCGAGATGAAATTAGGAAAAAACCATTTGCTATCGATCGGGTTGTTGTCGTTCTCGCTGGTGTTGGAAGTGGTGAATTGCCGTTCTGGATGAAAGGGTTGAAAAGCTTTAAGTACAGCAACGGAGAATTAGATGGTGAGATTCTGAAGTTTCTAAACGACATTGGGAATAATAACGCGGCTGATAATCAGAGCGTATAAAATGCATGAAATATGAGGAACATTGGCTTCTCAATCGATGTACGCCAAAAGACTGATTTGAAATGAACAATACAGAAAATAAACATTTTGAAATATAGAGTGAGGGGGGCGATTACATGGGCCGGGCTGGCCCGGTTAACCGGGATGAAAAATGTCCGTGTAATCGTTTTCATCCCGGCAAACCGGGCTGAAAAAACTGTTGAACTCGCTTCGATACGCGAGAACATCTCTAGAACATCAACGTTGTTTGTGTGTTTCGTGATCAAAGCGAAGATTTAATAAATTAATTAGTCTTCGTGAAGACGGTTTCTTGGGTTAGCTAAGACTTTAACAATCTTTTTATAACGATGGGCTACAAAATAAATAATAGACTAATTAGTGTAAAACTGAAGTAAAACTAACGTAACTTTGCCCTTATTTACGTGATAATTGCGAATTTCGGCCTGAAATCATCCCGGCTTACCGGGCTAGCCCGCTCCATGTAGTCGTTTCGTAAACTCAACCCGGTTAACCAGGCCAGCCCAGTCATAGTTAAGGTTACAGGATACCCAAGGAAGCCATTTCAAGAAATTTGTTACCGCTCGCTCAATTTTTTTCTGATTCGTCTCAAATTTGCACCAAATGTAGTTAAGTACGTGACGGACACTATCGTGTTATACAGTAAATAAGAAATAAAAATATATTGTTGCAGATATACTCATCAGTTTAAAATCACAGTCGGTCTTTGGTTTTACTAAAAAGCTCTCAATTTATCATATTTACACTTCTCAATGTTTGTTCTAAAAAAGTGTGTTCGCGCGTTTTATTTATGTAAAAATTACCTGAGTTACAAGCTTTTATTTGTCAATTGCTTGTGCCACAACATAGGTCGAGAAATAAAATATCCTAGCTGCTAAACCACTACATTAATAAAAAAAATGCGAACACATTTTTTTAGAACAAACATTGAGAAGTGCTATAAATTGAGAGATTTTTAGTAAAACCAAAGACCGCCTTAAACCGCGGCGCGAAGGTACTGTGATTTTAAACTGATGAGTATATCTGCAACATATTTTATTTCTTATTTACTGTATAGTACGATAGTGTCCATCACGTACTTAATCACATTTGTTGCAAATTGATCATGAGACAAATCGGAAAAAAATTGAGCGAGCGGTAACAAATTTCTTGAAATGGCTTCCTAGGGTATCCTGTAACCTTAAAATAGATTAGTTAGATTTCCTTTAAGAAATTAACTTTAAAAGACTCCATTCATAATTTGTAGTGAAATAAATTTTGATGTCAAAAAGCCGACGTTTCTTAAGAAGAATCCCCAATCATTGTCCAGAATCCATAAGGTCTTAGTGGGGAAACAATTTTGTCTATTTTTTTCAAATTTTCAAAAATTGATAATTTATCTCAAATAAAGCCTTTTCTTATCTTCTGAAGCAACATTTGCAACATTTGTGCTAAACCTTTTTATTTTAGCCTTATTTAAAAAGTTGAAAAAACGGCCAAAATCGGTCAAAGAGTAAAGCCTAACCCCTTTACTTTTTGACCGATTTTGGTCATTTTTTCAACTTTCGAAATCCGATAAAAAAGTCATAATTTTTAACTCAAATAAAGCCTTTTTTAGCTTCTATTGTAATAAAAATGTTTTATTGTCCTAAATTTTAATATTTTAATCAGTTAGCCTTATTTCAAAATTTTAAAAATGGCCAAAATCGGTCAAAAAGTAAAGGCTAACCCCTTACCTTTTTTTTCCAGATTTTTTTCAAAAAATTAATTAAAAAAATTTAGCCAAAATATAGCCTTCTCGTTTTCACAGAAGGTTTAAAACGACTTTATCTAACCGTTTTTGACCCTAACTCAAAAGTTTCAAAAGTGACCAGAATCGGTGAAAAAGTAAAGGCTAACCCCTTTACTTTTTTTTTCCCGGATTTTTTTCAAAAAATCACAAAAAATATTTTTAGCCAAAATACAGCCTTCCCGTTTTCACAGAAGGTTTAAAACGACTTTATCTAACCGTTTTTGACCCTAACTCAAAAGTTTCAAAAGTGACCAAAATCGGTCAAAAAGTAAAGGTTAACCCCTTTACTTTTTTTTCCGGATTTTTTTCAAAAAATCAGAAAAAATATTTTTAGCCAAAATATAGCCTTCTCGTTTTCACAAAAGGTTTAAAACGACTCTATCTAACCGTTTTTGATCCTAACCCAAAAGTTTCAAAAGTGACCAAAATCGGTCAAAAAGTAAAGACTAACCCCTTCACTTTTTTTTCCCGGATTTTTTTCAAAAAATCACAAAAAATATTTCTAGCCAAAATACAGCCTTCTCGTTTTCACAGAAGGTTTAAAACGACTTTATCTAACCGTTTTTGACCCTACATCAAAAGTTTCGAAAGTGACCAAAATCGCCCAAAAAGTAAAGTCTAACCCCTTTACTTTTTTTTTCGGATTTTTTTCAAAAAATCAGAAAAAATATTTTTAGCCAAAATACAGCCTTCTGGTTTTCACAGAATGTTTAAAAC
Source organism: Corallium rubrum (assembly GCA_964035015.1). Classification (NCBI taxonomy): domain Eukaryota; kingdom Metazoa; phylum Cnidaria; class Anthozoa; order Scleralcyonacea; family Coralliidae; genus Corallium; species Corallium rubrum. The sequence goes on from OZ036001.1 coordinate 10,880,590, forward strand.
GACTTTATCTAACCGTTTTTGACCCTAACCCAAAAGTTTCAAAAGTGACCAAAATCGCTCAAAAAGTAAAGACTAACCCCGTTACTTTTTTTCCCCCGGATTTTTTTCAAAAAATCACAAAAAATATTTTTAGCCAAAATACAGCCTTCTTGTTTTCACAGAATGTTTAAAACGACTTTATCTAACCGTTTTTGACCCTAACCCAAAAGTTTCAAAAGTGACCAAAATCGCTCAAAAAGTAAAGACTAACCCCGTTACTTTTTTTCCCCCGGATTTTTTTCAAAAAATCACAAAAAATATTTTTAGCCAAAATACAGCTTTCTCGTTTTCACAGAAGGTTTAAAACGACTTTATCTAACCGTTGTTGGCCCTAACTCAAAAGTTTCAAAAGTGAGCAAAATCGGTCAAAAAGTAAAGGCAAACCCCTTTAGTTTTTTTTCCGTATTTTTTTCAAAAAATCCGAAAAAAAATATTTTTAGCCAAAATACAGCCTCCTCATTTTCACAGAAGATTTAAAACGACTTCATCTAACATCTTCTTATTCCTTTTTAAAAAATCCAAAAAAATGTTTTATCCAAAATACAGCCTTCTCCTTCCCAAAGGTCTAAAAAGACTTTATTTAACCATTTTTGACCCTAATTCAAGAGTTCGAAAAATGGCCAAAGTCGGTCAAAAAGTGAAGGGGTTAGTCTTTACTTTTTGAATGATTTTTGTCGTTTTTTCAACTTTTGAAATTCGATAAAAACCCCGATAATTTAGCTCAAATAAAGTGTTTTTTAGCTTCTATAGCAACGAAAATGTTTTATTTGTGCTAAATTTTCATATTTAAGCCTGACTTCAATAGTTGAAAAAATGGTCAAAATCGGTCAAAAAATAAACGCTACCTGTTATGTTCGTGAGTATCCGTTTATTTAAAACAATATCAACATTATATTACCATTGATACAAGTATCAACTAAGCTCAGGTCTGTCTCAGCGACTCCTCGTGGTCGTGCCCCGCAAGCATTGTGGGACATACACCACATTCCTCCCCTTCTATAAAGTTAATTGTATAACATGCAATTGTAAACAACATAACATCAAATGTCTTTGAATACTCCGAAAGAGTACATCTTGTTAACAGCTAAGCGTTCTCTGCTTTGTTTTAATCGTGTCCTAGTCTTTGTGGTTCTTGTCGTACTCGAACTGGATAACGTCCTTCAGGTGATAGTTCTCGTTCTGGAGTATCTTGGTCTTGTGAGGACTGCCTTGGTTGTACCTCTTCCATGTCAGTTCCTTGTTCTTGTTGGACATGTGTGTTCTCGTCTTCTGAGTCACACTCACTGATGGGCGTTGGTAGATGTTCTACTGATTTGGAATCCAGAGTGTTTGTGCTTGAACTAAGTAACTGATCAATGTGTCTCCGCCAGATGACATTCGGTGCAATTTCGACTCTGTATGATACTGGTCCTGTCCGGGCTTTGACGATTCCTCGTATCCACTTCTCCTTCCCACTGTAATTTCTTGCGTTCACTTCTTGACCAACGTATAGTTCACGTAGTTTGCCAGCTGTGCCGTGTGATTTTGCTTTCGCTTGATTCTCTTGCTTCCCAACAACATGCTTTCGAATGTCAGGTTTTATCAAGTCCAAGCGCGAGCGTAAATTTCGTCCCATGAAGACTGTCGCAGGAGTTTCACCCGTTGTGCTATGTGGAGTGTTTCTGTACTTCATCAAGAATTTGGACAGTTTGGTCTGAGTCGTTCCTGAATCTTCTTTCATAGATGTCAGTGATTTCTTCAATGTTTGGACAAATCTTTCTGCCAAACCATTGGTTGCAGGATGGTATGGAGCAGATGTGGTGTGTCTCACTCCATTTTTCTTTAGAAACAGTTGAAATTCTTCGGCAGTGAACTGAGGACCATTGTCACTTACCAACTGTTCAGGTAATCCATTCCTTGCAAATACTGTGCGAAGTGCTTCAATAGTTTTGGTTGCTGTTGTCGAGTGCATCATAATCACTTCAGGCCATTTGGAACAAGCATCCACCACCACTAAGAACATCTTTCCGAGGAAAGGGCCAGCATAGTCGACATGAATACGTTGCCACGGTGTAGATGGCCACTCCCACGGATAAGTGGAGAACACTTTGGAACCTGTTGAACATGCTGACAACCACGACATCCTTTGGCTAGGTCTTCAATGTCTTGATCGATTCCGGCCCACCAAATGTAGCTTCTGGCAAGAGCTTTCATCTTGACTACACCAATATGACCTTCGTGTAATACCTCCAGGACTCGGCTTCTCAGTTTGGCCGGCACAATAACTCTGCTCCCCCACATGATACAACCTTGATGGACAGTTAGTTCATTTCTTCTAGAGTAATAGGGTGTCAAGGTAAGCTCTTGTTGTTTGTTCCATCCCTTCATAGTGGATTCATAAACTTTTACTAGTGTGGGGTCTCTTTGAGTTTCCATTCTTACTTTCTGGCTGGTGACAGGCAGACGGTTCAACTGTGATGCATAAAATGCATGCACCGGGTCTGCAGCTTGTTCTGGCTCTTCGGTTAGTTCCATTGGCAATCGGGATAATCCATCCGCGTTGCAATGTTTTGATGAACTGCGATATTCAATATCATAGTCAAATCCCGAGAGATACAATGCATATCTTTGAAGCCGGGCTGCCGTTGTTGCTGGTATGGCCTTTGTAGGACTAAATATAGCTGTTAGCGGTTTATGGTCAGTTCGTAAAGTAAATCTTCTCGCAAATACATAGGTATGGAATTTCTTTACCCCCCAAACCAAGGCCAACGCTTCTTTGTCTATCTGTGAATAGTGTTTTTCTGTTTTTGTAAGAGACCTTGAAGCATATGCAATAGGCCTTTCTGTGTTATCTTCCATGACTTGGGTTAAGACCGCTCCTAACCCATATGGTGAGGCATCACATTCAAGTTTGATAGGTCGTTGAGGGTCATAGTGCGCAAGGACTTCATCTGATGTGATTAATTTCTTGGCTTGAACAAATGCCTTTTCACACTCTGGGGTCCACTTCCATGAACTGCCTTTTTCTAACAGTTTGTTTAAAGGCTGAAGTAGGGTGGATAAGTTTGGAAGGAAATGTTGGTAGTAGTTGATAAGACCAATGAAAGAGCGGACTTGTGAAACATTCTCAGGGCGTGGGGCATTTACAACAGCGTCTACTTTCTTCTGTGACTTGTGCAGGCCATCTTTACTGATCTCGTGACCACAGAATTCAATCTTCTCTTTGAAGAATTCACACTTGCTGCTGTTAGCTCTCAGTTCATGCTCGTGTAGTCGGCTGAGAACTTCTTCCAGATTGTTGAGATGATCTTCGTCAGTCTTACCAGAAATGATCATATCATCAAGAATACACTGGACGTGTGGAATTCCTTCCAATACCTGATCCATTGCTTGTTGCCAAATCGCTGGGGCTGATGCCACACCAAATACAAGTCTGTTGTACTGGAATAATCCCTTGTGAGTGTTGATGGTCAGTAACTTCTTTGACTCTTCTTCCATTTCCATTTGCAAATAAGCTTGGCGCAGGTCGAGCTTGCTGAACTTTTGTCCACCCCCGAGGGAAGCAAAAATATCATCGATTCTTGGGAGAGGATATTGTTGGACTTGCATAACTGGATTGATAGTTTGTTTAAAATCCCCACATAATCGGACATTGCCATTCTTCTTTATTACTGGAACTACTGGTCTTGCCCATTCACTCCATGCAACTTTGGTTAAGATGTTGGCATTTTGCAACTTCGTAAGCTCAGCTTCCACTTTAGGACGAAGGGCATATGGCACTTGTCTTGCTTTACAAAACTTGGGAGGGCTGTTTTCTTTCAAGGTGAGCTTGGCCTTTATATTCTTTAACATACCAATCTCTTCATCGAAAACTTCAGAATATTTATCCAAGATCTCTTGGAGTCTGGTCGGTTGGTCTTGAGAACTTGAGGTGGTTGATAGGGCTTTGATAGCTTTCCAGTCTAGTGTAAGCTTCTGTAACCAGTCACGGCCAAGGAGGGCAGGCCCCTGGGTGTTTACCACATACAAATTTAGCTGATGTATCTCTTCTTTATACTTCACTTGGACCTTCATCATCCCTTCAGGTTTTATCTTCTCTCCAGTGTACGTCTTTAGAGTAGTAGATGTTGGATGAAGCTTGGCAGTTTTGTACATAGAGCTGTATTTGCTGTATGGAATCACAGATACAGCTGAGCCAGTGTCAAGTTCCATTTGAAGAGGTTTTCCATCCACTTCTGGTGTAACCCAGATGATGTTACTGCTGGCTTTTTCAACCTTGTGTAGCTCTAGAGATGCCAAGGTGTCATCACTATCACTCTCGCTTTCATGTTGAACATTATGAAGATCTTTTACTCTTTTCTGGGTTGTGTTTGTCTTGACTGCAGAAGTTGAGCCAGATGCCTTGGAGCGACATACTCGTTTAATATGCCCTTTCTTACCACAGTTCCTGCAGTATTGGTCTTTAAAATAGCATTCTTGAGCTTCATGCCCATCTTTCCCACAGCGATAACATTTACGTTGTTTCTGGCCTTGACTGAGTTTGTTTAGTTCCGTTTCCACCTTAGGTTTTCCTCTCAGTTCTACAGCATCTCTAGCAGCGGTTTCCATGGCGACCGCCATCTTCACGGCCTTGTCGAATTTCAGATTAGTCTCAACAAGCAAGCGTTTCTGAATGGATTCGTTATATAATCCACAAACCAGTCGGTCTCTTAACGTGTCGGCCAAGGCTGTATCAAAGTCACAATGCTCGGATAGTTTCTTAAGTTCAGCGACGTAAGAATTTATGTTTTCGTCTTCGCGTTGATCTCTTTTATGGAATCGAAATCTTTCTGCGATTACCAGTGGTTTGGGAGACAAATGGCCTTTAAGAATCTCTACTATCTCATCAAATGTTTTCGTTGATGGTTTCGCTGGAGATGTCAATGTACGTAATAAACTATAAGTCTTACCTCCAATTACAGTCAGGAGAACTGGTACTTTCTTATCATTTTCGACATCGTTCGCCAGGAAGTACTGCTCTACTCTTTCCACATATGCAGACCAATCTTCTCGGGTTTCGTCGAATGCCTCTAATTTCCCGATCGAGTTCATTACGATCGATATTACTTCAGACTTTAATCGTCGTTTCTGTGTCGGTTACCAGTGTTTATATCACCTTCGTTGTTTACTCGTTGAATACTTTTAGTTCAATGTTTCGATACTCACTACAGAGCCTTTGTTCGCTCTCAGGGTACGTTGTCGCTTTCTTGTATCGCTCACAATCCCATCCTCGTCGCCAGTTGTTATGTTCGTGAGTATCCGTTTATTTAAAACAATATCAACATTATATTACCATTGATACAAGTATCAACTAAGCTCAGGTCTGTCTCAGCGACTCCTCGTGGTCGTGCCCCGCAAGCATTGTGGGACATACACCACACTACCGGTTACCCTTTACTTTTTTACCAATTTTGGCTATTTTCTCAATTTTTTAAATAAGGTTAAAATTTGGCATGAAATTCTTTACATTTCTGAAATTCTTTACATTCCTGATGAAATTTTAAATTTCTTAAAATTCTTCACATTTTTGATATTAATTCTTCACATTCTTAAATACCCTCCTGCATTCTTTAAATTTTTTCACATTTCTAAAATTATTCCATTCCTGAAACTTTTCGCATTCCTAATTTTTTTCAATCTTGAAATTTTTTTACATAACTTAAATTATTTACTTTTTAGAAATTCTTCATATTTCTGAAATTTTTACATGCTCTAAATTGCTCTAAATTCTTCACATACCTGAAATTCTTTACATTTCTGAAATTATTAACATTCCTTAAATTCTTCACAATTCTAAAATTCTCTACATTCATTAAATTCTATATATAAAACTATATTACAAGACTTATAAGACTGCAGTTTTGGGGATCATCTTGTTAGCCGAAAGCCCGAAAGCCAGTGTGGTTGCTTTGGCGTTTGTAAGGACTGAAAGAACAACAAAGAAGTCGATCACGGTCCTTCGTTTTAGCTTTCGTAAAAACATAAATAAACCAGTTTTATGTCAACAGAAAACGTTAGATCATTTTCTGTTCTACTCAACCATAAAAAGAATAAAATACATTATGTATTTTTCGTATATTTAAATCTATAGGCCGGCGGCTGTGGGTCAAAAACTAGCCTAGAAATGAAGTTTCACTTAGAGATAAAAAAAAGATAACAAAATGCTTAGTCAGCACTTTTCAAAAACTTTGGTGTACGATATTTCCGTAACGAATGACTGAAAGTAATCAGTCCAATTGAGTTTTTTTGTCCACTTATCTAGATCTATCTGGCAGAAATGTTTAACTTGCAGATTTCCAAAATTTATATTTTTTCCAACTACAGATGACGTCATTATTTAGCACACCTCCCTTTTTGACCAAACTGGTTGTTAACTCCGGGGCAGATTAGGTGATTACACATCTGCATCGCATTTAAATTGCATTTCCACTAAAGAAATCTTATTCTTTCAATGTGTCCAGCAAAACTTAAGAATAACGAGGCACAGCCACCGACCTACTGAGATCCTTTTAAAGCGCCTATGAAGCGAAAATTATTATTGTCTTAAAGTGTATATGAAACGAAAATTAAGTTTGTCTTATTTGAAAGAACTCTTAAAATAATGGGGAATATCAATTTACAGCTTTTTCATATTTTACTTAGTTCTTGAGATATTTAGAGTTATGTGATATTCAAATGAGATAACTTATGGTTCGTTTTTTTCTAATTAACATATTCGAAAATCGCGAATATTTTTAAGATTATTGAACAAAATCACTTGAAACTTTGCATATTGCTACAGTTCATGCAACTAAACATGAAAGACAAGTTTCAAGTGATTTTGATCAATAACCTTAAAAATATTCACGATTTTCGAATATGTTAATTTAAAAAAACGAACCATAAGTTATCTCATTTGAATATCACATAAGTCTAAATATCTCAAGAACTAAGTAAAATATGAAAAAGCTGTAAATTGATATTCCCCATTATTTTAAGAGTTCTTTCAAATAAGACAAACTTAATTTTCGTTTCATATACACTTTAAATGAAAGAGCTTCAAAACGACAAAGTAACATCTTTTGCAGATCTTCGTTTCTGTGCCTCGTTGTTGAGATATTTCAATTTTTTTGATATGCAAATTAAACACTTTGACGTCACACGTATATAATGAGTTATCAGGGAATGTTCGGTATCTTTGCTATTATCAAACGAAATCAATTAAAAATCTGTATGTCTAATGCTGTATGCGAAATAGACGCACAGGATCGGCTTCGAAGTGATTTCGTGTGATAATAGCAAAGATATAGAACTTTCTCCAATAACTCATTATACACGTGTGATGTCAATTTGCATATGTTTAATTTAGTGTTTAATTTGCATATCAAAGAAACTGAAATATCTCAACAACGAAGCACGGAAACGAAGATCTGGAAAAGATGTTACGTGGTAGTTTTAAGAGTTCTTTCATTTAAGACAATAATAATTTTCGCTTCATAGGCACTTTAAACAAACAATACGCTCTGAAAATATGATTATTCATGAACTCCACACAACATTACTTCTCTACTTCTATACCGCATTCGTTTGCCTCTTTTAGAAACAATTTTTTTGCAAAATTATATAGTTCTATATCGGCGTTGTTAACGTTGACGATTTTCGCCATGACTGTATCACTAAGCGGCTTTTTACTCACGCCTTTTGTCACAAATTTTCTGCCTAGTACACCCGAAGAATCCATAACAAATCCTGGAAGACGCTTGTGCAGCACTTTAACAAATTCCTTCAAATGTTCTAAGACTCCAACGCTTGCATAATAATGTTCCAAGTTAAATTTAGCTCGTTGCAATGCTTTTTCACCTCCATTCTTACAAAACGGCTCAGGTCCACAAAAAAATCTTGTCATTACATTCCATTTACAGCCATCATGTTGCTTCTCAAGGCAATCTTCTATACTCTCATTCCATTGACCTAGCTTTTTTAACCGCTTTAATTTTTTAGGCCAACGCAAGGGACTTCTTGCGTAATGGTAATGAGAAATAAAACGTTCCACTGGCTCACGTAATAAATTGATATACGTGTAATTTCTCTTTATATGGACGACTTTTCTGAAGTAAAAATGAGCTACAACGAAGAGCCGTCTTTTTTTCTGTTTATCCCATTTTGCCGCTTTTTCAATATGTCTTAGTATTGGATGGAATACGTTTTCATTGGACCACTGTTCTGTTAGGTCTAAAATACGAACAAGTAAACAACACAAAATATATAAACAAGTGAAGAAAGAAATTAGTTTATAAAATAACATGTATACTACGCGAGCCCTGATTGTACAATTGCCGTGTTTGGATCAGAGTATCCAAACATGGAAAATTCCCGCCAAAACGATTTTTTGAAAATGTCGGATAGTATATCATATTCACTTGTGATTATTTTATAAAGAAATACCAAATGTTTTTTTCCGTGTTTGGAGACTCTTATCCAAACACTTGGGAAATTGCTCGACTTTCGAAAAGCTAAAAACACTCGCCTACGGCTCGTGTTTGGTTAAGCTTTTCTCCAGTCTCGCAATTTCCCGCGTGTTTGGATCAGAGTATCCAAACACGGAAAACCATTTGGTATTTCTTTAATAATTAAAGTGGTTCTCTAATGACAATATTGTTGGCAATGTTTTTGCATAATCGTAAAGATGTTATGGTACTTAGTAATCGTGCAAAGTTTCATTTCAAAATTCGTTGAAGAAAAGGTGATATTTTACGTGTTAAGTTTGCATTTTGAAGCGCCGCCATTTAAAGTGGCGAAGCTTGAGAAGAATGAGTCGAGGAAGCGCTTATGATGTCTTAGACTCAATAACAACAACAACCCAGAAGTCATAAGTTCTCCTCAACTCATTCTTCTCAAGCACGGCCAATTTAATGGCGGCGCTCCAAAATATAAACTTCGCACGTAAAACACAACTTTGTTTTTGAGAATTTCAAAATTAAACTTTGCACAATCACCAGCTACCATAATATCTTAGAGACTAGAAGTTTTTATCAAAAGTGAAGTGCTGCGAGGTGCTACTATTTAGTAGTAAAATACTTATTATCGTCCGAAGCATTTTCAATTAAAGAGCTTAAGCATGCGACGTTTTCCTCAACATGGACGTCACGCGTATAAAATCGAGCCATTAAAGAGTGATGGCGTCAGCACTCTTGCTTGAAGTGAAGAACGGCAATCTATGTAGTTTTAGGTTGTTGATTTGCAGCAATAACGGCTGTTGCCATCTTTAATGGCTCAATTTTGTACGCGTGACGCGAGTGTTGACAATAACTTCGCATGCTTAAAATGTTAAGTGAAATCATCTGGCACAATGGTGTGGAATGTCATATAAAAACTGATGAACAAAGACTCGTATATTATAAATACACTGTCTGCCCCTCGAAATGTCACTAAGCCTTTTGTGGCCTTGCTATATACTTCCAGCAACAAATAGAGTTGTGTTTGATATAATAGTATAGTAGAAAAATACACTTCTCTTTAATAAATCAATATATTCCAGCGCCAAACAATGCCAACTTGCCAAGAAAAGTCATAGACAACGTGCTGTAGCGTAGCGCACAATTTAAAAACGCCTGCCGCTGATCGGTATATAGACATTGCGTATACCGAAGATCATCGCCCACGAAATCCGAAGAATCGAGTTTACAATGTCGAGTTTAATTTGTCAACGTATATAAACTCGGCCCAGACCTTGTCAAGATTAGTGACCTGCTCGCCTTACGACTCGCAGCAATTATGCAGAACATTACCAGCAATATTTTCATCAGAAACCAATTTAAGAAATAATAAAAATTCCATTTGGCGTATACAATTACCTCTTTTGAAATCATAGTTTAGCGTCTTGCTGCAATTCTGGAAAAAGTATGATAAGGTAGTGCTTGCAGTTTTAAATATCCTATTGTAAAGAACAATTTGTGGATATAATGGCTCACAATTATGTTTCTTTACCACAATCAAATTCTTGCGTTTTATTCTAGGTCTTAGTTCGTTTCTGGCATACCTAGAACTGAAAATATCAAAAACTATATTAACTATAGTGTTAGATCCCGTTTACACGATGCCGGTACAATTTGAAAACGGAACAAAATCATGCCGTTTAGGCCTTTACACGATACCGGCACAAAAATGACATGAAAACGGCACAAAATTAAGACGGGTTCCTTGACGGCATGAAATGAAAACGGAACACTAACGGTATCGTGTAAACGCCCGTGCCATAACAGTTTGATGACGGTAATCACGATATATACGACCACAGTATTTGGGTCAGCATGTGGTATTCACAAAGTCTTCTCAATTCTCATTGGAAGAGAATAGTCACATGCTAATCCATCATTATATTATACCAGCACCGTGTAAACGCAAGACTTTTTTGGCCTGCATTTACACACCGGCATGGTTTTGTTCCGTTTTCAAATTGTACCGGCATGGTGTAAACGGGGTCTTAGACTGTGTTCACACATGACTGTGACTAACTCTTCGCACGCTGTAACCCTTGACTGTAACAGAATGTTATATTTAAAGAAAGAGAAAATGGCCGCTCGTGTTTATATAGCCTGATGCAAACACGAGAGTGAGTTGGGAGAATTCGAAAGTTTATGTGAGCCGTATAGGCGAGGGCTTACATAAATACTTTCGAATTCTCCCAAACTCCACTGAGTCCACTCGTGCTCCTGTGCATATGTACTCTTATAAAGGTGCATTTGACGTGATTTGAACGCGAAAGAAGTGTAAAGGCACTCGGCTGTCGCTTTACTTAACTTCTTTCGTGTTCAAATCACGTCAAACGTGCCCAATTTATAATGTGGGCCAAATGATCACTGATTTAAATCACGTACACCTTCAGAAAAATCACAAAAAAATCATGAAAAAAATCAATAAGTTATACGAGAAAAATAAAAAAAATCATGAACAAAGTCACATGATTTTTTGATCACGTACACTTTTTTAGGTGTGATTTCCCCCTCGATTTATAAGAGTACATATGTACAGGGGCGGTATGTTTTATTTGTTGAATGAAATCCATTAGGACCGACGTGCGCCAAAATTCTTGCAATACCTTTTAACTAAGATCCTAGTTAACAATCCTGTTAGCTGTCGGACTCATTGACCATTAAAATGGACTTAGCTTGGCATAATAACTACACGATTTTCATAACACTTACCTATTTGGTTTAGTATTGTCCAAAACCGCATTTATAGATAAGTTAGCATTCGTAGAAAGATTAGTTGGTTTCCATTTTTCCATATAAAAGATACTGCTGTTTTTAACATTGTTTAATTTTTTTCCATGTATAAACGGAGCTGACTTTTTATGACCACTTGTTTCCCTTCCGCTACCAGTTCTGTTTCCGTTCTTGAATGGTAAAAGAGGACTTCCAACAGTTGTACCATTAGCAGGCAACATCTTTTTTTTATTTTCCTGTGTTGATGTATTCCTCAAAATTCGTAATGCATCGATAAGTCCTTTTGATTTTGCACGTCCAAAATTCTTAAGGTCCGATAAAGGATAGTTTTTGATAAAATAGTCCCAGGGACATTTCACTAAAAAGGATAATTAATGGTAATAGTCGTTAAAACAATTTATTAACTCTTCGATAAATTTGTGGATGTGCCATGTACAGTATATTATTTATTTTCTGAGCTTCTGGCCTGTGAAATATAACTTTTGTTTCTCATCTTCAGAACATGCCAAGTAAAATCGTCTTGTGGCGCAAGTCGACGTAACCATTGCCCGTTGGTTAACTTTTTATTTCTAAAGTAATCCAACAATTTTACTCTGACTAACACAAGACAACTTTACTCGTCAAGGGCGGGAATTAACCAACAGACTAGCAACGTTTGACGCTCCTCATGCATATATACTTACCCTGCAAGTCAGAGCCCCTTTCCGACCTACGCAGGCTTTGGGGGAAAGTGGGCTCTGCCAACAAACTCGATATTTCTTTTTGAGCATGCGTGAACGGTTGCCAGGATACTATTTTGGACCCAGGCTCTAACTTGCTATTTTCCTCCTTACGCGTCTTCAGAACTAGAACTTGTTTGACCAGTTTAAAACCTGACTGACTCGCCCCAAACTTGGGGCGAAGATCGAGTTTGTTGGCAGAGCCCACTTTCCCCCGAAGCCTGCGTAGGTCGGAAAGGGACTCTGACTCACAGGGTAGCATATATACTGTAGTCGATATCATATTACGATTCATTTACGGTATGTTGCGAAGATCCTTGTGAAATTCGTTCAAGAGTTGGCAACTATACGTTGTCAATTGTCAATCAAAATGAGCTTTGATCCAAAGTTCGTAATTTCATTGAATATAATTGACATCCATAGTTACAACCGTGCCAATTCCTAAGTGAACTTCGCAACTTTCTAACAAACTTCGTAAACTCCACATTAAAGTAATATGAAATCAACTGTAAATTGTAGAAATTATTGCTGTTTTCTAACTAAGCAAAGAAAAGTTTCCTTCCTTCCTTCCTTCCTTCCTTCCTTCCTTCCTTCCTTCCTTCCTTCCTTCCTTCCTTCCTTCCTTCCTTCCTTCCTTCCTTCCTTGATCTTTCATACCTTGCTTTGATCGCTTCGTCAAATGATGATGTTTCAAACTCAAAAAGGCAACAATACACGTTTCAGGCGAATGAAGACATTGCATGAAAAATATTGTAAAAGCTAAAACTGTTAGGATGAACACAAATAGAAGATGACGTTTCTTTGATCTGACCAACTTTCGTTTAAACCATCCAAGACTAAAAAAGAAATTCATTTAATAAACATTTTATTAGAACAGATAATATTGAAATTAATCCAAAGAGTGATAACAATGTAGTGTAGTACCGCGTAGGCAGTGTTGAAACAACAATCGAAAGATAGTAAGGTTTGATATATACTGCCGAAACAGAGAACGTAGGAGTCTAACGTTTCTCTCTGAGGAAGGGCCTTCGTTCGAAACGTTACACTTCTACGTTCTCTGTTTCTCCGTTCTCTGTTTCTCGGTTCTCTGTTTCTCGCACGTGCCTTTCACCTCTGCGACCCGGGTTCAATTCCTGCTCTCAGCAGTTATCTGATTAAAATTTCACCTTGGCCGCATGTGAGAAGAGTGCTTCCAGTTTGACTCTACCAAACATCGCAGGTTTCCTCCGGGTACTCCGGTTTCCTCCTGTAGACTGAACACTGGACCAATGAGGGATGGCCCTTACTGGACCTTTAGGCAGAACAGTTAGCTATTAACTGATAGAGCTATCCAGTATAAATATTTAGTTTAGTTCGTTTCGGCAGTATATCTAACCTACTTACTATATCAGGCCAGTTCAATTATTGAAATTGCCTGTTTCTGGTCCAAATAGATCACCAAGGTTAGAGTTTTAGTCAAAGTAGGATTATAATAAAGAAAAAAGTTGGGGTTTTCAGGTTTTTAAGCCTTTGTAAGTTTAAAAGGATGTGACGTACAGTAGTGCTTAACTTAAATCAGTTTTTAGAATACATTGTTTTAATTTGAAAATGCAATGACCTCTACAGTATTTTCTATTATAGAATTTTATTATTTATTATTTATTATTTTCAACTATATCAAATGATCTAAAATGGTTGGAGTCTGATGCCATAATTACATGTTTGTAAAGCGAGATTAGTTTTTTTTATTTTTAAATGTTTTTATTTATTCCTTTTATTTTATTTTTTAAATTTTTTCTATGTGCACCGCTTTCCTGTACTTAGCAGTTTATATATACTTTTAGTATAAATTTACAAGTTTATAATGCAAATCCTCGAATTTCATTGGCTATTGCAGGAGTTTATAATTGGTGATATAAACCTCTGGGATAAACCAATGAAAGTCATTCTTTTAAAAAAAATGACCAATGACAAAATGCGTAGTATAGCACGAACAATGATCATTAGAGCCAGCGTTTGTTCTGTTAAGCAACAATGGCGCCGAAATTACAACGGAGTGGGCAAATGAAAGAAGAAATTGAACATTTAGGCAAAGCAATACGTTCTACAGAAAACAAAAACGGCTACAAAATGGTTAGAATGGAAATTATTAATGGTAAGAGCGTTAAATTGTTTATCTGTGTTCGTTTAAAACGAAATAACTGGAAACAAAACACATTTCAAAATTACGCTTGCTGTTGACAAGATTTCGTGATGTAAACTATATGCTAAATTAAATGTTTCTTTCAACTTTTTGTCACTTTTACAAATCAAATGAGTGGATATATATTGTTTCAATATTGTACATGAAAATCCATGCTAAATTATGCAAGAAAACTTTACTTTTCCATCAGTTACTGTACGGGCCAAGGAGATGTCCGAAATGACGGTTAAACGGGACTTTGTTGTTGGCAGTTAAAAAATGTATTGAACGAGCCTCAAAGAATATGTTATGGTCGAGAATTTATTTAACTTTTGCTGGTAAATTTATACTAAAACAATTAGACAACTCGCCCTCGTTTTCTATGAGCGATAGTCAACTCGGCTTCGCCTTGTTGACTATTCGCTCATAGAAAACTCGGGCTCGTTGTCTAATTGTTAATTAGACTTTACTTTATTATAATTATTTATTTATTTTATTTATTTTATTTGCTTTGCCATACTCAAACAATACGTACAGACATCGACAAAAACAACTGGCAGGGCAACCGCAACAGCTTACGCCAATTACTGCGGTCCCTAAAGATTACAACAAATACAACTACAGTACACCAGATAATTACAAACATTAAGCTAAAAACAACACGATATCGCGATTTAGTTAAATCACGAGCTTTGTTGCATTTGATGCATATCGATCGATTTCCATGTTCGTGGATCATCAGCATTAAAACAGTGTTCTAGTGCTAAATTATAGTAATTATATAGTCCTTTTTAAAGTTTTTTAAAGTTATACATTTAATTGTTAAGTTCCTTGGCAATACGTTCCAGATTCTAGTTGTCCTAATTAAAACGATTTCTGATACGTAGATGTTCTACATTTTATTGTCTGAAATTGTAAACAGTTTGGGTTTGCTGATCGTGTAGGTCTATTTGAATTTTGAGGTTCTGGTAGTATGTCACTGCTTAAGTTAATTACAAAATAATGTTAAATATAATACCCGTTTAAAATGATGGATAGCCAAGATCGGTTGCAGAGCCCAGATAGCGTTTGCTGTACACTCCATTCTCTTTCACCCCAGTGCAAAACCATTTCACGAAATTGTCCTGAATCGGCGAATTCTTCCTTTATCACATTCGTCAGACGTCCATGCTAAACATGGCTTCGTTTTCGCTATCTAAAAGTTGTAAATAAATGAATAGATAACAACAACAACAACAACAACAACAACAACAACAACAACAACAACAACAACAACAACAACAACAACAACAATAACAATAACAATAACAATAACAATAACAATAACAATAACAATAACAATAACAATAACAATAACAATAACAATAACAATAACAATAATAGAAGCTTTAATCAAACAGGCTCACTAAGTAATACAGTACTACAATAATAACAACAGACCACAATACATTACAGACAGTAAAAGATGAGTTTGATAAGGGGCTAGCGAACGGAGACGAGGTCCCAACTAGGCCAACCCCGTACATAAATCAATAAATTCAAGACAATACACATAATGGTCCACTATTTACTACTATACAGAATGCGCCATGATCCGCACCTGACGCTGAACTCAGCCCCCTACCCCTGAAATCAAAACGATTTAGATGAATCTATATAGTCTTAAAACATTCCAACGTTTAATTATACTTGTCGTGTTTTGCAAACATTGTTGGTCTTCTATACTACCATTTTAGAAATGTTCTACTGCACCCTGTATATGTTTAAAGTGCTTATAAATCCAAATATGATATTACTCTTTATTATATATTCAAACTTTATTCTCGTTCGTGATTGGCCAAAACGCCCCCGCTAATTCTCCGTATCTGGAAGCTGATCGAACTTCGATCCAAAACAAGGTATTATTGCACGCTGTCGAACCCAAGCCCCCAGCGCGGTCGGCAGCTTGCTAAAAATCCCGCCAAAACTAAATATTTTTGAAGAGTAAACAAAATGGCTTTTAACCGGTTTCCATCGTTAAACGAAGAAGAAATTTCGACGTTGCTCTCAGAGAAAGATAGTAAAAGCAGGAAGAGTATAGTTTTTGAATATATAAAACAATTATTGGATTCGGTTTTGGCATGATATCGAAATTAACAAGGCCTCGGTGTGGATAACACAAACCTATCATGCTCAAACTCATTCAATAATTGTTTAATATGGATTCTATTTAATGTGTATAGTTGAATGCCAAAATATTTTTTGATTTGAATTTTATTTGTTGTTATATTGAGGTTTGTATTTCCAAAATGGTAATGAGAATGACGTCTATGTATAGGATAATGGCCGAGCTCCGAGGTCTTCTTAAAAATAATGCGCCGAGCGCGTATCCAATTTAATGCTTTCTAGAACAGTAGGTCATTATTGGGGTAATTGAGGCGGAATAGGAGGTTATTATTAAGCATTAAAACACGATCAAGTCGGTTTTCTTTGTTCTTTGCAGGTTTATATATGGCTAATAAACCTATCAAGAACAATAGAAGATTTTGAAAGCAGGCGGCGGCTTTTGAATTGTCTCGGGGGAAAATGGGGTTTATGGGCTGATTAGCTGATTTACATCTGCGGTCGGGACTGTATATATAATCCCGGGGATTATATATATAATCCCTATGAATTGATAATTGCCCAATTCATAGGGTGCCTGCTACAACTATCTCGTATGGTAACGCCGGTAGCGCCCACATACGAGAAGGAGAGCAAGGGTTTGCTTTTCGCTCACGTAATTTACGAGAGGAAGGCAAACCAATGAAAATCATCAAAATCTGCTGGTTGAGTCAGCACTTTATTCCACTGAACGTTGAGCATAAAATGTGGGATTGATACTGCATCAATACGCATGCCCAATGCTATAATGATATGTGGTACTAATTATTCATCTGACTAATTATTCAAACAAGCTTGTAGAAGTCTGTGTATGTGTTCAATGAACCATTACGTACTTCTCAAGTTTGTTTAATAAACTGCTTTGGAGTCTTATTATTTCATAAAATATCGTTAACATTCGACAGAACAATGTCCTTCGACACTCGGTAAAGGCTATTTTTTTAGAAAACCTTCTTCAATTGTGTTTTAAGTAGGTTAAAAACCTCGAACCTCGGCTTTAAGTATAGGTTAAAAACCGAGAACCGAGGCTTTAAGCCAGATATAACCCGAGGGGCCTGCGCCTGCGGCCCCTCGGGTTATATCTGGCTTAAAGCCTCGGTTCTCGGTTTTTAACCTATACTTAAAGCCTCGGTTCTCGGTTTTTAACCTATACTTAAAGCCGAGGTTCGAGGTTTTTAACCTACTTAAAACACAATTGAAGAAGGTTTTCTAAAAAAATAGCCTTTACCGAGTGCACATTTTATGCTCAACGTTCAGTGGAATAAAGTGCTGACTCAACCAGCAGATTTTGATGATTTTCATTGGTTTGCCTTCCTCTCGTAAATTACGTGAGCGAAAAGCAAACCCTTGCTCTCCTTCTCGTATGTGGGCGCTACCGCCCTATGAATTGGGTAATTATCAATTCATAGGGATTATATATATAATCCCTGGGATTATATATATAGTCCCGACCGCAGATGTAAATCAGCTAATCAGCCCATAAACCCCATTTTCCCCCGAGACAATTCAAAAGCCGCCGCCTGCTTTCAAAATCTTCTATTGTTCTTGTTAGGTTTATTAGCCATATATAAACCTGCAAAGAACAAAGAAAACCGACTTGATCGCGTTTTAATTGAGTTTATAAACACTTTAACCCTTTATCGCCCAACGATGTCTTTAGTATTTTACTCTGGCTAACGCCAGACGATTTTACTCGTCAATGGAGTGGCTACTGGGCGATAAAGGGTTAATAGACTATCTTAATTTATTATCGAGTCGGTTTTCTTTGTTCTTTCGAGGTCTTTATATCGCATAAAGCCCTTGAATACTAATTAGATAAGAAATGAAGGAAAAAACTAGGAAAATCTTTGTCCAAGGTAGAAAAAAACAACAAACTTTGTTGGAAAACCTCCTCGATAATAAATTAAGTCAGATAAATCCCTCGAACGTCGGGATTTATGCGATATAAAGCCCTCGGACGCTTCGCGTCCTCGGGTCTTCATATAGCATAAATCCCTCCTTCTCGGGATTTATCTATTACTTAGTTAACCCTTTATCGCCCAACGATGTCTTTAGTATTTTACCCTGGCTAACGCCAGACGATTTTACTCGTCAATGGAGTGGCTACTGGGCGATAAAGGGTCAATACACAGTTTTAAGAAGAACATGAAAAAGCAAATGTTTAATGAATTCTTAGTTTCTTAGACATTCCAGCAAGCCGCGTTTTATATCAATTTTTAGAAGTATCATAATTCTGTTCATATTTTAGATATCATATTTATAGAATACTGTATGTAGTATTATTAACTAAATTTTTGCGTTTTATTACGTATACGAATGTAATTAGTTGTTGAAAAGCCCTTTGGGGAACTCCTAATAAAATATGTATGTACTATGACTATCTTGGTTAACCCTTTATCGCCCAACGATGTCTTTAGTATTTTACCCTGGCTAACGCCAGGCGATTTTACTCGTCAATGGAGTGGCTACTGGGCGATAAAGGGTTAATAGACTATCTTGGTTAACCCTTTATCGCCCAACGATATCTTTAGTATTTTACTCTGGCGAACGCCAGACGATCTTACTCGTCAATGGAGTGGCTACTGGGCGATAAAGGGTTTAACACCGCCCTTTTAAAATAACATACAGGCAGAGTAAATTACGATTTTTAAAGGTCTTAAAAGCCATTTTAATATGTAAACAAAAACAACGCTATATATGCCTCAAACATATATGCGCAATGGCAAGTTTTGATTTAACTAATTTCAATATTTACATCACTCTATCAGCGCAATAAGTATTATTTGAGATATAGGTATATGTCGGTATCCTTAAAGTGCCACTAATCCCAAAATTTTTTTTTGCAAATCTAAAAGCCCTTGTTGAGTGGGTTAGTCCAGTGAATAAATTACTGGTATTGGACATTTCTTTGGTCTTCTGTAGACCACCAAAGTTGCAAAAATTGGCATATGCATGTCCCATGGCGGAGAAAGAAAGGGGATGGGTATATTCCTGGTGTGACGTCAGACAAGCCAAACGAGGAACTCATTTGAGCTCTGTCTGCTGAATGCATAGAATTTTTACATTGAGTTAGTAGGGAAAATGAACTTTCAACCCAAAAAATTCTATGTATTCACCAGACAGAGCTCAAAGGAGTTCCTTGTTTGACTTGTCTGACGTAACACCAGGAATATATCCATTCCCTTTCCTACCCTGCCATGGGACATGCAGATGCGACTTTGGTCGTCTACAGAAGATCAACGAAACGTCCAATACCAATAATTTATTAACTGCCCTAATCCACTCAATAAGGGCTCTGAGATTTGCGAGAAACATTTTTTGGGGTTAGTTGCACTTTAAAGTGCACATGTAACGAAAATTAAATTGTCTTATTTGAAAGAACACTTAAAATGATAGAGTAACATCTTTTGCAGTTTTTCGTTTCCTTGCTTCGTTGTTGAGATATTTCAGTTTGTTTGATATGTAAAGTAAACAACTTGACGTCACATGTGCATAATGAGTTATCAGAGGTTATATATATATAAATATATAGTATAAGTTGGCTTACCTCAAAATGTTGAGTGTTACAAATGTCAGTTTCACGCGGGGCGATCTTCAGGCAACTGGATAATTTAAATGCCGCTTGAATGGTTTTGGTCAATGGAGGTGGGCGTGTGGGCGGTAAAAGAGTGAATGCATCCCTCAAATGGTTTTGGCCGAAAGGTGGGCGTGTGGGCGGTGGGTTCCTCAAATTCCTTTCCTTGTTTTGATTCTTGTTTAGATTGTTGATATTAAATTTATTTTTATGCCTGCATGTCGAAATGATTTCTGATCTTTTATTGAGTAAAAAGTGTTTGTCTGCTTTCATGATACAAAGTTTCTCTTTCAAACATAAATTGCATCCGCCTGATCCTCCTGAGTAGGGAGCCGCGCGTTTTAAAATAGACCAGGCTTATGTTAAATTTTGTTTCTTTTCTTTTAAATCCCAGACGTGTTTCGAAAGTTCGGTTTCGTTTGAATAAGTTTTGTTTTGGAAAGATTTAGTGTGATTTCTGTATCGCTCTTTAAAATTGTTTGCTGTCATGCCAATGTAGTGTTTGGTGTTGTTTATGTCGCTTGTGGAAACAGTTGCTTTGGGATAAAAGTAAGTGCCCACTTCATGGACAGTGCATGACAAATATATAGCATAGTATATTAGCGTCTTTCCTGTTTTCATTGTCTCACGACGGAAATCAATAAATGCATGACAATAATCAGTACATAGTTTCTTGCTTATTTTTCTAAACTGCGTTTGGTTCGAGTTAGTGTTATTGTTTATTGGAGACTTGGACTCCAACGTCCAAGTTCTCAGTATCTAATTTATTCCTCAACCAGTTGCAAGAGAAGCGGTCTCCTCGAAATTCATACACACAAGGAATTTCCAAGCCATATCCAATTAAGCACTCGACGTCGTTCAGTAATAAACTTAATTTAAATTGTTCTTCGCATAGACATCAAACAATCAGGATTTGTTTGCATGATATTTTAAATATAATTTTTGTTAGCATATACCTCGCAGGTGAATAGTGCTTTTCAAGCAATCTGATTGGTTCCTCTAGCTCGGGATATCCTGCACTATTCACCTGTGGGCAAAACAAAATGGCGGACAGTTTTGCTTTGTTTACCAAAGCAGGAGATTTTGTTGATAAACAAGGCTGATGTAGTAGGATAACGAGAAAAGTCAACAAAATTAAGTAGAAGAGTGTCCACAGGTATGTTTCTTTACAATTTTCTAGCCATTAATATATTCAAAAGTTGTAAAAACTGTTTTGTCGACAAATATCGAGTACGCCAAGTGCCCAAGTTGCTAGCGGCCGTGTGTTGTATAAAATACCGAAAAATATAAGAATGTTAAACTTGCCATTTCATTTATGAGGTATATGCTAAAACAATTATTCACCTCAGTGTCGGTGAATAGTGTGGATATCCAGCACTATTCACCTCCACTTCGGTGAATAATTGTTAATTATTCATGTTATTGTTAAACACATTTGTATTACGAATATCGTTTATTGGTTTCTATATTAGTTTAATAATGGGAAAAATTAGCATCCGGGGGTGGGGGGTACGGGAATGGGTGCGAGATCGACAGGAGGCCTGGGTACGAGAACTTCTATTGAGCGGACACCTCTATTAAGTGGACACTAACCAATTCCCCGAGGGTGTCCACTTACTACAGGTTTGACTGTACTTTAGTTCATTCATGATATAGAAGATATCCGTCGTTATGTAACGAGAAATAGTACTCTACTTCTAGACATAGTTTTAATGCAATATAGTAGGATATTTAGACTACGTTTACACTAGAGCAAAAGTATCCGGATTCACAGTGTTTTTCATCCTCATGGGAATAGAA
Organism: Corallium rubrum; assembly: GCA_964035015.1. NCBI lineage: Eukaryota > Metazoa > Cnidaria > Anthozoa > Scleralcyonacea > Coralliidae > Corallium > Corallium rubrum. The sequence continues at coordinate 10,902,247 of OZ036001.1, forward strand.
AACAATGTGAATCCGGAAACTTTTGCTCTAGTGTAAACGGGATCTTAATATGCAAGGTAACTAAACTATATATATTAACCGCTGCACATCAATGGGAATCGACGCCGATGAGTGAACTACAGTAGTTAAAGTTAAAGTTATAGAATCGTTTCAGAATTTAGAAATAAGGAATATAACATAAACCCCCCCAATAAATTGAATCTTACCTTCTACTGCATGGAAATTTGTCCGACGTAAAGATTACTTTGACATCCTAAACAGCTCAGTAAATCAGTTGTTTGCCTTTATGTAAACGAAAGCTTCGTTTAATTATATTAATGATCATAAAATACACTGTAATTATTGTGCCTCGGTTCTGTTGTACACCTAGAATGCATCGTCAAACGATATGTTAATTTTAAGGCGTTTATACAAGTAATAATCCAGATATCCAATTTACAAATCCATTAATATAGTTGAGGGAATATATGGCCATTATATTGAAGCACGTGTAGCGTTTAATAACCTTGTGACAATACCTGTTAGTTTTTCACTATACCTGCTGACCTGACGAAAATAAACAAGTCAGAACAAAGACATATTGGTCACCCTCGAGAATTTTTCGGATGAAATACAAAACAGTAAAAACGCGAAAAAATAAAATTATTTTAATTTTCTATGATTCAACTATCTTGTGTTCACCATTAGTACTGCAATGCCCGCAAGAGATAGATCGAAACGTACGCAAAGAATCATTTTTTTGAGTTTCTTTTGTTTTCTGTTGCGGAAGAACAAAGAACTTGTTTTCTTACTGGTAAATTTAATATGAAATGCTAACAGTTTAAAGGTTTGTCAATGATTTTGAAATAAAGTCGAAATATCGTAGTTTTCCGTGTATATATATATATATATATATAAAGCATGAAGTATATAATGAAGTATATAGTTACCTTAAAGTCTTCGCTACCAGAGGTTTCACCCCAAACGGGATCATGATCTCGTTTAGGGTGAAACCTCTGGTAGCGAAGACTTTAAGGTAACTATACTTCATGCTTTATATTTTGCTCTATCAAAATGGTATTGAGCACCCTCTAACATTTCGTGAACCAAAACTCACTTGATCAAAACAAAATTTAAAACGTCAGTATTTCGTTATTAAAACTATTCTCGGCAGTTTCAGCCACCTTTCGACTTTGTTTAGAACAAACTTTAGTGTAACAACTCAGTCCGACAAGTGTTTTTCTATCACATCCGGTTCAACATGACAACATAGCAGGCGTTCTAATTTCCTTTTATATAAGCTATAAATACAGTAAACAGTCGTTTCAAACTGCACGAAATTTTGAAATTTGTTTTCTACTAAATATTAAAGAACTTTTTATTTGACTTGATACTTGAAATTCGTTCTTATTTCACAAACAAAACGATCAAGCTCTATTGTAAAAAAAGTGCCAAACAAGGACAACACCAAAATCTGGTTTTCTAACCAATAAAGCTGTCAAGACACCGATGACTGTAAAATGAATGTAATTAAATAAAAAACGACTACAAATATATTTTTTTTATTGAAGTTGAAATAATTGGCATCTAACCATGAATGTCAATGACGGGTGTTATATACTGTATTCGATCATAAATATTATTCCAGTTTTCCATGCTCGAATAACTTCTTTCGCAAGTAAGTTAGTTCACTTTGCATGTCAGGGCAACCAATGTTCAACGGAACTTAACTTTTTTATAGAAATTAAGTTTTACCTTGAAAACGTGGACAGTTATTTAAACTTACTAGTTAACGCGAACCCAAGTCAAATACATGCCGAAACGTATATCCGTAATTTTTATAAGAGTTGCTCTGCCAAAGTTGGTCAATCTACAAAGAGTTGGTCAAGCAAAACTTGATTGCATATAATCCAAGATATTTACACGTCTGAAATAGTCAACCACTGACTTTCATCATTCAGTTCTGCAGGCTCAGGTTTTGGTTGGTATGTAACCGCGAGTGTTCTCTTGCAACCAGGTCGGCATGAGACAGTCGGACTCTCGTCTAAACTTGACGAATTGCGTGGAAGAATGCTAACCGATGGATCATTGGCGAATATTTCTCCTTCGTAAAACTGTAAATGGATAAAAAAGACATTGAGTTACATAACCTATTGATAACCCCAGTCCAAAATCACTGAGGTATATGTTTGGTCGGCAATTGTACTGCAGTAGGTTACATACTATTATTAAACTCTAATCATTCGTCACGAGTATTCTTTTCGTCGTAGCCGTGTTTCAAGATTTTCTATATATTTCTAACATGAAGTATCTCATGATTGCCCGGTTGCATTTCCGGTTGAATATAACAGAAAATGGAAGCGAAACATGCAAAATTTAAAGAAATATTAGATCTTTATATTCTCGTTCGTTCGTTCGTTCGTTCGTTCGTTCGTTCGTTCGTTCGTTCGTTCGTTCGTTCGTTCGTTCGTTCGTTCGTTCGTTCGTTCGTTCGTCCGTCCGTTCGTTCGTCCGTCCGTCCGTCCGTCCGTCCGTCCCTTCGTCCCTTCGTCCCTTCGTCCCTTCGTCCCTTCGTCCCTTCCTTCCTTCCTCCCTTCCTTCCTTCCTCCCTTCCTTCCTTCCTCCCTTCCTTCCTTCCTTCCTTCCTTCCTTCCTTCCTTCCTTCCTTCCTTCCTTCCTTCCTTCCTTCCTTCCTTCCTTCCTTCCTTCCTTCGTGCAGACTCAATAAAAAGCGACGTTTTTTATACCAAACAAGACAACACTCTAAAGAACGGCACAGTGTCTGGTTAATTGAACAATTAACGTGTATATTTATTAAATTAATTTAAATTTAATATAAATAAGTTTTGTGGAAACACCACGTAAAATATTTATTTTCTAAGCTTTCGGCCTGTTGACTCTGGCCTTCATCAGATCAATAACAACAAGCTGTTGACTCACGTCATTTATAAGCTAAGTAACTGATCAATAAAATCACGTAAGAATACAATGGCGTATCACGTTAGTTTTATTAATTAGAAAACAAAATCAAGAATGTCCTCCGAATAGGGCACACCACGTGCTGTTTAATGGCCGTCCCTCTCAATAGATTCCCTTATTCTTCGCGTGAAGTATTTATTGCTGGTCACTGGCTAAGAGTGACGACTGTTCCCATTAATTAATAAAATTAACGAATTAATTAATTTCATAAAATTAATAATTTTAGTTTACCATGCTTTCCGCCTTGCTCTTCTGAAATGACACTCTTAGTGGCACCATTGGATTTTCTTTCACTTTGTTTCTCTTCTTAAGCACTCTCCTCACACGTCTAAACAGAAATAAAATAAGCGATAATTATACCCAGCGCGTATACAAATGCATGGATTTCTTTTTAGCATAACGTTTCTGTTACTCATGAATGAAAAGATCTATAACAAAACATAGTTTGTAGAAAATATACATGGTTTGGAAACCCGGCAAACTTCAAAGCGGTTAACAACGATTCACGTTGAAAGGTACATGAAGGTGCAGAATCTTTTGTTTTAGGTTTATTAATATTTAAACAGGACGGTTGAGTGATTGAACCCAAACGTTGCTATTGGATGATTGCTTCATTGTACATCTCAAACTCATTAACAATTCATGAGGAACACACAAAAGAAATCAGTACCGTGTCGGTGGTTTGGATATCGGAGGAAGAAATTACATAAATTAAGCAAAGTTTCATCTCGAGTTTCTCTTAAAATACTGATTTGTTTGAGATGCTATATCATACACTCGGAGGAGTGTTTCATCAGGAAATCCAAACACCTCGAAGTTTGTTCAAAAACCTCGGCTTCGCCTCGGTGTTTGGATATCCTGATGAAACACTCCTCCTCGTGTATGATATATTACATAAAACACAATATGTTCAGTAACCGTGAAAGTGCAAAAATTTCCATAAACCTGAACAAAAACATAAAACAATGACTTTTGTGAGCTTCCAAACCATGTATATTTTCTATTAATTATGAACAAAATTAATAATACTCTGTGGGACACATTAACAAAATATTGGTTACTTTAATAAACAATTCTACGACATAAATACCTTTGACAAAAAAAAGCGAGAATAGCCATGGCAATAATGAATGCTATTAAGACAATTCCTCCCACAATGTAAGCTAAAGTCATGGTTCTTCCTTCTGAGCACAGAAAAATTAAATAGTTTGGAAGGATTAGAGCGTGTGTTAGTTGATGTTTGTGTGTGGCATGTGTGTGTGGTGAATACACTGTAAGAAATTGAAATGCAATTTGTGTAATTATACCTGTTCTTGCTGCTAAAGGAGTTGTTTCAGTCGAACAGTTTTCGCGACTTTCACCAGCACAGCTGCAATAGTTAGAAAAACAGTGCTGATACCACTCAGAGACTGCACCAGGGAGTGTTTAAAGATAAATAAATTGGTTCTTACCCTGTCGTATTTACTTTAACGGTAGGTTTGGTTGAAATCATTTCAAATGGACACGATTCTAAAAAATAATAGCATACATTTGAAACATGATTTTGGTTAATTGTGGAATTTTCTTTCTGTACTGCACTGCGCACTCCAATCAAATTCACTCCGCTGCATGTACCTCCACTCCACTTCATTATAATCCACTTCACTTCATTTCACTTCACTTCACTTCACTTCACTCCACCCCACTCCACTTCACTTCACTTCACTTCACTTCACTTCACTCCACTCCACTCCACTCCACCCCACCCCACTCCACTTCATTCCACTCCACTTCACTTCATTATAATCTACTTCACTTCACTCCACTTTATTTTATTTCACTCCATACTCCACTTCACTCCATTCCACTCCACTTCATTCTACTTCAGTCCACCGTACCGCACCGCATCGCACCGTACTGTCCAACATATTATTATTATAATTAATTTTGATTAAAGTACCTTTAAAATGCAGCTTGTCTTCACACACACTGGCGCATAATCTTCCATCTGGCCTAGCCAAACAGAGACCACTACAATTTCCATTATTCTCAAAGCATGCATTTCTTCCTAAGCATTTTAATAAAAATAAAATAAAATAAAATTTCGGAAATTTGTAAGACATCTGAAATCTGCCGCTACTTTTGGGGGACCGCTACTTTCTGGGGGGCGTCTACTTTTTTTTTTGGGGGGGGGCTACTTTGGGGGGAGGGGCGCTACTTTCGGGGGGGGGCGCTACTTTCGGGATTCTACGGTATACAATCTAAAAAAAATTGTAAAAATTACATCGTCCCCTTTACCTGTAGAGTTCCTTCGTAAAATAACAATAATGCCAATAGGATTTGTCAGTCTATTCTGAAAGAAGATCTGTTCTGAACCATTATTTTTATGCGCGCGGAGTACAGCGTCTTTTCTTGGGTCGGTCCAGTAAATATAGGAACCGTACAATGCCAGACCAGATGAATAAACACCCTAGAATAACACAAATGAATTGTCCAAATTGTCATCATATTAAATTATTAGTGGGTATTTTTTGTTATCAAGGTCAAAGTTACCATGCGAGTCAGAGCACCTTTCCGACCTACGCAGGCTTCGGGGGAAAGTGGGCTCTGCCAACAAACTCGATCTTCACCCCAAGTTTGGGGCGAGTCAGTCAGGTTTTGAACTGGTCAAACAAGTTCTAGTTTATGAGCACTGCAAGCTGGAGAATAGCAAGTAACGCGTTAGAACCCAAAATAGTATCTTGGCAACCGTTCACGCATGCTCAAAAAGAAATATCGAGTTTGTTGGCAGAGCCCACTTTCCCCCGAAGCCTGCGTAGGTCGGAAAGGGGCTCTGACTTGCAGGGTAGGTCAAAGTATATATATGTATCACATTTTTTTTTACATTAAGGTCCAATCTTATTTGATTAAAGTGCCAGTGCCAATGTCACCCCAGTTTTTTTTAGGGTTGCATTTGAAAGAACACTTGAAATGACAACGTAGCATCTTTCTTAGCATTTCGCTTCCTTGCTTCATTATTGAGATATTCAGGTTTGTTTAATATGCAAATGTTATACTTATGACATCACACTGCATAACGACTTTTTGAAATAGCATCAATTTTAGGATAGTCCAAATATTTTACACACAGCTACACACGTTTAGTGACCAGTCATGGCTACATACATGCAAGCGCAAATTTTTATTAAGTACTTTCGACAAGCACTATCAAAGAAAATCATACTTTTCTAAAAAGTCATTATGCAGTATGATGTCATATGTATGACATTTGCATATCAACCAAACCTGAATATCTCAAAAATGAAGCAAGGAAACGAAATTCTACGAAAGATGTTACGTTGTCATTTTAAGTATTCTTTCAAATGCAATCATAAAAAACTGGGGTGGAATTTCGCTGCATCAGCACTCATCCTCGTTCCCAGGGCCTCCTCGATACACTGGGAAATCGGAGGCCCTGGTCAGATGAAAACGATTGAAGCGTGTGATTGGCTGGACGAAGGTTGTCTAAAACAGGAAGTGGGCCAAATATATTTTCAACTGTCAAACAACGATGAATAGAGTGAAGATTATCGCTCAGATAACACCGAAAAAGTCTACAAATAAAGCCAACAAAGTAGGATTCTTAAAGCGAATTGGAACTGCGATGAGTTTCATCATTTAACTCTCAAAATCGAACGATTTTAGACATAGCGTGACTCGGTGACTCATTCGTCGGCGACGGCAAATTATATTCGTAAATAACCTACGTTTGAAAAGCATTTTGGTAAGCGAAATTGTGCTATTTTGTCCAGCGGGAAGAACAGTAAACACCAAACCTTTCGGACGTCATAACAAGGCAACTTTTCTTGAAATAGCTGAGTGTATCTCGTTTGTTTCATTATATTATGTCCATTGTCGCACCCAGGGCGATGTGATATATTCAATTTACTCAATGTCCTAGAATCTAGGACATCCGGTTTTCATCTGACCAGGGCCTCCAATTTCCCAGTGGACCGAGGAGGCCCTGGGAACGAGGATGCATTGGCACTTTAACATCAATCTTTTTTTTTAGACAATTCTAAATATAAGTCCTATTTGTTACCTTGATAAGGACGACACGTCTCTTGCCAGCAAAGTTACATCTTTCAATAGTATGATAAAACGAATCAGCCCAGTACAAGAACTCTTCGTCAACATCAATTGTAAGTCCAGTTGGGCTGTGTATGTTCATACTAATAATAACAGTGCGTGATCTTCCGTCCAAATAGGATCGTTCAATACGAGTTTGGTTACCACAATCAGCCCAAAACAGAAATCTAAAAAAAATTACTTGTTCGTAAAAATAAATATTTATTTTTTTTCGGACCGTATTTTACCAAATCCTGCTTTCTGATTGGCTAACGAGCGGTCCGTATGAGCCCGAACAGACCGCTCGAAATTTTTTTTAAATGTGTTTTATAGGCCGTAAAATATTCTAAAAACGTTTGAAAATAAACTTAAACGAAATCAAAAATATTGAAATCGAGTTTTTCATCCGTGAAAGAGACCTAAAATCTAATTTCCTTTTTCGAAAGAAACAGCAGAAACTTCCCTTTTTTATTCACTCTAAACACTGATGAAGACCAAAAGAACCAAGCGAAGATAATTAAAAAAAATAAATTGTTATTTACCGTTTTGGTCGGTCCGTATAGAGAAATATTTCCCTCGGTCTCAAAAACGACCCTCGACCAGCGACATGTTTTCTGTATTGTCTATTTATTGTTAGTAGATGTTCAGAAATCTTTGCTATTATCAAACATATAATTTGTTTTATTTTTGGTTTGATCATTATATACACGTGACGTCAAAATGTTTAATTTCCACATCAAATAACCTGAAACATTTCAAAAACGAAGCAAGGAAACGATGTTACTTTGCCATTTTTTAAGTGTTCTTTCAAACAGGACAAACTTAAATTTCCTTCATATTAAGGACTAACAGCATTAAAGTGTATATAAAATGAAAATTAAGTTTGTCCAATTTGAAAGAACTCTTGATATTGTAAAGTAACATCTTCTACAGTTTTTCCATTCATTTCCTTCATTCTTGAGATATTACTATTTGTTTGATATGTAAATGAGCACACTGCATACGTCACATTGTGTAATGAGTTGTTGGAAAATTAGGAATATTGTTGAGTTATCAAACAAAGTCACACGAAACTGGGCAGGCAGGTGTATTTGTCTCATGACTTTAAAGAAACACAGGTTCAAGCGATTTAACAGATTAATATCAATGATATGCACGATTTCTCAGTAACTCATTATACAATGTGACGAATGCAGTGTGATCATTTACATATCAAACAAATAGTAAGATCTCAAGAACGAAGTAAGATATGGAAAAACTGTAGAAGATGTTACTATCTCAAACTCATTAATAATTCATGAGATAATCAGCCAATTACAATAGTCCATTCAATCACCTGATTGACGTTGGATACGCCAGGAAAGCCCAGGATATTAGATGAAAACCGGTGTTCATCTAATTCTTAAGATCTTAATTATCGATGCAAAATAAACAAGTTGCTGTATGAATAAATTTTACACACACTCAGGAATAAAATCTCTTGAGGGTTTATTTTAATTGTATTTTGTAATTGAAATCGCTCGATTGAGATGCCATATCAACAACTCGTTTATCGTGTCTCATCAGGGGAATCCAAACACTCGAAAACAATTCATCATGTTTTCTCGTGTTTGGATCCCCTGATGAAACACTCAAACTCGTTGTTGATATATTACTTAAAATATCAAGAGTTCTTTCAAATTAAAAAAACTTAAATTTCATTTCATATACACTTTAAACATACCCTTTCGGTGGATAAACAGCAAGGCCACATGGTTTCTCCAGGTCCTCGAATACAAGTATTGCACGGTTGGTACTATTTAACTTCAATATCTCGATTGTCTTTTGCGCAGAATCAGTCCAAAGCAAGTTTCCACCAATCCAGTCCACGACTAAGGCATTCATGGAAGACAAATTTGTTTTTATAACGTGTTTCAGATCTATGGAAATATACGAAAAAAGAGAATTGTACAAATTTCCACGACACTCGTATGAACCAGACTTACCTCGCGCTTCACTAGCGGCTACAGAAATACAGTAATACACAACCAACTACACGCGTGAAAATCTCGCAAGTTGTTACAGCATTGTTGCCTGAACAATGCTGTAACAACTTGCAACAAGGCTGTAACAACTTGTTGACATATGTTTCATGTTTCATTTTTGTCCATCATTGTTTCAACACGTTGTTACTGCTTGACGGAACAACAACCGTTGTTCACGCATGTTGTAACAACCAAAGAACGTGTTGATACATCAGCTATGTTCACCATTGTTGTAACATTGTTGTTCATCGTTGTTATTTCGTCATGCTGTTACAACATGTTGTATAATGTGCTAACAGCGTTGTTGGCTATAAAAATGTGCTGTTGGAACAACTTGTTCATGACTGTTGATATATCCGTGAACAAGTTGTTCGAACCATAAGTGAACAACTTGTTGACAACTTGTTCACGGCGAGCAGCACAACATTGTTCACGGCGAGCAGCACAACATTGTTCACGGCGAGCAGCACAACATTGTTCACGCCTGTTGACAACCATGAACAAGTTGTGCGTTTTTACGCGTGTACAGAATTCGAAGAGGAAGTGAGAATTAGGTATTTCCATTTTGACTGTTAAAATATTTTTTCTATTTACAGAGATTTTTTTACTGATTTTTCAACGAGGGATTATTTAAGAAGCTCGGACAAAGTATTCGTTAGCTTTCCTCTCACCTGAACCATTTGTGAAAGCGGAATGTATTCCTTTTGTATCTGTCCAATAAACACGCTCTTCAATCACATCAAAGCCTAAAGCAATAGCATTGTTAACGTGCTTGAAAGCCAACGGAAAGGCAGTAAAATCACTTGTATCCAAAGATATTCTGTTAAAGGTATCGCCAGTAGAAAATAATATTGACCTTTGAGGACCTAGCAGAAAAACAACAAAAACAACAAAGCCTACCTTAAAAGTGAATTTTATGATCATGGTGAAATACTTAAAGTGCACATGAAACGAAAATTAAGTCAGTCTTATTTGAAAGAACACTTAAAATGGTAGAGTAACATCTTTTGAAGTTTTTCGTTTCCTTGCTTCGTTCTTGAGATATTTCAATTTAATAATTGTCAGTTGTTTGCTGTACAAGCTGTGTTAGTTAGTAATACTCAGAAAAACTCTGAGCTCTGAGCGGGACTCGAACCCACAAGTTAATTTTTAGTCAAGTTAATTAGTCAGTTTAATTAGTCAGTTTACTTTTTAGAAAAAAGTTAATTAGTCAGTTTAATTAGTCAGTTTACTTTTTAGAAAAAGTTAATTAGTCAGTTTAATTAGTCAGTTTAAATTGTCAGTCAAGTTAATTAGTCGTTTGCTCGGTCTGTACGGGAAAGTATTTGCCCTCGGTTTTATCGCACAAACCTCGCTCCTTCGTCGCTCGGTCTGTACGAAAACCTCAGGCAAATACTTTCCCGTTCAGACCTCGCACTCGGTTAGTAAGTCTTTAATACATATTTCTTACTCGTCTCGCAACTTTTTCCATCGTTTAGTAGGTTCACACCAACGGGACAAGCACAAGTTATTCTTTTGGGATTGTTTAAGCAAAAATGACTACATCCACCATTCATCTGTTCACAAGCACTTGCTAACACTAGAAATATATAGATAAGACTGAATTCTAAAGCTTTATATTTAATACCTCATTTAAAAAAACTCATTAATAATTCATGAGGAAAACACAAAGAAAATCAGTACCATATGTTACAGGTAAGAAATCCTCCTGATTTACATAAACTTTAGTTTAGTTTTCTCGGTTTTGACAACGTTGTTTTTCAAATTTACTATGCCAACAAACTTGGGTGGTTTTTGAAGCTTTTTAAAACACTCGCAGTACGTGTTTTATCAGATATAAAACACTCCGCTATTGCCTCGCGTTTTATCTGATAAAATACTCAGCTGCTCGTATTTAAAGTAATATTTAGAACATGAGAAGCAGTGTTTTATCAGATTTAAAACACGAGGCGATAGCCAAGTGTTTTAGATCTGATAAAACACGTACTGCGAATGTTTTAAATAGCTTCAAAAACGACCCATTTGGTAAGTTCATTGGCGTAGTAAGTTTGAAAAATAAAGTTGTCTGAGCCGAGAAAATCAAAGCTAAAGTTTATGTTAATCAGGAGGTTTCTTTATGATCAGATATAAAACCACGGACATGGTACTGATTTCGTTTGTGTTTTCCTCATGAATTATTAATGAGTTTTTGAAATATTACTTAAAATCTAACCTGGAATCTTCAGGAGATTAACGGCTTTTATTTCCACTAGTCGTTTCATTCCTTTGATTACTGTAACCCCGAGAGTCCCCCGTCGACGTTTGTCAGCCTTTTTAATAACTTTTAAACTCCACTCTGTCCAGTAAACAAATTTGCTGAACAAAGCTACTGATGTTGGTCCGGCTAAACCTTTAGCAAATATCAGTCTGTTGTTCCCGTTAAAGTCGCATAATTCAATCCTCTGTTGTAGATAGTCAGTCCAATAAAGTTGTTTTGCTGAGTGATCAACGGTTAAACAATTAGGACCTTTTATTGCTGAGTTCACGATCTCAACGCGAGAGCTACCATCATGGTTAGCACGGCTAATGGAGGTTCGTTTGCCAAGATCAACCCAGAATATATAGCTAAAAACAATTCAAAATATAATGTAGATTTATGTAACATGAATTTATATAATATCAATGTAATGTAAAGAAATGTGATGTGATGCCCATGTAGTGTGTACTGTACTGTACTGTACTGTACTGTACTGTACTGTACTGTACTGTACTGTACTGTACTGTACTGTACTGTACTGTACTGTACTGTGCTGTGCTGTACTGTCTGTACTGTGCTGTGCTGTGCTGTACTGTGTGTACTGTGCTGTACTGTACTGTACTGCACTGCACTGCACTGCACTGTACTGTACTGTACTGTACTGTACTGTACTGTACTGTACTGTACTTTCTCAAACTCATTAATAATTCATGAGATAATCAATCAATCAGAAGCGCTGAATTGCACCATGTGAATGGACTTGAAATACCAGGGAAGTACTGGGCAGAGGACTTGAAATATTATTTCCAGTCCAAGGACTTGAAATATTACTTCACACAATCGGTTATTCATCCATACACTAATTACTAATGCACTAATTCATTTTGGGAATACACTAAGTGATTTTGAGAAGTCATGTAAAGGCCTCCAATTCGGACTAGACCGGGTTTTCAAGTACTCGGAATTCGTTGCAGTCCTCGGCTTCGCCTCGGACTGGAATGAATTCCTCGTACTTGAAAACCCGGTCTAGTCCTCATTGTCGGCCTTTACATATTACGTACTGTACTGTACTGTACTGTACTGTACTGTACTGTACTGTACTGTACTGTACTGTACTGTACTGTACTGTACTGTACTGTACTGTACTGTACTGTACTGTACTGTACTGTACTGTACTGTACTGTACTGTACTGTACTGTACTGTACTTGAATAAATAGAATGGAATGTAAGGTGGGTAAGGCAGGGCAAGGCGAGACAAGGCAATTAAGGCAAGGTATGTTATGGTACGGTATGTGCCATTAAAATATAACACTAACAAAAATATGTGAATATATATCATATGCTTAAACTTACCCATGTTTATATGCAACTGTAATTGACGTAGGCATGTCTAAATTAGTCCACACAATCACAGTCCAAAACTTTCCTTTGCCATCCGCAAGATAAATTTTCTTTGTTAGAAAATCGGTCCAGTAGATATAATGGCGAACAGGATCAAAAGCTATATTTCCAGGAGCATAAAGTATATTTGATAAAATACATGTATGATTGCCACCAGACAATGAGACATAACAGATCTTTGTATTTCTTTCATCTCGTTTTATGAAATAGACAGCTCTGAAGAAGAAAGTAAAGAAAGCAACAATAAAATAACAGTTTTTTTGTAAATCATTAGATTTAATAGTTAATTGGGTTGGGGTTTTTTCATTGTTAGTTTTGAACTCGTGAACATGCAAAACATACGAACAAAGTTACGATATTAAGTTAAGAAAAACAGGTCACTCACTAGCTCCCCCTCCCTCCCTCTCACTCCATCCTTCCCTCTCCATCCATCTCCCTCCCTCTTCCTCCCTCTCCCTCCCTCTTCGTCGTCCTCCCTCTTCGTCGTCCTCCCTCTCCCTCTCTCACCCTCCCTCCCACTCCATCCCTCCCTCTCCATCCTTCTCCCTCCCTCTTCTTCCCTCTCCCTCCATCTTCCTCTTCCTCCCTCTCTCTCTCTCTCTCTCTCTCTCTCTCTCTCTCTCTCTCTCTCTCTCTCTCTCTCTCTCTCTCTCTCTCTCTCTCTCGCCCCTCTCCCTCCCTCGCCCTCTCTGATCACCCTCCCTCTCACTCCATCCCTCCCTCTCCATCCTTCTCCCCCTCTTCCTCCCTCTCCCTCCCTCCCCCTCCCCCTCCCTCTCTCCCCCTCCCCCTCCCTCTCTCCCCCTCCCTCCCTCTCCTTCCCTTAGCAATCGGTAACCAATCGGCACTGTTTCAGTTTTCTCAACATTTTTCTCAGACAATTTGTGTTTCTAGCAAAGATTTCGCAACCGCGACTCCCTGCTAAAAGACGCAGACAACGCTACATTATTTATCAAATAAGGACGATTGTAAAAATGAATATGCATCCTTGTAACCTTAAGATGGTCACTTCACTCGCTTGTATTCGCTAATAGACTTCAATTAAGTATTTACCTGTGTTTTACGTCAATATCAAAAGCAAAGATACCATTATTTCCTTCACTTGGAAGTAAAACATTCGTCTTATACGATACACTGAGTGGAATATGGTGGAGGCGCGATTCGCTGTTGGCCAAAACAAACCGCAATATTTCTATAAAAATAATTGATAAACATTATTGATATAAATTATAAAAAGCAAGCATTGGTAATATATATTTTCTTCACTCAGAAAACGGTTTACCTATATTTAGCATATACCTCGCAGGTGAATAGTGCTTTTCAAGCAATCTGATTGGTTCCTCTAGCTCGGGATATCCTGCAATATCCCGGAAGGTCTGTGTAGTTGCATTTTTCGCAACTGGCCCCGGTTTGGTCTTAAAATGAATATATTCTACACTCGAATTTTCCTTCACCCAAAATCGTTAGAACACGCTATATGTAATCGAGTGAAATGCCCAATATTACTTATTATATATATATATATATATATATATATATATATATATATATATATATATATATATATATATATATGAAATACCCAGAACTCTGGTGCTCGTTCAGTATACCTGATTGACAAGTTTTATTATCATTTTCAAGATGTCTTCCTGCTGGGCATGCGCATTGAAACGTTTGAGTTGGTGACAGGAGACAAAGATGGCTGCATCCACCGTTGTTTACATTACAAGGATGGCTATCTATAAAATGTAATATTTTATTGTAAATTAAAGTTATAGCTAATTTTTGAAATTTGTCTTCCAACATTGTTACATTGCAAGCACAAAAAAACCACTATCGTTTGTTCAATACATTTTTTCAAAGAACAACAGTCACGCCACTCGACAACAGTACACGCACGGAAAAATTAATGTTATCATAGTCAATCGAGATATGGTCTGGAAACTCAGCTAAAGTCTTTGTTCTATGTTTTTGTTCGCCTTTATGCATTTTTGTGCACGGTGCACGGTCACTGAACACATTGTATTTTAGTATAATGAAAGAATTATCCAATAGCAACATTTCAGTTCAATCACTCAATCGTGCTATTTAAATATTAATAAACCTAAAACAAAGGATGTGCACGGTGTAAGGTACGGTTCAACATAAAATCACCGCTCATTATAAGCGCTTTGAAGTTTGCCGAGTTTCCAGATCATATCTCGATTGACTATGATGTTATCTATTTGTTAAGTAAAATAATCGTGTGATAAAAAGAGCCAACCAGTTACTAACCAATGTTTTCCAATCGTTGAAATGCAGCAATTCGGACAGGATTTGAATTGTACTTTCCGATAATCTTGGCATCGCCATTCGTACTCCTGTCAGCGTACAACACTTTCCTTAAATTAGAATCCGTCCAGTACAAGCCATTACCATGAACAGCAAGGGAAAATGATGCCAAGGTTTCGGCGTGGTGGGACACTTTTATAAACTACAGTATAATAATAAATACTTATTAACCGAGTGCGAGGTCTGTACAGGAAAGTATTTGCTTGAGGTTTTCGTACAGACCGAGCGACGAAGGAGCGAGGTTTGTGCGATAAAACCGAGGGCAAATACTTTCCAGTACAGACAAAGCAAACGAGGTTAATAAGGAATTTATTATATGGCTATTGGTTCATTTTACATTTAAGCTTCGAGCGTTGTTTTCATCTTCGGAGTATGCTGTTTACCTTACCTGCTGACTTTTTCGTGTCGCTTCTTGGCCTTCATATTCACACCAGTTCGGCTTTTATTTGTCGTGTTTTTAGATAAACAGCTTTAAAGAAAACCAGCAGTGATGTTCCAACACATTTTATTGTTCAGAATATTTGAATGAAGATACCTATTTCTCTTTTATTTGTATTCAAATCAACTCAGAAATGTTCCCGCCAAAACTTACAGGGCCGAGAAAAAAGCGTATTGACCGGTCGGTCAATATCGTAAAATCCCGACCTCTCTGGAACCAATCACCGTGCGTCGTTTTGCGTACGGACCGGAAATCCAACCCAGCCATATAATAATAAATACTTATTGGATGCGCTTTTTCATAACAAGAAGATAAGTTGTTTGCTGTACAAGCTGTGTTAGTTGGTAATATTCAGAAAAACTCTGAGCTCTAAGCGGGACTCGAACGTACAACCTTCTAAATGCTAGCCAGATGCTCTAACCATTGAGCCACTAGAACTCAGATAGCGGAGCAAGGTTAATTAAGGTATTCATACCTTAGACTGTGCCCAGTCCTCCAGGAACGAGTCTTAACCGCTCGGTTACAAGTACTTGTAGGTCTACAAGTCGCGTTGTAACAGTAAGTTTCCAGTTAAACATTGTTAGTTAGTTTATTAACTGAGTATTACCAACTAACACAGCTTGTACAGCAAACAACTGACAATTATTACGGACATCAAGCTGCAACTTCTTAAACTAACTGGGTACAAGAAGTACATTTTTATGCACGCCGAAAGCCCATCACTCCTTCTTTGTTGTCTGAAATTTTCAGAGCTAAATAGTTATCTACTCGCTTCTTGGAGTCATTTAAAGAGGCAACATCAAAATTTGAACTTGTCCAAATTATGCAAATTATCTATGCTACCTACAGATTTGGAAAAATACAGGGTGTCCCAAACGAATGTCGCCCATCCCGTTTTTGACCACAGCTTTGTTTGAGTGCGGAATACAAGTTTGAATACATATGCATGTGAAAACTGACCACAGGGGAATAAAGTTTGATTCCAAATGAAGCAATGCGGCATCAAAGCATGTGGGGTTCCTTGGGGTAATAACAATGTTCATGAGAGTTCCATGCACATGTTTGCCATGTAGGCAGAAGTGCACTTTACTTCATCCGTCTTAAGATGGTTGGACAACAATTCACTCCCGAGGAAAGAGCATTCATGGTACTTTCCTATCATGAAACAAGAAGCCCAACAAGGAAAAGGGAAGCCTTTAGGAGAAGATTTCCAAATCTTAACGTAGCATACATAAATTGGACAAGTTCAAATTTGATGTTGCCTCTTTAAATGACTACAGGAAGCGAGTACATAACTACTTAGCTCTGAAAATTTCAGACAACAAAGAAGGAGGGATAGGCTTTCGGCGTGATATAAAAATTTACTTCTTGTACAATAATTAAAGAAGGTGCACCTCATAAATGAATGGGGGGCATTTTTCTTGGGACCCTGTATTGATAAAATGATTAAAAACGTACCGAGAGCTCGTCGATAAACTGGAGTTGTTTTCTTTTTTCCTTTTATCCGACATAGCATATGTACTTACGTGAAGGACTCCGCTGAGAATGTCTGTATTTCGTTATTAAAACTATTATCGGCAGTTTACTAGCTTTTCACTTTGCTCTACGTCCGAAACACTGCCTCTATTTGTTATACTCTCAACTACTTACACTTCGTTTTCGTGTTAATAATGAAAAATATTGGAGTTTGTTTCCTCCGTCGGTCCAAAACAGAGAATTAGATTTCTTATCCAAAGTTAGATCAGTTATATTAGACAAGCCTCTTGAAAGAAGGGTCGTCTGATGTTTTCCATCCATTCCTGCTCGGTTTATAGTGACAGGTTTGCCATGTGACGTCCAATACATATATCTAAACCACACACCAAAATTAAAGACATATTTATATAGTAATCGAAATATATATAGTAAGGTTAGATATACTGCCGAAACAGAGAATGTAGGTGTCTAACGTTTCGAGCGAAGGCCTTTCGTCAGAGAGAAACGTGACGAAGCGTGACGCAGAGCCCAGAAACGTGACGCAGTACACTACTTTTATTTCACTATTTATATATTATATAGTTGAGAAAAACAGATAACACACTACAACACAACACAACACAACACAACACAACACAACACAACACAACGCAACGCAACGCAACGCAACGCAACGCAACGCAACGCAACGCAACGCAACGCAACGCAACGCAACGCAACGCAACGCAACGCAACGCAACGCAACGCAACGCAACGCAACGCAACGCAACGCAACGCAACGCAACGCAACGCAACGCGACACGACACGACACGGCACGGCACGGCACGACACAATACAATATACAATACAATACAATATACAATACAATACAATACAATACAATACAATACAATACAATACAATACAATACAATACAATACAATACAATACAATACAATACACAATGCAATGCAATGCAATGCAATGCAATGCAATGCAATGCAATGCAATGCAATGCAATGCAATGCAATGCAATGCAATGCAATGCAATACAATGCAATACAATACAATACAATACAACTTTGTACCTGTCTTTGACATCCAGTATTAAGTTTCTTGGTTTTACTATCTTTCTCCACAAAACAACAGTCGCAGAAGACCCATCAAGATTACAAACTCTGATCTGGTTTCGTTCTTCGTCAGACCAGTAAAGTTTTCTCGACAACCAGTCGACGCCAATCCCTGAAAGCTTTCCTGGAAACTCGTAAATCACAGTCTAATTGAACAATAAAAATATCTTAGACAGAAAGGGAAACAAATAGGGTTGGGGTAACACCGCTGCCAAACGTTTTGCGCATGTGCGACGTCTGAGCTCGTCCTCGGAAAAAGAGCGGGAAAACACTGAAATATTTGGGATAGTCCGAGAGTCCGACACGAAAGTTAAAATTATAAGCATACTACCAAAAAGATAAGGTAGGTAATTTGTGCATGGCTTCCTTGTCAATATTGTAACATATTCTGAATTTACCCCTTCGTAATTTTCTTTACCCTTTTTTAAAAACACAAATGAATAGTCGAGTCTTACTTAGTCTTCACTGTCTGGTTGTTATCGCCACGGCTAGTTCCTACTTCTATTGCAATGTTCACTCAGCGAATTCACGCATGCATTGGTAGAATAGGTGTATCTAGAAGTAGGGGTAAGGAATGGAGAGAAGCCGCGGTGCAAAACGTAACCCAATCCAGGCAACTCTCAGCCAATAATGGAATATTTATGTACAAATCGAGATGTTTTCGTGAAATCGTCAATACTAGTCCACGAGAATAACAAAAAAAGTTGAATTGATTAGTCTGTGTTAGTATGGTCGTGTTCCAAAGTTTGACTTAAAACCGATAAGGTTGTAGCCAAAAATCGCGAATTATGTCCTGCAGAGCATTTTCAAAAGAATGGGCAATTTTATGTAACGAAGTTGGGGTAGAAGATGGGGGGGGGGGGGGGGGCGATTTCCTGTCTCCCCCCCCCCCCCCCCCCCCCGCCAGCTCCACGGCCATGTAGACATGACGACTATCTCTATCTCTTGTTTATAACACCTGACAGCGCGACCGCAATGTTCTCTTAAAAAGGTACCTCATGATGGGGTGGTTTCATTCTTCCTTTTCTAATAGTTATCTGATCATCATCAATATCAGCCCAGTACATTTCATCTTTTACTGGGTCCCAGTCCATCGCAAACACGTCCATTACGCTCTCAAACGGCAAAACGACATCAAGCATATCGTTCGTATCCAGGGATATTCGTCGAACGACAAAGTCTCCAACATAAGCGAGAAACTCGTGAATATCTGATAAATTTAATTAAAAAATGGAATGCGTGTTATTTAGATTGGTTGTTTTTTTTTCTCCCCAAATTAAATTCTAGCTAACAAATGAATAACTTAGGTACGCACAGCGTACAGGCATCTACAGGTTTAAAACTACTGCGTGTTACACAGTGCAATTGCGGTGCCTTGAAAGTTAGCTTGCGGGCGCAGTTAATTAGGTCTTACAACAAGATGGCGACGGGCAAGATTGTCTTTTGTAGAAATTAGTGATGTTGTTTGGCACAAGAGTTGTTTGTTTACTAGGATTACCATCGCAGGACAGTTTGTTAATCAGAAATTTAAAAAATGTGTACTTGTAATTTTTGTTGCTCTTACCCTTGAATTATGCTTCTCGGCCAGCGCGCAAATTAGCCCTGAGAACGAGTTTACTGGTTGTTTGTCACATCACGCGTCTGGGTCATAATAGAAACATCCATGCTGTTAACATAGCTCTACCCTGCGAGTCAGAGCCCCTTTCC
Organism: Corallium rubrum; assembly: GCA_964035015.1. Classification (NCBI taxonomy): domain Eukaryota; kingdom Metazoa; phylum Cnidaria; class Anthozoa; order Scleralcyonacea; family Coralliidae; genus Corallium; species Corallium rubrum. Next base: position 10,922,016 of record OZ036001.1, read on the forward strand.
GATTTGCGCAAGCTTCGGGGGAAAGTGGGCTCTGCCAACAAACTTGATATCTCTTTTTGAGCATGCGTGGACGGTTGCCAAGACACTATTTTGGGCCCAGACTCTAACGCGTCACTTCTTACTTACCTGCTTACGCGTGTTCGTAAACTAGAACTTGTTTGACAAGTTTAAAACCTGACTGACTCGCCCCAAACTTGGGGCGAAGATCGAGTTTGTTGGCAGAGCCCACTTTCCCCCGAAGGTTGCGTAACATAGCTCTACATGGTTGCGCAAACGCAACCTGTATACAATTGAGATAGACCTTACACCATGAATAATGGTAAATAAAAGCAGTACAGCGTATTTATAAGCACCACTTACCACCAGAACAGTGAGTAGAATTAATTAATTTGTAGCCTGTAGGACATGCGCAACTGAATGCTGACGATGAAGCTAGACAAAAATGGCTACACGTTCCACCACTCTCTCTACAACCGTAATATCCTAAAGGACAGCAATAAAAAATTCAACGTATTTTAATATGTAATTGTTACATAAGCTAGCAGCATAGCACAGCACAGAACAGAACAAAGCAGTACAGCACTGCACAGCCCAGCGCAACAGAGCCCAGCGCAACACAACACAACACAACACAACACAACACAACACAACACAACACAACACAACACAACACAACACGACACGACACGACACGACACGACACGACACGACACGACACGACACGACACGACACGACACGACACGACACGAATATTTTTGAATTTTTTTAAATATTTAATGTAATGTATTGTAATGCAATGCAATGCAATGCAATGCAATGCAATGCAATGCAATGCAATGCAATGCAATGCAATGCAATGCAATGCAATGCAATGCAATGCAATGCAATGCAATGCAATGCAATGCAATGCAATGCAATGCAATGCAATGCAATGCAATTCTCACGATCGTATTTTGAACGAGCTTTAATAGCTCATAGGCGAAACGTGGTTAAATAAATTATTTTATTCTATTCTACACTACACGACACGACACGACACGACACGACACGACACGACACGACACGACACGACACGACACGACACGACACAACACAACACAACACAACACTGCACAGCACAACACTGCATAGCACAGCGCAGCGCAGTCCAACACTGCACAGCATAACACTGCATAGCACAGCGCAGCGCAGTCCAACACTGCACAGCACAACACTGCATAGCACAGCGCAGCGCAGTCCAACCCAACCGAACTCAACCCAACCCAACCCAGCAATCTTTTACTTTTAACTACACACGCATACACACACCTGGTGGTTGCCTCTGTGGATGAAACATTACAATATCCATAGGAGATTCAATTCTTTTTAACAAAGTAAAATCTGTGCCGTCGAATTTATTAGCCTTAAAAATAGCCTTGCTAACGGTGTCAGTCCAATATACGGAGTCTTCAAATACAGTAATCGCAAATGGATGAAGAAGTTTATTGCGCATGACCATTCGTCGAGCATTGCCATCTTAAAACACAATTAAGTTAGTTAAATTCGTTAAATTAATAGTTAAATTAACTCTTTCTGAGCAGTAATTTACAGCATTCGACTCTCAAATGTATTTCACTCCGGCTAACGCCAGACGATTTCACTTGTCACACAGAAAATCCAAGTCGAAAAGCATTTAATGGTGACATGAACAGCCTCCATACTTTCCGGCACCGTCAATTACTAATTACTTGAAACTAAGCTAGAAGATAATAAAAAGTTTAGATTTTTTCATACCCAGATCTGACGACTCAATTACTCCTAATTTTGCATCAATCCAAAATATTCTGTCCATCGAAAAATCAACGACAAGTCCATTTGGCCAATTAATATCTTGATGTAAAATTCTCTTAACATCAGTACCATCCATATTGGCGCGACTAATAGATGATTTTGTGAAATTCATTCTGACATCCCACTCAGTCCAAAACAAATAACTATGTGAAAAAAATTAAGACATAATCTTCTCAAACTCATTAATAATTCATGAGATAATCAGCCAATCAAAGAAAAATATTTGGTCATGTGTATGAGTTT
>OZ036001.1:10931589-10991589 GCA_964035015.1 Corallium rubrum
TAGCCTGGGGGATTAACTTGATTTATGCGTGGTTGGGAGTAATTATTAGAAATAAACAACCGCGGTACATCAAAGAAAACCGAGGTGATCATGAACTAAATTAGATTAAAACCATAGAAACGAACAGTGTTGTTGCATCTTTCCAACACTACCCAGACCCTCTAACCATTGAGCAACTATAACTCGTGTTAAACCGTACGTTTTCGAGAGAACTTACGACAGCTCGTACAGCAAAAACAATAGAGCCTGTGTACAGGGAAGTTGTATCTTAACTGTCACAATATAGAAAAGAGTGTGCAATGTTAAGCATTGTTAAGTAGACGTACCATAACTATTGGCGCATTTTTGACTACAGAATCCAACAATTTCACATTCGTCTAAATCTGAAATTACAAACACACAGAAATATTCAAAGTTGAAGACTGACACTGGTGGCTATCTTGCCACAAAATTTCCACCCAATTATTGATTGAGGTTATTAAAAACAGACAGACAGACAGACAGACAGACAGACAGACAGACAGACAGACAGACAGACAGACAGACAGACAGACAGACAGACAGACAGACAGACAGACAGACAGACAGACAGACAGACAGACAGACAGACAGACAGACAGACCAGACCAGACCAGACCGACAGACAGACAGACAGACAGACAGACAGACAGACAGACAGACAGACAGACAGACAGACAGACAGACAGACAGACAGACAGACAGACAGACCTGTACAACTTTTTGAATCCCTCCTGTCCACTTGATAGCCATCGTCACAAGAGCAGCGAAACGAGCCTCCATCGTTATGACACTTGTGTTGACATCCGCCATTGTTTGTTCCACATGATGTTTGATTTTGCCACGATGCTAATAAATAAACAAATAAATATAAGAAACATAAGAAATGTTTCAAAGTACTTTTTGATTGATTGATTGATTGATTGATTGATTGATTAATTAATTGATTGGATGATTGATTAGATAGATTGGATTAATAGATTAATTGTCATTAACATGTCAACACGATCTCCGTCGATGAGCTTAGCTCTTGGAGAAAATGTTTTGTAATCTGAAGTATGTTTAAATAAAAAAATAGATAATTGGTTAATTGATTGATTGATTGATTAATTGATTGACAGACAGACAGACAGACAGACAAACAAACAAACAAACAAACAAACAAACAAACAAACAAACAAACAAACAAACAGACAGACAGACACACTGATTGATTGATTGATTGATTGATTGATGGATGGATGGATTGATTGATTGATTGATTAATTGATTGATTGATTGATTGGCTGATATACCCTTGGTTTAACTTACGACATTGCGTTTCATCTGATCCGTCATGGCAGTCCTTTTGGCGATCACAAACGTTTTTATCATCAATACACTGTCCGTTCATACATTGAAACTGCGTCCGGAGACATGAAGAATTTTTCTGGCCTGTTCAAATAACAAGAAAATACACTCAATAATACAACAAAATCTTAGTAATTGCATTTATTTTTTTCTGTTTGGACTGGAACTCGCACAAAAAAGGCGCCCAGCGGAAATCCGGCTCTACATAAGCCGAGGCTTGCTCAAAAACGTCGGAACGGCGAGTCAGTTCGCATCTTGGACTGAGTGGTAGAGTCGCTTTGCCAGGCCTCATAACGACATTAATATTTTTTGTGCCTGCGAGCGGAATTTAGAAGTTGGAAATGTGCCTGCAAAAATTTGTGTTCTTTTTCAAATTTTACTATTACTAAAAAGAATGAATCATTCAATCATATTCAGTTATATTAAATTATGAATTGAACGACCTTTCATACTACAGTTTAAAAGTAACCTCGGTTAGACACACTCTACAGTTTACTTTATTTCGTTCGATGGAACTCGCTCGATAATTACTAGACTTTGCGGGCCGCATCAAAAGCAGAGAGAGAGAGAGACTTGGAGCAAGTCTAGATAATTACCAGATGACATGACTTCGTGACCTGCTGTTTCCAACAAACTACAAAGTGCGAACCGTGGGAAACAAGGGTTTGGAAAACTTCATGACACTTGCGCTTCCAAAAACAAACGCTTTGTGTCAATTTCCCACGACCAGCTGACAACCGTACTTCCAAACACACATCAGAGAAATTGAAGTGGATGTAGTCGAGCCACCACGATTTGGAACTTAAAGGGCTTCTGAAACTGACATTCTGGTCAGTGGTCATTGAATTAGGTCTCAAGCGAGTAAAAAGCGAAGCGGGGAAAAGTTGCCGCAAACGATATTATTTGTTCGTTGTCTATAAGCGTATATACCTTAGTTTACACACGATCAATCATTTCTTTTTATTTCCGTGACAGGCTCTTCAACGAAAAACTTGCATTGCATGCAATAAAATCTGAAAAATCTTACATCGCGACATGCTATTCGATAAACCTCAAAATTTTCACACGCAAAAAAACATCCGTTTCAGTGTTTGACAATTAACTTGTTCACACTTCACGAACATGACCAACGTCGCTTTGCGGTTTTTGTTTCTGACAAAAAAATATTATTTTGAAACCGCGTATACGTCATGTAAACACAGCTAATGAACTAAAAAAAATAAAATCTCTGTGCCTGCACAAACTTTCTGCTCGACTTTCTGAATTGTTAGTAGTGCCTGCGAACGTCATACTTTGTAAACACAGTTTTAATAATTAGCTAAAAAATCAACAAAAAAATTGTGCCCGCACAAATCGAAAAACTCGCCCTAATTCTACTATGTTACAAGTTATTTCACTTTTATTCAGTGTTTTGTTTCTAGACCTGACCGTTTGGATGAGATTCTGACCGTAATATTCAAAGTCATAAGCATTGCAGTTTAGCAAACTTCATCCCGGTGTACCGGGATATTGACCTTGTTCAAAAATGGCCGCCGAATTAAAATTCTTTTATATACATATAAATTAGCCCTTATGAACTCGTTTTCATGTGTGAAATTCAGAAGAATTTTTACTTTAAAACAAGGTCATAAGGGCTAATTTCTATGCACATAAAAGAATTCTAATTCGGCGGCCATTTTTGAATAAGGTCTATTGCGTTTATCACTGTGGACAAACATTTGTCTCGCGTGACCGGGATCCCGGTTGCTTCAATCGAGATCCCGGTCAGGGGGAACGTCCTGGTCTCCATATAAACGTAACTTGGAAAATAACAGTAAATTATCTGCAAGCCGAGATCCCGCTATGCCGGGACAACCAGGTATACCCACTTATCTCTATATAAACTGGATACTTAGGCCATTCCCTATGGCCAGCAGTCAAACATTTCGTGGCAGTCGCCGCCATCTTACGTAGTGGAACTTTTGACGCATTGCGGCCTTAGAACTTGTTCCCAATCCCAAAGTTGACTAGCATAAGCAATCTTGACGTCAGCGCGGTCAACTTATCCGGGGGAGGCAATATTAAGTACTCTGTGTCGGGGGAGTCGGAAAAGCCGTAAAGCAAACAACAGATGCCGGTTCGTTTAGTTTTCGGCTGTTTATTAACAAATGCAGTCCAAAGATGGCAAGTACACAACACGAAATATTGTTAAGGCATTAAGATTACTATAAAAGGTACAATATAAGACTTGGAATTTAATTCTTCGCAGATTTTATAGTCTGTTTTTCAGTTTATATTATCGTGAAGTTTCTTCATTGTCGGCACTGAAGAAAAACAACGAAATTTAAAGGTTTTACAGCTCAGTAATAGAAACAAATACAAGAAATTAGCGTCTTGAACCTTATTGAGTACTTCTTGTGTCATTACATTCGTTTAAATTTTCTTAAAATAACTTTTTTTTGTCTGTTTCCAATCTACGAAAGCTATGAACTTCAGTGGCAGCCATCTTGGGTAGTGGTCACGTCATCATACAACTGGCACGCATAATCCGGCCTCATGCCCCATCCAGTTTTATTGAGATCAGTGGGTATACCGGGATCATAAAAACAAGCCCTGAGTCTTAGGGACCATTCATTATTTATCGGGGGGGGGGGATGGGTGAGAAAATGGGGGGACCTGAAATTTTTGCTACTTCTTTTGGGGGACCCTGAAATAATTTAAGGGGAGGGGCATGAAGTTTTTGTATTAAACAACGATAAAAGTCTTTGATGATCAACATTTTTATACAAACAAACATTTATTATTGGGAAAAATCATTCAGAAAAGCCTTTAATTGGAATTATTTTGTGTTGTTTCGTAAAATATAAAATAAAAGTAAAAATAACCCATAAGGCTCAGGTATTTACATTCTGGTTGTGACTTACCATCCTTGGTGTATTGTGTTGGTGAATAGTAGTGGAGAATGGTTAATTATTTGAGGTTTAAGGTGTTAGGGTAATAATTATGATTGAGATTAAGGAGAAGGTTATGGGGACAATTGGTTTAATGTGTGGGTCGGGTGGGAATTAAGGTTGGGGTTAAGAAGGTTATATTTAGGATTAAGCTTAGGTTTAGGGTTAATGGGGTTGAATTTTGAGGTTTTATAGTTAGGGTGGGGCGGGATAGTTTTAAGATAAATGTGAGGATTTGAAGGGTTGGGGGGGGGGGGGGGCACTGAAATTATGTTAAATAAAAACAGGGGGCTACCAAATTTTTGAACTTTGTTTGGGGGGTACCTGGAAAAAAAAAAGAAAGTTTGGCAATTTCTCACCCCCCCCCCCCCCCCCCCCCCCCCACCCCCTCCGATAAATAATAAACGGTCTCTTATGTTCAAACATACTCACTGCAGTTTCTCTCATCCATACCATCCTTACAATCTTCCTCACCATCACACAACCATTGCGTTTTAATGCATTCCCCAGAAGTACATAACAATTGATCGTTGGGACAAGTAAGTGGTCCAGCTAACAAAATTCAAGAATTTATTTTCAATATTAAAAAAGACCTTTTTTAAAAAAAACATACAATTTTGTTTTTTTAAAATAATACCATGATCACCTCGGATTCTATTGTTCCGAGCGGGCATTAAAATCTCTAAATTTTCTCTGAGCGGGCAATTTACTAAATCGCCTGGTCGAGCGGGCGATTTAGTAAACTGCCCGCTTGCATATATTTTCCATCATCAACATGCACGAGAAAATTAGATGCAACTTCTCTGTTCAACCGTGTAAATTTCCTGGCGGTAAGATTCTCAAAGTTTTCCCTCGGCGATCATAATATTACAAACTGATAACATGACTTGTCGGGAAATTAGCGATTAAATTGCCCTTCGCCTCGGGAAGATTTGTAAAAGTCAATCTTCCCTCGGCGGCGGGCAATTTAATCGCTAATTTCCCTCAAGTCATGTTATTACTTACAAAAATACAGTACAAAATATACAACTAAAAACAAACCGCAGTCTTTTTCGTCGGTACTATTTCTACAATCAGATTCACCATCGCACTTCCATTCCCCAGGTATGCACTGCTGACCTAACCCACAACGAAACTGTCCAAATTTGCAATTTGCTAAAAGAAGACAAACACACAGTCAATTATAAATCCTTTGTAACAAAATACAACTGATATCGAGATAAAATCAATAGGCGAGTTTCAGGGTGTTGCGCGCGCATCATTTTTCAAAAAAACTGGCAAGCTCCCCTCAAAGTAAACGTACTGTTTTAAATAAACAAAGTATAGATGCAGTTTCTGGATGTTTAACACTGTTATTCTGCTGTTGTTGGCTAGCTAGCAAGTCTGTTTGCCATTGCTTACTTTGTGGAGAGCCCGCCAAGAGCTCGCCAATTTCTTTGCAAAACGATGCGCGCGCAACACCCTGAAACTCGCCTATTGAAGCCAAGTAGCTACTGTGTAAAATATATTTATTCGTTTGAGCTTTCGTCGTCTACGACATCATCAGAAACTAAGAAGAGTGACCAGAATGCTGCTTAAATAGGGATTTCGATAAATTATGCAGGAATAAATTATATATAAATAGTTAAAAGACCATAACTACATTGGGTAGTTGTAGGTGACAAAAGGTAAAAAACATATACATACTAATTTAAATATTCAAATGTTAAAATTGTTAAAATCTACTAAGTGTTTACTGAAATGCTAACATAGTGGTACAACTGATATCTTTTTACGCTAAGTCTTCACATCACAAGTTAAAATTCTCCAAAGAAGTAATTCCCACTGTGTAATATATCCTTGTGAAATTCATGAATAATTAATGAGGTTAAGAAGCGATCAAAACGTAGCATTCAAGTCATATGTATACGCCTGTAAATCCCAATAAAGATCATCTTTTGGACAAAGTGATCTATATCAAAAGTTAAGAGTACTAATTAGCCTTCTTGGTGATCTTTATCAAAAGTTATGAATACTAATTAGCTTCATTCCATTGTTTCATTTCACAAGTACGATAAAGCATTCGCGTCCGATCTGTATGGGGATTTACTTCGGCTCGCCTTGTAAATCCCCATACAGATCGGCCGCTCATGCTTTATCTATTACTTCTAAAACTCATTAATAATTCATGAGGAAAATTCAAAAGAAATTAATGTTTAATCAATGTCTGTTTACCCCGGTACAGAACTGATATCAGTGTCTGTAAATGTGATACAGAACTGTTTAATAAAATATCAGTTCTGTATCACATTTACAGACACATATCAGTTCTGTAGCAAGTGTACAGACACTTCGCATTCAACTATCTTGAATGAGGTACGCTGGTAGCGTCCTCATACAAGATGAAGATGCAAACATTTGTTGCCCAACAACATTTGTTGAATAACAAATGATGATCAGTATGGCCATTTATGCCACGTCACGTAGAATAGAAAATGTGGGACTAATATTAAATTAAAGCGCACGCTCGCATCATTAATTTAATATTCGTAGCCTATTAAGGTTTATCAGCTGTTAACATGATTTATTTTTGTTTAGTTACCTTAATAGGCGTTTTAGAAGTCATTTACAGAATGAGTGTCCATTCTGTATCGGGATACAGGCACTCGGCTTCGCCTCGTGTCTGTATACCCTGATACAGAACGGTCACTCATTCTGTAAATAGTACTTCAAAAACTCATTAATAATTCATGAGGAAAAACACAAAGGAAGTCAGAACCATGTCCCAGAGTCGGACTGGCTTCGTATTAGGGGCAGTGCCATTAGGGAGAGGGGCGCAGTTAAAAAAAGAAATTAATAAATAATGTCATTGGTCTACTAAGGTGGATTACTGACAAATTTTTCCACAAGCCTCTGTAAATAGAAAGATTTCAAAATTGGCGATTGTTGTTGTCATTGTTCCCCTACGTATGATTAGTTTACAGAAACTGTATATAAAAACGACACGAAAGTGGCCTACAGGCTTACCATTTGCCAGAATAAAATATATCTTACGGAACAGCAACTCTCCTGTCTACCCCTTGCTACCATACAACATGAATATAAGAGTTAAACCAGTATTATTCAGTAACGAACTACATGCATGCAGTGGGCAGCCATATTATCTCAGTTTAGCAAATTTTGTTCATGGGGCGTAGTTGAGGTATTCTAAAGGGGGCGCGTGTGCCATTGGCACAATGGCACATAGGCCAGTCCAAGGCTGCCATGTCCGTGGTTTTATATCTGATAAAAAATTCTCCTGATTTACATAAACTTCAGCTTTGATTTTCTCGGCTTAGACAATTGGGCGTTCACCAGAAATGTTTGTGAAGGTTAAATCCTTTATTACACGAGTAAACATTGATTAGTCATCGTTTAGTGTGACTCATCCACAAAAAATTAGTAAGAAAGTTTTTTAATTAACTTTTGTGAAAAAGAAATTTATGCATTCAAAAAAGTGTAAAGGCCTGGCCAAACGCTTTCAACATTTCATTCAACATCGTTCAACATTGTTGAATTCAAGATGTTGAAAGCGTTTGGCCACCCCTGTTGAATGATGTTGAACGAAATTTGAACAAATTTTCGTTCACCACACGTTCAACATTTCTATTGTTCTCAAAATGTCGAAAGGTGTTGAACGCATTTGGCCACATTTCATTCAACTTTTGTCGATTCCAGCTTTTGTGGTAGCCCGCGTTCAATTAATTGTTATTCATGAATGTTGAACGATGTTGAATTAATTTGGCCACTCGTGCTTTCAACATTATTCAACATCGTTCAACAATGTTGAATCATGTTGAATGCGATGTTGAAAGCGTTTGACCAGGCCTTAACAATCAACACTTTTTAAATGGTCATGCATGATCACTACTGTAAAATACGGGCGTGTTATGAGATAAAATTTATTATCACGAAAGTATAACCAGTGATTTATAAAGCTAAACTTATCATGAAAGTTAGGGGGTGTTGGTGGCACAGTGGTTAGTGCACATGCCTTTCACCTTTGCGACCCGGGTTCGATTCCTGCACGGTGCAGTTATCTGATTAAAAAAAAATTCACCTTGGCCGCATGTGAGAAAAGTGCTTCCAGTTTGACTCTACCAAACACCACAGGTTTCCTCCGGGTACTCCGGTTTCCTCCTGTAGTAACACTGGACCAATGAGGGATGGCCCTTACTGGACCTCTGAGGATAACAGTTTAGATATAATTGTCAGTTGTTTGCTGTACAAGCTGTGTTAGTTCGTAATACTCAGAAAAACTCTGAGCTCTAAGCGGGACAGCAAACAACTGACAATTATTACTAACATCAAGCTGCAATTTCTGAAAGTAACTAGTTTAGATATAACTGATAGAGTTATCCAGTATAAATAAGGTTAGTTTATATTTAAAAATGCTGGAAGTGCGACCAGGATTGAACATGATGATTTTGGAGACGTTCTCTGGTTGAAAATATTTATTTATTACGAGCTTTCGGCTGCCAGACTGCAGCCTTCAACGGGTAGTTACAAAAAACAATGATTGCAGACGACTACGGTTTACAATTACAGACTATACGCCTTCGTTAGAGTTCACAGAGTATCATATAGGCGGAACTGTCACATCCAGTTATTTGTTTGTCATTGTATTGTTAATCGTAGCGTAGGCGTATAGTCTGTAATTGTAAACCGTAGTCGTCTGCAATCATTGTATATTGTAACTACCCGCTGAAGGCTGCAGTCTGGCAGCCGAAAGCTCGTAATAAATAAATATTTTCAACCAGAGAACGTCTCCAAAATCATCAAGGTTAGTTTAGTTGGGTTTTTTTAGCAAAATAATGTGTAAAATACTAACGGCAACCATATTCATCTGATTTATCATCGCAGTCAGTGTCTCCATCACATCTGTGACTCTTAGGAATACATTCTCCTCGTTGACAAGCCCACTGGTCCGGGAGACATGCTCCAGCTAAAAAAATGAAATTCATACTTCTCAATACTGGCTCTCTGTTTTTCGTTTCTTTTTTAATTCATCACATTTTACTCTGATGAAGAGCTCTGCTCGAAACGTCAGTATTTCGTTTTATAAAATAACATGTATACTACGCGAGCCCTGATTGGTCAATTGCCGTGTTTGGATCAGAGTATCCAAACACGGAAAATTCCCGCCAAAACGATTTTTTGAAAATATTGGACATTATATCATATTCACTTGTGGTTATTTTATAAAAGAAATACCAAATACTTTTTTCCGTGTTTGGAGACTCTTATCCAAACACTTGGGAAATTGCTCGACTTTCGAAAAGCTAAAAACGCTTTTCTCCAGTCTCGCAATTTCCCGCGTGTTTGGATCAGAGTATCCAAACACGGAAAACCATTTGGTTTTCTTTAATCAAAAGTAAACTCAGCAGCTTTCGACCTTTTCTCTTTGCTCTATCTGAAACACTGCCTACTAACTATATAGTTTAACCTTTAAACAGTCCGAGATAAAGCATTGTTCTTCCTGGCAGCAAAATCCATAATTGCAACAGAGATTTGGTCCCCAAACAGCGCAAGCCTCTCGAGAAAGATTGAAGGCGTGCAGAGGTGAGCAACGTTGTGGATTTTGACGAAACAACGCGGAGAGTTGTCATATGTAGAAAGATTAAGGCTTTTAAATATGATTCCACTTATGTGTGACAGAGAAATTAGAGACTTAGTTTTTTACTATAAATGCAGGCATAACATCACAGATCTAAACTTTTCTAAGTATACTCCCATCACTGTAAATAGGACACGTGCAGGCTCCTCCTCGCTTCTAAAAACACAATATTGTAAAACTAACACTTTCCAAGGATCGTATTTTATCAGAATTGTAAAACTGTGGAATCACATACTTAAGTCTGCCCCTTCTAACTCCTTTAATAGTCTCTCTACTTTTAAGAATTATCTACACAAAACTTATCTTCAGTTAACTACTACACACTTTAATCCTGACATGCTTAGTTCCCACTCCATAACTACGTGCATGTGAATGTATATGTTGTTTAACGATATGTCTTTTTACCTCCTAAATCCCTCTATTCTCTTTTCGTTTATTATTTATTCATTTATTTATTTATTTATTTATTTATTTATTTATTAATTAATTTAGTAATTAATTAATTAATTTATTTATTAATTAATTAATTAATTTATTTACTTATTTATTTATTTATTTATTTATTTATTTATTTATTTATTTATTTACTTATTTATTTATTTATTTACTTATTTATTTATTTATTTATTTATTTATTTATCTATCTATCTTTAAAAAACCTTTAGTGTATGGATTTTATTGGTGAGCACCTTGCATGGGACTCAGCCCCGTTTGTGTTTTATCCATTTTTGACATGTTAGAATTATTTCCTTTTTTTTCCCTTTTTTTTGCTTTTCTTTTACATCTTTTTTGTCCTGTTATCTTAGTCTGTTTGTACAAATGTATGTAAATATTGATTTATTTATTGTCAAAATAAAGCTGTTAAATTAAAAAATTAAAATTAAATTAAAATCCAATAATTAATATTTCCTGCTAAACTAAATTAACGATTTCCTGCCTGATAGAATTTTTCAATTTTATAAGTTGTGATACCACCAGACTTGCAAGTTTGTATCTCAAAACCATAATTTATATGAATGTGGTATCTAAACATACTTTGAAATAGCGAACTTTTTCAATTGAATACTACGTAATACAAGTCGAAATGCTGAATAAGATAAAAGCAGTTTGCATTCTTGCAAATGCACAATGACAGCTGCAGCCTGCAACAGCAACACCATACTGAAATGATAAATATATATTTCATTGTTTTCTAGAACAAATCGTTGTTTGTGTCATTTGCGCAAGGATATACGAAACTTAGACAGGTTAAGGTCATGTAATAAACCTTCAAAACACTTTCGAATTGTTTACAAATTGCCGCTGGGTTTGGCAAGAAACTGTGTGATGTGTGACCGTGACCTTTTCGATTTTTCGAAGAACAGGAAATTTATCTTTAAACTTTGACTTGGATTAAAAAAACTGATAAATATTTCCTGCAAGATACAAAAAAATTCCTGCGAACAACTTTTACAAAAAATTTCCTGGCAGGGGCGCTGCCGGACATTTTCCAGCACTGCCTTTAAACGCCACACCTTTTAAAGATAGGAATAACTATGAATTAAAAAGACGTCCAAAGAGCAGCATACTGTACACTACAGGAAGGTTTTCGCTTTTACGCTCAACAGCACTAGCTTTTACAGTCTAAATGGAAATACCTTCCCACTTTAGCTTCTGTAGTTGGTTGTGTATTACTATTTTCTGTAGCCGCCACTGAAGTGTGAGGAAAGTCTATTTAATAACTTTGCCAATAATAATAATAACAATAACAATATACACAGTAAATAATTTGGCAGGGTTACTGCAACAGCTAGTTGCCAATTACTGAGGGCCCAAAATATAAATAACAATAATAATAATAATAATAATAAAATCTTTATTTAAACTGTTGAAGATCCTATCAGCATAAATGCTGGTATTAACAGGAGAACAGTGCTTAATTATAGATAATAACTAATCAATAACAACAACAATAACCACATAATCAACACGAAAACAACTAACAACGACGCTTTTTCGGTGTGTGAACAAACGAAAGCCTGACCCTGATATTCATGACCCTGTCACTGAGCTTAATCCTAATCGTAAAATACGTTCATACACCGACAAATAAGCCTCCAAAACGTAACAGTACAGTTCCTACATACAACACGATATCGGTGTTGTGAGACTACGGACACAATTACACTTAGGACAGATAGTTATATAAGAACGAGGATCATCCACGTTATAACATGTGTGTAAAGACGAAATATAGTACTTACTATGGACTTAAACGAAGACAGACTGTCCGTATCTAACTTCAGTTCATCAACAAGATTGTTCCAAACGCAAGTTGCTCTGATGATGTATGATCTTTGGAATGTCACAGTCCTACATTTCGGAACGACGTAGTTAGGACGACGTATTTATCTAGTGATAAAAGTCGCCAATTCTTATTGCATATTCGTCTGTTGGTATCGATTTGGGATAAACATCCATTGTATTATGATTAAATGCCATTTAAAGCTAAATTATACTATTTTTGTACAGTTTTCAACAAAAAATGTTCTCATGCTTCGGTAGCGGCTACAGAAATACAGTAATACGCAACGAACTACAGAAGAAGAAGTGGGAAGGTAATTCCATGTTGACTGTAATTTAAGTGTACTTACAGCAGTTTTTCTCGTCATTTCCATTGTCACAATCTAGATCTCCATCACAACGCCAACGTTTAGTAATGCACTGTCGAGAATCACAACGAAACCGACTGTCATCGCAATGAACACGAGAATCTTAGTCGTAATAAAAGAATAAAAATAATAACCAATTAAAGTGAAATCACTATATTGTTGAGAAAAGTTAATATGTAATATATCATACACGGGGAGGAGTGTTTCATCAGGATATCCAAACACTGAGACGTTTGTTGAAAACCGAGGTGAACAAACTTCGAGGTGTTTGGATATCCTGATGAGACACTCCTCCGAGTGTATGATATAGCATCTCAAACAAATCAGTATTTTAAGAGAAAATTGGGGTAAAAGTTTGCTTAATTTATGTAATTTCTTCCTCCGATATCCAAACCACCGACACGATACTGATTTCCTTTGCGTTTTCCTCATGAATTATTAATGAATTTGAGATGTGATTGCCCCAACAAGTAATCGAAAGCAACGTCTCTTGTCAGTTGAAGCAGTGATATATATACTTTACTTGACAACAGTGCATGACTTGGGGTCTACTAGCTATTGTAAGACTTCTTAATTTAGGGGTCTGCTATTGATTTGGGGTGGTAAAAATTTATTTTGTTCATAATTTTGAACTCACCACACGATGCTTCATCTGAGTTATCGCTACAATCATTGTCTCCGTCACATACGTAGGTCTTCTCAATGCAAATTCCATTGTTACAGCGGTATTTGTCTGCAGTACAGCTAATGTGAGCTAAAAACCAAGAAGGGATCTATAAATCATTTGCTGATTTGACAAAGACATAAATGAAAGAACGAACGTATGGACAAACAAACAAACAAACAAACAAACAAACAAACAAACAAACAAACAAACAAACAAACAAACAAACAAACAAACAAACAAACAAACAAACAAACAAACAGCGACAGCGACAGCGACAGCGACAGCGACAGCGACAGCGACAGCGACAGAGACAGAGACAGAGACAGAGACAGAGACAGAGACAGAGACAGAGACAGAGACAGAGACAGAGACAGAGACAGAGACAGAGACAGAGACAGAGACAGAGACAGAGACAGAGACAGAGACAGAGACAGAGACAGAGACAGAGACAGAGACAGAGACAGAGACAGAGACAGAGACACACACACACGTCGGAGATGCAAAACGTTCGTACTTACGACAATTCAATTCATCGCTGCCATCTGGACAATCTATGTCGCCATCACATCGCCACTCCACTAGCAAACAATCCTTACTCCCTTTGCATTGAAATTGATTTTTTGAACATGGAAGAAAACTTTCTAAAAAGACGAGAACGCACGCGGTGATTGGTTAAGAGACGTTTTTCTACACATATATGAAAAACATGAAAAAATTACTCTATCCAAAAGCATGCGAATTCGAAATAAATAATATATTAACACTTAGCTATCCAAAGATTATATAATCTTACCACAATTTTGTTCATCTGAAGAATCCAAGCAATCTTTTTCGTTATCACATCGCCATCTTTTCAAAATACATTCGCCATCATCGCAGGTAAAATCATTTACACCACATGTGGAATTTTGACCTGTTAAAAAAACCCAAGTCCTTACAAAAGAACGAATTTTAAGTTATTCCAAATTTTGGCTAAAATCAAAGAAGAAAAAAATCTAGAGTTTATGATGTAAAAAAGATCTAAATCTCACTTTATCTTAAAGCAATGTGTAAAAGTTAAATTTCCGTTCAATTTTTTTTATCAATATTGGCGCTTTGAAGTTTGGCGCGAGTTTCCAAACCACACCGTGATTGACTAGGCATATACTATATATAGGCCCATGCAGTGCACACGTATCCAGACTTTTTTTAAAAAACACAACTTTTTTTACGGATTCTTTTTTTAGGGGGCGATTACATGGACCGGGCTGACCCGGTTAACCGGGCTAGCCCGCTTTATATATAAAACGCATGTTGTTTTAACATTTCGATTACATGGCTAGCGGGCTAGCGCGGTTTGCTGGGATCCCCGTTGTCGCAACCGGGCTAGCCCGGTTAACCGGGATGAAAATGTCCATGTAATCGTTTTCATCCCGGCAAACCAGGCTGAAAAACTGTTGAACTCGGTTCGATACGCGTTCGTTTGCTTGACTGTGTGAATAAATAATGCTGAAAGGAACTGAAATAGAACATCAACGTTGTTTGTGTGTTTCATGATCAAAGCGAAGATTTAATAAATTAATTAGTCTTCGTGAAGACGCTTTCTTGGGTTAGATAAGACTTTAACAATCTTTTTATTAACGATGGGCTACAAAATAAATAATAGACTAATTAGTGTAAATTTCGGCCTGAAATCATCCCGGGCTTACCGGGCTAGCCCGCTCCATGTAATCGTTTCGTGAACTCATCCTGGTTAACTGGGCCAGCCCGGTCCATGTAATCCCCCCCTTAGGGCCTGTTTATATGGAGCCGAGTAACCGAGTTACTCGGTCAGCCGAGTTACCCAGTTTGCCGGGATAAACTTTACACTCTGTTTATATGAAAGCGAGTTATCTGGCGGGTTGTAATATTTGAGATGATTAGCGTAAACAAAAGTGACATAAACAACGAATATAGAAAATTCAGCCCGCTATGCCGAGTTACCCAGGGAAAAGTGTTTACATGGGGAAATGTTTATCCCGCTTTGCCAAGATCCCGGCTGCCAGTACCGAGTTCTCGCCAGGGCGAGTCACACGCCTGTCTCATATAAAGTGTTCTAGGGATTTTTGGTGAAGGAAAATTCGAGTGTAGAATATATACATTTTAAGACCAAACCGGGACCAGTTGCGAAAAATGCAACTACACAGGCCTTCCGGCAGGAATTGAACCCACGACCTTGTGAGTGGTCAGAGCATTGCACTAGAATCACAAGGTCGTGGGTTCAATTCCTGCCGGAAGGCCTGTGTAGTTGCATTTTTCGCAACTGGTCCCGGTTTGGTCAAGTATATATTCTACACTCGAATTTTCCTTCACCAAAAATCCCTAGAACATGCTATGCAATCGAGTGAAATGCCCAATATTACTTCTAATAAACCCAATTGTCTCATATAAACACTGCAGTGGGAAAAACAGTGTTTGTTCTACCAACCGGGAACTCGCCGGGTGCCGAGTAATTCGGCTGGCCGGGTAACTCACCTCCATATAAACAGGCCATTAGAGAGTTTAAATGAGCCGGGCTAACCCAGTTAGCCGGGCTAACCCAGTTAGCCGGGCTAACCCAGTTAGCCGGGCTAACCCAGTTAACCGGGCTGAGTTGTGTCACGAAAATCTCTCCTCAACTGTAAAAGATCAATTGAACTCACTTTATGTTCTTCCTGCAGCCAAACTAAGCCAAATGTGCTTTAAGATATTATTTTGGTTGTCTGTGGTCACCGTGATAAGAACTTCAATAAACGAATGAACCGGGCTCATATAAACAGCCTCTTATCTCAAATAATATCCTTAGCTTAAATTAACTGCAGACAACAATAGACTAACAATTAAAATATTTTTCGATCAATTAAACACGAGATTTCAATAACACGAAAACTAATGATCATACACGAAAGGCACCGAATAAGAAAATTAAAAAATACTATTATTAGAGATCAGAAACAGAATAGAAAAGTTTCTTTTTTTACATGTACAAAAACTAATATACATAGCTTAGCATATACCTCAAGGCATCCTGTAATGATATATCGAAGATTAGAGTTATTAGACCACTTTAAACTACAACGATCATTAGACCAGGAACACACCACATAAAACTTTAATATACATGTAGGTCTCGTCGATTTAGTGAGAACTTCAGTGTTCACTTAATTCAAGACAAAATTGGGCGGGAATAAACTAAATCCCTTTGAATTCTCGACTTGGACAGCCTACCACCTCTAGCCCTTTCGCCCGTCATTGGGGGTTTCATGATTATCGAGTAAAATCGTCTGGCGTTAGCCAGATTAAAATTCCAAAGACGTGTACAGACGTCCTTCGAGATGAAAAATATTGTTTGAAGCTTTGCATGGCAATGTTTAACTCTTCCCTGTCCGAATCGATCTCTAGTATTTTATATAGTAAGGTTAGATATAATATTGCCGAAACAAAGAACGTAGGAGTGTAACGTTTCGAGCGAAAGCCCTTCGTCAGACCCCGTTTCTCTCTGACGAAGGGCCTTTGCTCGAAACGTTAGACTCCTTAGTTCTCTGTTTCGGTAGTATATCTAACCTTACTATACTTCGATTGTTGTTTCAACACTACTTAGTATTTTATTCTGGGAAAGCTCTTGATAGGAATGAGTTATAAACTATCTCCCTAATTCTTTCCTGTCCGAATGGTCTTTAGTATTTTATTCTGGCTAACGCCAGACGATTTTATTCACCTAGGGGGAAGCCCTCGGACAGGAATGAGTTAAATATAACTAAATACATGCAACAGAGTCAAGATGTGTGGGTTAATTACATTTTTCGTCAGATTTCTGAGTTTTCGGCCTTGTAAGATAAATAATAATAGCTAAATTCCATCTAGTTTAAATTTTACATTTAATTTCATATAGAAAGCTGATTTTCATGAGGCAGAAACTGCAATTGTATATAATGCACTTAACTCGCGCCCAAACTGCGCATAACAAGAATTAACGGTCACCTTTCAGAGCATGTTTATATACTTATCTTTAGATTGCTTCGGCTTCAGACTCTCTGTGTTAGAAACACTGAACATGTATGTGCAATGCTTAACACTTTTTCCTGAAGACGAGTCTTTAGTATTTTATTCTGGCTAACGCCAGATGATTTTATTCAGCACAGGGAGAGGTCCAGACCTCAAAGTGTTGAAACCTATCTCTTTAACACTTTGAAGCCTGAAGACGAGTCTTTAGTATTTTATTCTGGCTAACGCCAGATGATTTTATTCAGCACAGGGAGAGGTCCAGGCCTCAAAGTGTTAAAACCTATCTCTTTAACACTTTGAAGCTTGAAGACGAGTCTTTAGTATTTTATTCTGGCTAACGCCAGACGATTTTATTCAGCACAGGGAGAGGTCCAGGCCTCAAAATGTTGAAACCTATCTCTTTAACACTTTGAAGCCTGAAGACGAGTCTTTAGTATTTTATTCTGGCTAACGACGATTTTATTCAGCACAGGGAGACGTCCAGGCCTCAAAATGTTAACTATATTACACGCTGGTTGTTCGGTCTGCCCTCCCATGTACAATCCTTTAATCTACGACTAATGAGGACTTCATAATAAATGTGATAAACACTAGCACGAACTGCACGATATAGCGTATATAGAGGATCATTGCCCATACAAAAGAGTCAGTATCAAGTACGAATTACTGGGGATATAAAGTTAATGTAATGCCAAGTATACAAAATTCCTACCAGATGTCATCTTATTAGAGCTTGTTTGTGGAAGTTCTTGACCGATCTGACCACTTTGAAAACTTAATCGTAGCACTTACCTTCGACAATCTGAAAAAGCCGGATGGAGACAAAAATAGTCAAAATTAAACAATTTCTCCTCGCCATGTGGGAACACACCCTCGGTTGAACACGGTAAGGTTGTCTTTTCCACGCTAAATTCTAGCACACACAACGAGCTTATTCAACATGCTTGTACTCCTAAACTCATCCGGCCACAGCTCAAAAACCCCAATCTTGTTATTACTGCACAATCCAAAAACAAACAAAGATTACTCGGCGTAAATTGAATGCCGAAGATTGACTCGAGCGATAATTAACCACGAATAGAAACGGTGATCCCTTTTTCTATGAAGGACATTCGTTGGTCGAGCGTCAACCAGTAAAATTTGCTGTCGTCTCGTAGTAGTTTGGAAGAACGTTGCTATTAATAACCAAACAGCTATCTTCGGGCGATTTCGAGTTTGGCACTTAGTCACGCACCATATGGGGATTCGCAAACAAGACAAGGTTACGTTCCTTTTATTGTTCTGGGCATTTAGGAGGGACAATACTTGGAGATAACGAACCACAAATGAGATAGAACTGTTCAAAGGCTACTTAAGCCTTTTAAGACTGTAATGATAATTGATAAAAGAATTGTAAACTCGTTTGTCCATTAGAAACTCCTTCCCCAAGAAATGTCCGTTGCTATATCCTCGAACAAACCTTGGCATTTGTGTATACATGCAGGATATGTTATGTAATTTAAGTCCTTTCTTTGGTTTTAAAATACGGTCATTGGTCCAAAAAACGCCCCAAAACACTTGAGGTGTTTGACGCATTAAGTGGTGTTTGTGAAAACATTTGCATACCATGATTGCATACCATCATTGCATATGTAACGTCAACAAGACCGTAACCAGACATTTCTGCATCTATAGCATGACACTGAAAAAACCAGATTAAACGTCTTTCTACACAACACTCTAATTAAGATTGTCAACTTGAACAATCCATTTGACTCACTGAACCTAAAAGTAGGTTTTGCAACATTGACGAGCCAATAATAGACCTGACCTCTTGTAGATGACGTCAAAACGGTGCATCTAGAGGGGACAACTTCAAAGTTCCAACGTTCAACAGAGCAAATAATGAATGAAAATTCTATAGTTTATAAGCATTTGGCCTCCACCAAGGGAATAAGTGCAAGTGGTCTATAAGCAAGGCATGTTCTGCGTGAACAAGATTCCATACGTATGAGGGGGCGATTACATGGACCGGGCGGCCTGGTTAACCGGGCTAGCGCTCGGTTAACCGGGCTAGCCCGCTTTATATATAAAACGCATGTTGTTTTAACATTTCGATTACATGGCAAGCGGGCTAGCCCGGTTTGCTGGGATCCCAGTCGTCGCAACCGGGCTAGCCTGGTTACCCGGCATGAAAATGTCCATGTAATCGTTTTCATCCCGGCAAACCGGGCTGAAAAACTGTTGAACTCACTTCGATACGCGTTCGTTTGCTTGACTGTGTGAATAAATAATGCTGAAAGGAAATGAAATAGAACATCAACGTTGTTTGTGTGTTTCGTGATCAAAGCGAAGATTTAATAAATTAATTAGTCTTCGTGAAGACGCTTGTCCGGGTTGGCAGACAGAAACTACAAATTATGGGATTTGGAAAGTGAAATGTTTATATCATTTAGCACTGGTACACAATAGGGAACCTTCTGAAAGTGATGGCATAAATTTCCACTTATTCAGTAATTATTTGTATTCGCACTTCAATACTCGTCTATACTTCAAGAGTATTCATTGACTTATTTGCATTCTTCAGGATATAGCCGTAATCTTTCTTTACTTCAACAAAAACGTTGTTTACCCATACTTAAATGAAACCTAACACAAAACCTTTAAGAAGACCGCGCGCCAAAAGTAAACCGGATGTTCCATTGTTTTAAGGATTTTGGGTGAAGGAAAATTCAAGTGTAGAATATATACATTTTAAGACCAAACTGGGACCAGTTGCGAAAAATGCAACTACACAGGCCTTCCGGCAGGAATTGAATCCACGACCTTGCAATTCTTGTGCAATGCTCTGACCGGCCACGGAGGGCGTTGCCGAGAGCTTGATCGCGAGTTCTATATACATTAAGATGGTAATGCCGGGAGAAAATTGGGTTTATTAGAAGTAATATTGGGTATTTCATTCGATTACATAGCAAATGTAATCAAGTGAAATGCCCAATATTACTTATAATACACCCAATTCTCTCCTGTTACCACCTCATTATATATACAGAACTTGCGATCAAGTTCTCGGCAACGCCCTCCGTGGCTCAGTGGTCAGAGCATTGCAATAGAATCGCAAGGTCGTGGGTTCAATTCCTGCCAGCAGGCCTGTGTAGTAGCATTTTAATTTTCGCAATTGGTCCCGGTTTGGTCTTAAAATGTATATATTCTGTTCCATTGTTTTATATGTATTTTTTGTCTTTGCCTTGCTTCTTAATTATACACATATTAGTTTAGTTTTTAGTTTAGTTTTTTAGCAACAGTAATACAAGGATCAAGAATTTCAGTTTCCGGCCCAATTATGATGCACTATGGGATTGAATCTTTGAATATCTCAAGAATGAAGCAAGGAAACGAAATTCTACGAAAGATGTTACGTTGTCATTTTAAGTGTTCTTTCAAATGCAATCATAAAAAACTGGGGTGAAATTTCGCTGCATTGGCACTTTAACAAAAAATATTCATGAGCCACAACAATGGCACTGACTTAATAGGGGAGTTCAAGGTTTTTTTCGCCATATTGCAAGGGGTGCAAAACCATTGGGGCGAGCGCGCGACCATGCCTATTTATCCTTGTTAAAATCATGGCGAAACTCGCGAAGCAAGAAGGATATCGCTTCGGGTTTTGTCGAATTCGTCTTTAATCGTCGTTTGGATAGCTTTTCTGTGGTCTGGTATGTTCGCTCTTTGATTTTAGACCATCATCGCTGATAACCAACGCGTAGAAACGCTATAATACGAAAGTTTCGTCAACTGAGGGGTGGCTGCACCATTGTGGCAGACACGGGACGCGGCTGTTTGTCTATTTTTATAGCAGAGACAAAACGCCTTGCTGTGTAGTGGGATACTGCGATAACAACAAACGCAGTCTATGTTGGGTGAAGAGGTATTATCTTAAAATTTTGGTCCTTAATAAGCGGCCAAATCATCAGATTTCGGCAGAAACTTGGCGTAAGCAAACATTTGTCTAGAATATCCGCATATCAGCCTTCAATGCCAATGGTGTCAAATTTCCAAAATAAAATTGCTTCGTTTTTCAAAATAATTACACGTTTAATTCGCCAAAAATACAATCAATATGTACGATTCTATCTTTAAACTTAATAGTTAGACTTAAACTGTATTTCACTATATTTTGCCCTGTATATGCCAGTTAAGAACGTGTGAGTATATATAGAAGTAAACACGCGTAACCCAAAACGTATCCCTTTCCTGCGAGAAGGAGATATACATATAAATACACTTCGTTTGATAACGAGAAAGAGGATATTTCAGACTTCAGATGACGAAGATGAACTCTGGTTACTTACGTTACTATACACTTGAAGTTCGAGTGATTTACAAGAGAGTTTTATATAAAGTTTTACAATGCGTTGCTGAAATCGTCACTCAGTCGTGCCCGTCATAACAGCGCAGCCACCTCTCTGTTGAGGAAACTTTCGTATTATAGCGTTTCTACGCGTTGGTTATCGGTGATAATGGTATAAAATCAAAGAACGAACATACCAGACCACATAAAAGCTATCCAAACGACGATTAAAGACGAATTCGACAAAAACCAAAGCGATATCCTTCTTGCTTCGCGAGTTTCACCATGATTTTAACAAGGATAAATAGGCATGGCCGCGCGCTCGCCCCAATGGTTTTGCACCCCTTGCAATATGGCGAAAAAAACCTTGAACTCCCCTATTATATTGGTGCTCACTTGACCACAGAATAAAGACTATACAGAAGGGCCACTCGGGTCGGAACCTTTGAAGTTTTTGTCTCCGCGCATGTCGCATTACGCATGTTGCTCAGCCAGTAAACTGCATGTTCTGGCCAATAAGCATGCTGAACTGGCTGTCCTAGCCAGTAAACTGCATATTTTTGCATAAAAATACGAGGACACGTTGTACCGCTAAGTGGCCCTTCTGTATAGTCTTTATTCTGTGCACTTGACCTTGGATTCTATCCCATAGTGCATGAAATTCTTGATGCTTGTATCCGTGAGAAGATAACTGGCGAGGCAAGAGGGCTTACCTCAAAATCTTGAGTGTCGCAACTGACATTTGCGACACTCAACATTTTGAGGTAAGCCCACTTAAACTATACTATATTCGCTCTACCTTTATGATATTGAGCACTCTCCGACATTCCGTGAAGAAAACCAACGTGCTCTTTTGTATGTAAGAGATAAAGCCCGAGAACGAGGGCTGTATGCTATATACAGCCCCGAGGACGCGAAGCGTCCGAGGGCTGTATATCGCATACAGCCCGACGTTCGAGGGTTTTATCTGACTTATTTCACGATTGAGGAGGTTTTCCAACAAACCTATGTCTTTTTTTCTACCTTGGACAAAGATTTCCCTAGTTTTTTTCTTCATTTCTTTTCTAATTAGTATTCAAGGGCTGTATGCTATATACAGCCCGCGGTACATCAAAGAAAACCGACTCAATCGTGAAATAAATATATATATATATATATATATATATATATATATATATATATATATATATATATATTCTGACGATATTGCAAGGTTAACAACAACAGAACGTTTGTTCATACTTCTGGGGTTTTTTTGTTTTCATTTATAGCACTTCTATTATTATTCTGCTAGTAGCCATTTATAAATATGTTTAACGCGATTAAATTATTGTCTGGTTTTATTTTAAGGCTTATTCGTGTAATTTACATTACATTTTCGCTTCCCATGGTCATACAAGTCTTGCTTTGAGATTAATATGTTGACCCTGACCTTATTAACGCTATCGAGACTAATTGCCAATTTTCATGTCTGCTCTGAAATGTATTATGATTTTCAAAAAAATATTTTGACTTTATGGGAGGAAACAAATAAAAAACATTCAGAAAAAAAGATAGAGTTAGAAAGATAGATAAAGTAAAGTATATATATATATATGTTCTAAGGATTTGCGGTGAAGGAAAATTCGAGTGCAGAATACATACATTTTAAGACCAAACCGGGACCAGTTGCGAAAAATGCAACTACACGGGCCTTCCGGCAGGAATTGAACCCACGACCTTGCGATTCTAGTGCAATGCTCTGACCACGAGCCACGGAGGCCGTTGCCGAGAGCTTGATCGTGAGTTCTGTATATATTAAGGTGGTAATGCCCGGAGAGAATTGGGTATATTAGAAGTAATATTGGGCATTTCACTCGATTATAGATGTTCTAAGGATTTGCGGTGAAGGAAAATTCGAGTGCAGAATACATACATTTGAAGACCAAACCGGGACCAGTTGCGAAAAATGCAACTACACGGGCCTTCCGGCAGGAATTGAACCCACGACCTTGCGATTCTAGTGCAATGCTCAATCGATGGTCAATCGATCGCTGATATATATATATATATATATATATATATATATATATATATATATATATATATATATATATATATATATATATATATATCAGCGATCGATTGACCATCCAGGCGGGAACCGTAATCTTATGATAAATATCAAAGCCCAGCATAATATTTTGACATAAACCATTATATAGAGTGAAACAAGAGTGAAATCATAATATTTATTTAAAGTCCTAACGTTTTGTTGTTATCACAACATCTTCAGAGAATAATAATTAACATAAATGCAGAAAGCCTAAATATATAGTTATAGAGTTGTCATAGATTATGAATTAATTAACCAATCAGGAGAGAATACCAAAAATGCATATTACAAAAGAAAAAGTGGAGCGGTGCCAATATTTGCGTTTAAAGAAGGTTTGAGATCGCGAATAAATAGAGTTTCGCGCAAAAGAAGTTCTGATTCAGAAGAGCAACTAGAAATAACCTTAAAATCATTAAAAGAAACAGGGTGACCAGTGTCACGGTGATGAGAGAGGACACTTGTGAGAGGAGGGTTACTATACTTCTTCACAGTAAGAGGCGAGATTCCCATATGGTTAGACACACGTGTATGTAAATGTCGGATTGTTTCTCCGATGTAAGAAGCTCCGCAGCTTCCACACGTAAAATTGTATACAACATGTGATCTAAGACGTAAAGGAATTTTATCTTTAAAAGAAACGAAGTGAAAAAGCCTAACTGAAGGACGAGCGATAAACCTAATATCAATTTGAGGATAGGCAGATGAGAGAAGTTCCGGAGTTGGGTTTGGATTTGGACAAAATGCAGTCCAGTAAACGGAAGAGAGAAATAAATGGTGCGTTTAGGAGCTGTAAGTGGTTTAATTGATTTGGAGAAAACTTTGTCGAGACAAGCAGCAACGAAGATGTCAAGAAATTTCTCGGGATAACCATCATTAATAAGGATGCGTTTTAGTTTTTCTACTTCAACATTGAAAATGACGTATGTCGAACAAATGTTGAAGCAACGGTTTAACAAGGAGGAGACTAGACCTCTTTTGTAAGAGAGGAATAAAAGAGTTGAAAGAGGTCAAAAGACCAGTGAAAGTGGGTTTACGGTAAACATTTGTGGAAAAGCAACCACTGGAACGATTAATATTTATGTCTAGGAACGGCAAAGATTTGTTTACCTCCAATTCGTGAGTAAATCTTATTTTAGCATGTTTAGACTTAAGATAATTGAGAAAAGGAAGAACGTGATTTGAGGAACAAAACAAAATGAAACAATCGTCAACGTAACGACGATAAAACAAAGGTTTGAACTCAGGCGGACAATCATCTATCCAAGTGCGTTCATGATAGGCCAGAAAAATATTGGCAAAGAGAGGTCCCAGGGGAGAACCCATGGCAACACCATCTACCTGTTGATAGACTTCACCATTAAACAAGAAATGGCAATTTTTCACTGCTAAATCTAAAAGTTTACGAAACTCAGAAATAGAAAAGCCGTGAAACCTAGTAGAGCCAACGAAAACTTTTTGAGTAATCATGTCGATGGTTATGAATATTAGTGAATAGCCATGAACACGTCGTCAGTATTGAAACCTAAATCAAGTAACTCTTTAACTCTTTGCCGTTCCTAGACATAAATATTAATCGTTCCGGTGCTTGCTTTTCCACAAATGTTTACCGTAAACCCACTTTTACTGGTCTTTTGACCTCTTTCAACTCTTTTATTCCTTTCTCTTACAAAAGAGGTCTAGTCTCCTCCTTGTTAAACCGTTGCTTCAACATTTGTTCGGCATACGTCATTTTCAATGTTGAACTAGAAAAACTAAAACGCATCCTTATTAATAATGGTTATCCCGAGAAATCTCTTGACAGCTGCGTTGCTGCTTTTCTCGACAAAGTTTTCTCCAAATCAATTGAACCACTTACAGCTCCTAAACGCACCATTTATTTCTCTCTTCCGTTTACTGGACAGCATTTTGTCCAAATCCGAACCCAACTCCGGAAACTTCTCTCATCTGCCTATTCTAAAATTGATATTAGGTTCATCGCTCGTCCTTCAGTTAGACTTTTTCACTTCTTTTCTTTTAAAGATAAAATTCCTTTACGTCTTAGATCACATGTTGTATACAATTTTACGTGTGGAAGCTGCGGAGCTTCTTACATCGGAGAAACATCCGACATTTACATACACGTGTGTCTAACCATATGGGAATCTCGCCTCTTACTGGGAAGAAGTATAGTAACCCTCCTCTCACAAGTATCCTCTCTCATCACCGTGACACTGGTCACCCTGTTTCTTTTAATGATTTTAAGGTTATTTCTAGTTGCTCTTCTGAATCAGAACTTCTTTTGCGTGAAACTCTATTTATTCGCGATCTCAAACTTGCTTTAAACGCAAATATTGGTACCGCTCCACTTTTTCTTTTGTAATATGTATTTTTAGTATTCTCTCCTGATTGGTTAATTAATTCATAATCTATGACAACTCTGTAACTATATATTTAGGCTTTCTGCATTTATGTAAATTATTATTTTCTGAAGATGTTGTGATAACAACGAAACATTAGAACTTTAAATAAATATTATGATTTCACTCTTGTTTTACTCCATATAATGGTTTATGTCAAAATATTATGCTGGGCTTTGATATTTATCATAAGATTACGATTCCAGCCTGCATGGTGAATCGATCGCTGATATATATATATATATATATATATATATATATATATATATATATATATATATATATATATATATATATATATATTTAACAATTAGATTATGAGCTCGAAATTTCTATGAGTGAATAGTTGACGAGAGCGGAGCTCGAGTCAACTATCATCTCATAGAAATTGAGAGCGAATAATCTAATTGTATTAGTAGAAACTAACTTGTGTACCTTAGTTCTTCCAAATTATTTCAAAAAACGAGGCATAACCATTGTTTCTGTGCGAAAACCAAGGCAAAACAATCTGTCACTCCTCGTGTCCTCCATGTTGTTTTACTGCATGGCCGCGCGAGTACTGGTACTCAATTTGCTACTCGATATCTATCGACGAATAGATATCGAGTAGAGTAGCCAATCAGATTGCAGCATTTGCAATAGAATACTAGTAAGTTTCTACTAAATATATATATATATATATATATATATATATATATATATATATATATATATATATATATATATATATATATATATACTTTACTTTATCTATCTTTCTAACTCTATCTTTTTTTCTGAATGTTTTTTATTTGTTTCCTCCCATAAAGTCAAAATATTTTTTTAAAAATCATAATATATTTCAGAGCAGACATGAAAATTGGCTTAGTCTCGATAGCGTTAATAAGGTCAGGGTCAACATATTAATCTCAAAGCAAGACTTGTATGACCATGGGAAGCGAAAATGTGATGTAAAATAAAACCAGACAATATTTTAATCGCGTTAAACATAATTAGAAACGGCTACTAGCAGAATAATAGAAGTGCTATAAATGAAAACAAAAAAACCCACGAACTATCAACAAACGTTCTGTTGTTGTTAACCTTGCAATATCGTCAGAATCATAGGCGTAGAGTAGGGGGGGGGGGGGGGGTGGCTGAGGAGGAGGGGGCTGAGCCCACCCAGAAATTTTGCAGCAAGTGACTCATCAATCACCATTCACAAATTATAGGTTACTCGTTAGGCTAAAGTAACTGTTACAGCCTCATTCATGTCAGCCAAGACCACCCATAAACAGTGATAAGACAACCCAGTAAATACAATATCGAAAAATTGTTGAAATGTGTTGTATTTTAACTATTTTTCATGATATTTCATGACCTTCAGTGTTTTTAAAAATCACCCCTCAGAATGCAGGAAATGGCATTTCCAAGACTGTAAATTTCAAAAATTGGGGGGGGGGACATGTCCCCGGACTCCCATAGAAGAGTCCCTGTTTGTAAACGCCACCCCCCCCCGGGAAAATTCTTAAAAAGGCCCTGTTCCGCACTTCAGCCCCCCCTGGACAAAAACAAAACTCTACGCCTATGGTCAGAATATATGACTGACGGATAAAACTAGTCAAATTGTAATGGGGTTCATTACATGAGACGAGTTTTCCACCAGGCGAAAAATGTCGCGCGAAGCGACATTTTCTTTTGTCTCGCAAGCTCTCGAGTGGAACTAATTAGCCAAGACAAAAGAAAAATGTCGAGTCGGTCAACAAATATCGCCTAGTGGAAAACCGCCTTAATTTTACAACTCGCATAAATTAAATTGGCAAAGAAGAATTGGTTTAGTTTAGATGTAAATGAATCCTAACGATGGTTCACATCTCTTGCGGCCGAGGAAAGAATTTCGTGACACGAACTATCCCACCAGGAGAGTGCGGGCTCGTGCAAATAGAGCTCCTAAGGGGTGTTTATATGGAAGAGGGTCAGCACTCTAATTGGTATAGGGCTAACTCGCCTCCATATAAACAGGCCCTAAATAACTGTAATTAGATTGATATGAATTAGGCCCTAGAAAACACCTATATATAAGAAGGTGTAGAAATGAAAAAGAAGTGGAAATAAGGATAATGAGACAATATATCTGCGACGCAGGCTAGATATTCGCGTTGAAAGAACGATTCGACTTAGAAATGAGCCTCAACAAATCTGATTGAAGTTTAAAATTACGGGAGCATACATCAGAAAACAAACTCCGAAAATTAAGCATCTCAGTGTAAACTTAAGATAAGAGTTAAAAAAACAAGAAGTGCATGGAACAATAAAAAACCGACTTTATTTCAAAGTCATTATCAAAATCATTATCAGATTTAATAACTGCAAAAATTAACACAAAACATTCCATGTCCTTTCTGTGATATCAATATCCTTTTTGTGATATCAATGTCCTTTTGTAACATCAATGTCCTTTTTGTAACCTCAATTCTTTCTGTAACCTCAATGTCCTTTTTGTAACCTCAATGTCCTTTTTGTAACATCAACGTCCTTTTTGTAACATCAATGTCCTTTTTGTAACATCAATGTCCTTTTTGTAACATCTATGTCCTTTTTGTAACATCAATATCCTTTTTGTAACATCAATAATGTCCTTTTTGTAACCTCAATGTCCTTTTTGTAACCTCAATGTCCTTTTTGTAATATCAATGTCCTTTTTGTAACCTCAATGTCTTTTTTGTAACCACAATGTCCTTTTTGTAACATCAATGTCCTTTTTGTAACCTCAATGTCCTTTTTGTAACATCAATGTCCTTTTTGTAACCTCAATGTCCTTTTTGTAACATCAATGTCCTTTTTGTAACCTCAATGTCCTTTTTGTAACATCAATGTCCTTTTTGTAACATCAATGTCCTTTTTGTAACCTCAATGTCCTTTCTGTAACCTCAATGTCCTTTTTGTAACATCAATGTCCTTTTTGTAACCTCAATGTCCTTTTTGTAACATCAATGTCCTTTTTGTAACCTCAATGTCCTTTTTGTAACATCAATGTCCTTTTTGTAACATCAATGTCCTTTTTGCAACCTCAATGTCCTTTTTGTAACATCAATGCCCTTTTTGTAACCTCAATGTCCTTTTTGTAACATCAATGTCCTTTTTGTACCCTCAATGTCCTTTTTGTAACCTCAATGTCCTTTTTGTAACCTCAATGTCCTTTTTGTAACTTCAATGTCCTTTTTGTAACATCAATTTCTTTTTTGCAACATCAATGTCCTTTTTGTAACCTCAATGTCCTTTATGTAACATATATGTCCTTTTTGTAACCTCAATGTCGTTTCTGTAACCTCAATGTCCTTTCTGTAACCTCAATGTCCTTTTTGTAACCTCAATGTCCTTTCTGTAACATCAATATCCTTTTTGTAACATCAATGTCCTTTTTGTAACATCAATATCCGTTTTGTAACATCAATGTCCTTTTTGTAACCTCAATGTCCTTTTTGTAACTTCAATGTCCTTTTTGTAACATCAATATCCGTTTTGTAACATCAATGTCCTTTTTGTAACATCAATGTCCTTTTTGTAACCTCAATGTCCTTTTTGTAACATCCATGTCCTTTTTGTAACCTCAATGTCCTTTTTGTAACATATATGTCCTTTTTGTAACCTCAATGTCCTTTCTGTAACCTCAATGTCCTTTCTGTAACCTCAATGTCCTTTTTGTAACCTCAATGTTCTTTTTGTAACATCAATGTCCTTTTTGTAACATCGATAACTGAATTTTCGTTTAATACCGATAGCAAAATATGGCTTTTAAAGGTTATAAATAACTTATGACATAATAACTTTAATTATGGCTCTGATGCAGAATATGAAACTAAATGTATGTATGTATGTATGTGTGTATGTATGTATGTATGTAGAAATCTATGGCCTGCGCTGAACGTCGTACAATACACGAATTTAATTCAAACGAATTTATTGTTTGAATTTTATTCGACGAAACTTTGTATAAATTCGACACACGAATTAAATTCGTCTCGGCAATTAAATTCGTCTGAGTCAGACGGATAACGTTACACGTAGAAGTATCGTCGCGTCGAATTAAAGGTTTCTCTTCTGTCTGTGGCAATTCAGTGCCATGTTTTCAAGAAGTTGTTTTCCGGCTCCACGAGTCCAAGTAAAAACAATTAAATTCGACTGAAATTCGACGTCGCATTTACGTCGCATTACCTGATTCGAATTAAATTCGTCTGAATTAAATTTGTCACTTGTGCGACGTCTATACAGGCCTATAACGAGGAAACTTTCAAAAAGAAAGTGAATATATTATTAAACTGGTCTGATTGCCTTTTATGATGAGTAAAATTCTTCTGAATGGCATTTTCAATTTTAATTTCACTTACTGTATACTCATTATACCAATATCGCATTCTAATGTTTCCCCAATTTTTACTTTCCAAATTTTGAGTCTTCGACAATAAAAAACACTCATTTCAAACCTCTCTATCTTATTTGAGATTTTCCCCACACCTCAACGTCTTACTATCCAAAATATTGTATACTGTGTATATGTAGATTAACAACAGCAGATTCCCTGTCGAGGTTACGCGCTGTTGAAATGTAATCATTAAAACAATTGAAATTGAAATTTCAGTTTATTTCTTTGACTAGTTTCAGTTTTATAAATAGCAATTGTGGTAACACTATGTATATAACTACCGCAAATAACGACATATAGGAACATTACTGCACTTATCATGTTGGTTTCAAGGAGGATAGTTCATCAGCACTCCATTATAAAGGCTACCAAAGTTCGGGCTAGTGTTCTTGAAAGAACAGCTACAATAGCAACATTAGCTATTACGGACGATGATAACACTCTTAGCAAACAGGTATATAGTGACTGATATTTCAGAGTTTAAGACAAATAAAATCGTTTACAGAATTGTCTAAAGATTAAGTATGTACCATAGTACGAAAGAATCAATCCTGCTGGAAGCTAACAAAAGATTGAAGAGAATGGTGCACTGCCGCATAAGAGCTCTCAATGGTACATGTTTATGTAGACCTCGGTGTTTAACAGAAATGAACTAACTAATAATACCGTTTCGATCGATTTGCTTAAATGAACACGCTTTTGTGCGGATAGATAAACACTTATAACCTTGTTATACACTAAAGACTTTCTTCGGCCGTAAGAAGAGATGAATCAACGTTTGAGTTTACTTCCACCCAAGCTCAACAAATTCTGCTTTGTAAATAAAAGGGAGTGTTTACATGAGTCCGACCTGAGATTCAGTTCATGCCGGCCTAATCTCAGGTCGGCTGCTGGACCGAACTGAAGCACTTTCACTTCTCAAACTCAATACGTTGTTTTAAAATGATATTGCATGGCGTCAAATCCACATAAAATAATGATTCTCCGGGGGTCACGAGCTGTAAGACAATTGACACAAATCTTGAAGTAACAGCGAAACCAAGTCTATATACGTTCCAGGCCAGCCTCATGTAAACAAAAACCAAAATGCAAAATTCAGGCCGGTCTCATGTAAACACCCCCAGGTTCTAACACGGGAGTACCCCCCCCCCCGAGAATTTCCAGCCGTTTTCGGGGGGGGGGGGGGGTGTGCCTCGTGCGTATATATGCTTAATTTATTATTGAGTCTGTTTTCTTTGATGTACCGCGGGCTGTATATAGCATACAGCCCTTGAATACTAATTAGATAAGAAATGAAGGAAAAAACTAGGAAAATCTTTGTCCAAGGTAGAAATAAAGACAAAACTTTGTTGGAAAACCTCCTCAATAATAAATTAAGTCAGATAAATCCCTCGAACGTCGGGCTGTATGCGATATACAGCCCTCGGACGCTTCGCGTCCTCGGGGCTGTATATAGCATACAGCCCTCGTTCTCGGGCTTTATCTCTTACTTATCAAACCGTGCGTGACGACGTTAACAGTTTGGCATGGAATAACTTTCACGTTCACTCTACTTTCTAGGCAGAGACAAAAACCATGCAAGAATCTCATGCAGGAACTTTTAGATACCAACAGAGTCATAAATCAGACAAACCCTACTTTAAGTCTAACGATCAAGCGACTGATAGGCAACCACTACAAAGCAAGCAGTTAAGAAGAGAGTATCGCCGTGATGGAGATGTATCCGAAAGAAGCAGCGACAAAAGCATCGTGACAGAAATTCCTCGTCCAACGACAATACCAGAGGTTAGAATGGTATCGACGAAAGAGTTCAACAAAGTTGTCATTGACTTGGAAACATCTTCGCGAGGTATACCGAGATCTATTTTAAAATCTTTACTTTTACAATAATTACTGTACATATTGCTGGTGTGCATCTTACGTCATTGCCGCCATGTTGGTTGACGATTTCAAAAGATTTTCATCATCTGCAATTATAATATCATCCAACATGGCGAAAATATCTTTGTCCTTCGAATCTCAAGGGATTGGTTGCACACCACCTATACAAAGTGCACCTGTGGAACGAGCAAATTCCAAAATGCAAATTCGTGTAATTTAAAATTCAACTCATTGATCATGACGGCGTGCCGAAGGTCTTGAGAACCTGGGTACGAGGTTAAATCAAATGATATAGAGCGTTTTCACTCACGTGATCGGTGGCACATTGGTGTGGTGAAACAATACGAAATATTTGGATAAGAAAGAGCTAATTCCCATACCGTACACCAATATGGCCGCCATTTCATTGTTTTGGTACACCAATATGGCCGCCGTGACGTAAAATGAAAACGCTCTATACAGTTTATAAACGACAAGCTGGAGCATATACAATATGTATTAATGCTCTCTAAGAGATGAGTGGATGGAGTAACTTATTGTTTGACATAAAACTTAGCTAGCGAAATATGATCAGTTTGGTCCCTTGCTAATGGCGCCGATCAGGTAAGTGTGGAGGTAGATCAATACGAAGACGGAAAATTCGGGACACGATGCTGTATTTTCGGTTGTAAAAAGCACAAAAAGAAGAAAAAGAACGAGAATAAAAACAAATTCTATAGCGACGTTTCACATAAAGTTGGTTCCTTGGTAATGGCGGATTCTGGCTTCATTTTTCAAACAATAGTCCCAGTCTTCTTTTAGAGATTAGTACTATGTATTTATTGTAGATTAATAATTAATTGCTAGGTTTTAGTACCCATGCACCATTGACTACATTGCACGCGCTGCTAACACTCCCACTCAATCTTGGTACCAAGAGCCTGTGGTTCTTTTGTCCGGCGACAAGGAGTCATCGGCTCTGGCCGGAATTCTGGCCAATACGGTCATTGGCTTAAATCTCCATGAGCGTTCTCTCAGAAGTCCACGTTTTTCGGACTTGACGATTCGTTCCGGCCAGAGCCTATGTTCATCGTCGCAGGACAAAAGGACCGCAGGCTCTGGGAACGAGATTGACATTCACTTCATTATTTTAGGCGATGATGCCGAAATTTGTCAAATTGCCGCCACGGATGGCCATGATGAGTTCAATGTTTATGTAGTTCCCCGACATGGAATTACTCCTGGAGCCTCAGCAGTGAACAAGCTCCGCATGAGACGAGGAGTTCTATTCGAAGGTAAACGTCGTGTAACCGCTGTCCGCCAAAACGAAGCCCTGACGCAGCTCTTGAATTGGCTAAAGCTTAAAACACCGTGTCTGTTGATTGCGCATAACGCGAAATCTTTCGACGCGAGACATCTGGCCAAGGCACTATCCTCCTCTAATGAAATGACAGAGTTTGGTCAAAAGGTGGTCGGGTTCTCGGATACGTTGACAGCTTTCAGAGAACGGTTTCCTAAGAGAAAATCCTACAGCCAAACGAATTTAGCCAAAGATCTACTGGACACTTCTTATAATGCGCACAATGCGCTCGATGACGTACGAATGCTACAAAAATTGGTCTCCAAATTCATCGATGACGAGCTTCTCCTTAAACATAGCTTCACAGTATCTTGGCTACGCGAGTATACCAGTTTTGTCAAGCAGAAAAGCAAAAACATGACAACCCTGGAACCTCTTCTCCGTTCAGGAACGGTATCTACAGGAACTGTCGAAAAAATTGCAGCATCTGGACTACATCTACATCACTTGCAGTTCGCCTTTCAAAAAAGTGGCGCAGAAGGTCTGAGAAATGTTGTTACAGAGACGTTCGACGATAAGCCTCGAGTCACAAAGAACAAAAAAATTCTGGAACAAATTTGTCGTTTTTTCCAAGAATAGATAAAGTCTCAGAAAAAATTTTGCAAAAGCTTGCAGAAAAAATTCTAAAGTTGACCACTGTCAATGAGACATTTAACAAATTAATTTCAATGCCATTCATATAATATTAGGCCATAAAAATATAGACAGAAAATAGGTTAAAAACCCATAAAGAATTCGCACATAATATTCTTCATTACTATAAATACACAGGAGATTATAGAAAATCGCGCGCGCTGATTGTCGAACTACTTCCGGCTAATTCTCGATAATCACCTACAGCGTTTATTCAAAATGGCCGCCAGCCAATTTGTCAATGCGACAGACGGTCACAGACGA
Organism: Corallium rubrum; assembly: GCA_964035015.1. Taxonomy (NCBI): domain Eukaryota; kingdom Metazoa; phylum Cnidaria; class Anthozoa; order Scleralcyonacea; family Coralliidae; genus Corallium; species Corallium rubrum. Next base: position 10,966,183 of record OZ036001.1, read on the forward strand.
GGGAGTTAACAATTTTAAAGAAAATGCTGTTCCTAAAGTAGGAAAATGTGTATTTATATTAAAACATTATTCACCTCAGGCTCAGTGAATATCGGTGAATAATAACCTCGACTTCGTCTCAGTTATTTATTATTCACCGATATTCAACTCGCCTTCGGCGAATAATTGTTAATTATAAAATAGTTTGCGTCTTACGCACGCTGCATGTGATTGGTCAATTACCGTGTTTATATCAGGCTATGCAAACACGTTGTGACATCGCGGTTCATTTCTCAGTCTTATTTCATATACGGCTCGGGTTTACATAAACTTTCGAATTCTCCCAACTTACTCTCGTATTTGCATCAGGTTTTATAAAATAACATGTATACTACGCGAGCCCTGATTGGTCAATTGCCTTGTTTGGATCAGAGTATCCAAAACATGGAAAATTCCGGCCAAAACGATTTTTTTGAAAATGTCGGACAGTATATCATTTCACTTGTGATTATTTTATAAAAGAAATACCAAATGGTTTTTTCCGTGTTTGGAGACTCTTATCCAAACACTTGGGAAATTGCTCGACTTTCGAAAAGCTAAAAACACTCGCCTACGGCTCGTGTTTTGTTACGCTTTTCTCCAGTCTCGCAATTTCCCGCGTGTTTGGATCAGAGTATCCAAACACGGAAAACCATTTGGTATTTCTTTAATATGAACACGAGCGGCCATTTTCTATTTCGTAATTATAAAAGGTTGGTTGCCATTTGGCCGGCAACGGTGTCTTGACAATCGCAGAAATGCCAGCATGCACAGAAACAATTTTGAAATTGTTCTCAATAATACCTAAACCAAGCTTATAAAATATCGGATAAGGCTACCTAATTCATATAATATGTAATAGCAAATTAGTATATATTCGTTTATCAAATTCATTGATAATTTATAAAAAATATATTAATTAATAAATGTTTGTAAATTAAATTAGCGAACGCATTGTCGCTGTGTCTGTCTGTCTTTTTTGAAAGAATTCTTAAAATGACAAAGTAACATCTTAAATTGCAGCTTTTCGTTTCTTTGTTCCGTTGTTGAGATATTTCAGTTTGTTTGATATGCAAATTAAACATCTTGACATCACATGTGCATAATGAGAAGGTTATTAACTACTTAATAACCTCGACCGTTTGGTCTTTATGGTAAAATATTATAAACTGAGGCGTGTGGTGTTTAATTTACATATCAAACAAACTGAAATATCTCAAAAACGAAGCAAGGAAACGAGAAAATCTTCAAATTTGCAAAAGACGTTAGTCTATCCTTGATCAAAACATGGAGAATATATATTTCTAGTAAACTTCCCTAGCTATTCGTCGTATATATATATATATATAGAATTATAAACTAAGAAACTCATCTTTCTTGCGCAGATATTCAAATAACTTTTGCTTGCTATACCTACAGTAATAAAATTTAAAAAAACAACAGTATTTCAGTTAACTACGTTCGTTCCTTATTCGTATAGAAAAAGTAGAGCACTGCGTTAAGCCGGTTTTCCGGCACTAGGCGACTTTTTTCGCGCGAAGCGACTTTTTCTTTTGTCTCATGAGCTCTGAGCTGGGACTAATCAGAAATATATTGAATTCGAACAAAAGAAAGTCGCTTCACACGAAAAAAATCGCCTAGTGGAAAACTGGCTTTAAGGCAGAGCAAAGTAAAAGGGGTACAAACTGGTGAGATTTTTCGGAACGAAATACTGACGTTTCAAGCAGACCTTTCATCAAATTAAAATGTGATGATTTAGTTCGGTACGAACGGTTAAAATTAAAGTGCCACTAACCCCCAAAACTTTTTCTCGCAAATCTAAGAGCACTTATTGAGTGGATCAGGCCAGTTAATAAATTATTGGTATTGGACGTTTCGTTGATCTTCTGTAGACGACCAAAGTTGCATCTGCATGTCCCATGGCGGAGTAGGAAAGGGAATGGGTATATTCCTGGTGTTACGTCAGACCAGTCAAACAAGGAACTCCTTTGAGCTCTGTCTGGTGAATACATAGAATTTTTGGGGCTGAAAATTCATTTTCCCAACTAACTCAATGTAAAAATTCTATGCATTCAGCAGACGGAGCTCAAATGAGTTCCTTGTTTGGATTGTCTGACGTCACACCAGGAATATACCCATTCCCTTTCCTTCTCCACCATGGGACATGCATATGCCAATTTTTGCAACTTCGGTGGTCTACAGAAGACCAAAGAACTGTCCAATGCCAATAATATATTCACTGGACTAATCCACTCAATAAGGGCTTTTAGATTTGCGAAAAAATTTTTTGGGGGTTAGTGGCACTTTAACGAAGTGGCTACAGGACGGTCCGGTAAGCGGAATTCGTTCAAGAAAAGCTAAAGGTTCGGCAATCGGTTCCAGTACCAGCGCGGCCAGATTCCGATTAAACGTAACTGTCGTAACACGTGTTTGCGTGTTGTCTTAATATCTTTCCTAGTCTTCGATTCACTCAGCTCAGCTGTGTCAACCAGTGTATAATACTGTCATTGAATGTGTGATGGCTTCGATCAACAAAGCTTCTTTTACGTTATGAGAATGTTTTAATTCATGTATAGTAACCTTGAACCAAAGGTAAAACCTTACACATTACATGAGCCGGCTAACTGACTCGTGTCACGAAATTCTCTTATCGGTCGGTGGTCAAACAACAGTACGATTTTACTATTTACATGGGTTACATGGGAAGCGTAATGGTTTGCCTTAATTTGTCTCATTCCGTCTATATATATTAAAAGAAAGGGTTTACCAAGAGGTTTCTAAACTGATGAGATAGAGTAAACGTCGAATGCAAAAGGTAGACTGCTGCATTGGCAGTGTTTTCGATATAACAATAGCAAAGCAACAACCTTTGTGAACTGCCAAGATTTTAGTAAAGAAATGCTGACGTTTTGAGCAGCTGATACACATGCTAGTACCCTGTGAGTCAGAGCCCCTTTCCGACCTACGCAAGCTTCGGGGGAAAGTGGGCTATGCCAACAAACTCGATATTTCTTTTTGAGCATGCGTGAACGGTTGCCAAGATACTATTTTGGGCCCAGGCTCTAAAGACGGATTTCCATTCAGGTTTTTTTGTCGAGCGAGTGACTTTTTGCGATCGCTTTCTTTGTCTCATGAGCCCTCGGGCGGAACGGATCCAGTCCAGAGCCCACAAGACAAAAGAAAGCGATCACAAAATGTCGATCGCGCGATAAAAAGCACTGAATGGAAACCTGGCTTAACGCATCACTTCCTATTTTTCTGCTTACGCGTGTTCGTAAACTAGAACTTGTTTGACCAGTTTAAAACCTGACTGACTCGCCCCAAACTTGGGATGAAGATCGAGTTTGACAGTTTGTTGGCAGAGCCCACTTTCCCCCGAAGCCTGCGTAGGTCGGAAAGGGGCTTTGACTCGCAGGGTAACATGCTAGTTGTCAGTGATAGAACAGAAATTCGCTACGTCCCACTCAGCGGTCTCGCTACTTTCAGGCCACGCTGATACTGGAATCGATTGCCGGACCTTTAGTTTTTCTTGAACGAGTTCCGGTTACTGGACCTATAGCCACTTCGTAAAATTAAAACACTCACTCAAAAAAGTCGAAGTCGATTGATGAAAAATTTGCTTGCAGCAGTGACCACACACCCCAGAATAAGTTTGACACCTAAAAAAATTTGAAAAAAATGTAAAATGTAAAAATGTAAAACCAAACAATAAATCTGTTGTCACATAACGTACCAGGGAAAACTGCTGAACTTGAATGTACAACTTTTCAAGGTGATCTTCTGAAATAATTTCCTGAGATCCTGGATCAAGAAACAAATATTCAAGCAAATACTGTACAAAATGACAATTGAAACACTTCTTTTACATAATATGTCCAACACAAGACAATATTCTTTCTCTGATTTTTAAATACAGCCAAGCAGGTTGAAAATACAATGAGGCAAACCTGAGTTTTTTTAACATGCTTGACTGTGTTTAAAGTCAGTGTCCATGAAGTGAAAAATTCGTTGGCATTTTTGTTGTTTTATTGTACAGAGGAGCATGACAGGAGCACTCACTGAAAATTTCAAGAGAATCTGATGCGTAGTTTTCGCGCTATCAACTCTCAAAATTTGCTGTGGATAGTTTGTTTTTGGGAAATTTGGGCTTCTTGGTAACAATGCCTTATGACGTACGCAGATGAATCATTAATAGTGAAATTTATTGTTCTTATACATAGTTGTCCATCTGTGTACGTCATAAGTATTGTTACCTAAAGCCCAATTTTTCTCAAGAACGAACTAGCCATGGCAAACTTTGAGAGTTAATAGCGTGAAAACTACGCATCAGATTCTCTTGAAATTTTCAGTGAGTGCTCCTGCCATGCTCCTCTGTACAATAAAACAACAAAAATGCCAACGAATTTTTCATTTCATAGACACTTTAAACATTTTAAACATAAGTATGATAAAATTAAGTATGATATTTAAAGCAATCGCAGCCAATCTGTATCTGATTTACAAGGCGAGTTGCAATGAGCCATAGTAAATCAGATACAGATCGCTGCGATTGCTTTATCTATTACATGTAAACCTACTATCAGGCCTGATGAGATGGGGGGGGGGGGGGGGGGGACAAAAGGGGGCCCATTTTTTAGGAAAACAAAAGAATATATTATACATTATATATCTTTACCGTGAAAGTGTGAAACGATAAAATTGATTTTATAATAGACAATAATTATTGAAGTTTTAGCATTAATCGTTACATTGCATTGTGTCTCTCACTAATGGTTTTATCACTGCTATAGGGGCCCTCTATGGCTTTATCACTGGCATTGGGTCCCTTTATGGCTTTATCACTGCTATGGTGGATATGGGGGCCCTTTATGGCTTTATGATCGGCACCACTATACATCACCACACTGGGATTAATAATTTGATTCTCTATTATTAATATACAGAGGGACTTGACTGGGATTTAATTTTGAACCCACAATTACCTTGGGGAGGGGCCCCATAAATACTTTTTGACCAGAGGCCCAAAATTTCTCTCGGTGGCCCTGCCTACTATATACAGTATAATACCATGTACCTTGAACTCTGGCTTTTTCTTCTAAATAAATTCTCAACCATTTTAATTGAAATTTTTTATTTGGGTACAAATTAAAATCTGGCTTTTCTACAACACCTACACAAAAATAATATTAAAATTGTAAAATTGTAAGTGTATGAGCTAAGGCAATTGCCTGATGTACTAGCTCTGACTGGTAACAATGTTACTCTGCTGTAGGTAATGACTGTGTTCAAAATATTAATACAGTCGCTTGCACTTAAGTGGAAACACCGCCCAGTCAAAACATGTTCTATTTCAATGTCAAACATAAAAGTTTTCCTTGGAAACATATTATAAATGCTTCCTTTCGATACATACATGTTTGTGCTCTAAGCCAACCACATCTTGCCAATACCACAGTGTCAATTTCAAAATGGTTAACTTTGGAACATGTTTTGAACATGCTATGACAGGTGATCTTTCCACTTAGGTGCAAACAACAGTACAGGTAGTACAGTACAGTACCTCCAAATTCATTGAAATGGTTTCCAATGTCAAATGCACTGTAGTTGTAGGCACCATATTCATAATCAATGAAAGAGACATCATCTTAAAAAAACAGACATATTTAACAAAAAAACAAACATTGGTCACATTTCCTAACTACATGTACATTGGCCGAGGTTTTGAAATGTTTAGTAAATACATTGCATAAGTCTTATGCATGAGAGTCAATAACCAGGGATTTGTAATTTTTTCTCAAGTTCATAGCAATTTCCCACCCCCAGGGCAAGGCTAAAAAATAATATAAGAAATACAGTAACATATAATTTATGCTATATATATATATATATATATATATATATATATATATATATATATATATATATATATATCAACTGCAAATTTATTTATGAAATAATAATTATGTTAAACAGTGGCCCACATCTGTAGCCATACACCCACATATATGTCCTCACTGACACTCAGGAATATTTTCCTGAAAAATCTTTTAATCTCATCACCATTTTGAACACATGAAAGGAAGAAACATTTAGTTACCAGACTCCCCAGATCTCCTCTTCATAGTGAGATTGATCCCAGCCTACACCCCCAGGATAAAATTAATAATACAATTCCCCACCCCCCGGATCCAAATTGTCCTGGGAGTGACCCAGGGGGGGGGGTGATTAAAGGAAGAATTGATTCATGAATGCATTACAGTTTCTCAACCAACTGGCATTACAATTGCACTCATGCTATGGTAACCCAGTTTCCTGGTTTCAGTTTGTTAATTAAAAACCTATTGTATAAAGTTGTTCTCAAGTTTAAGTACATGATGTAGTGTAGTACGTACCTTGATCCTTGTTGTAAATGAGATTTTTAACAAGCAAGTCATTATGACAGTAAACCAATGGAACATCTGCTTTAGCCAGGGCAGTCTTGATAAATTTTAGTTCTTCGACAACATTGATTTTACTAAGGATTTCATTTTCATATCTACAAAATACATGTACATACATGTAAGTGTAATTTGCAAATACCTTTATACCAATTAATACATTTACCAATACATTACCAATATGCAGTGCTGTGAGTAACTTCGTTACAAGTAACTAGTTACAGTACATGTAATCATTACTTTTTTTAGTAACTTTACTGGTAACTAGTTCCTTTTTTCAGAAGGTAACTGTAACTAGTTACAAAAAATAGGAATAAATTGTAACGATAACTAGTTACATCTGCTGTCGAGAGTGCCGTTACTTTTTGCGATATCCATAATACTCCCAACCTCACCGAGTTGTCTTTCAACGTCGTATTCAGGCTCGAATCTTCGTCACACACCGCTGCAATGCATTCTGGACCATCTATATGCAAATGCGATATTAATACATGTGCATTTATTCATTCATTCATCGACATGAGCAATTACACACCTATAGTAGCGCATCAAGATGTCTTCAACACAGCCAGTATCAAATCCATGGCCGTGCTTGGAAACAATGTTCCAGTTCAAATCAGTAGCGGGACAAACCGTAAAGCTAACTTGTTTACTTTGTTCACTGAAATTTAAAGCTTATCATCATTGTCGAATTTGCGTAAACACGTCCAGCTTAGTTTATATGCTTTGTCGATTTTAATAGCCGAACGAAAAAATAGGTGTAACTTTGTAATTATAATTATTGTAACTAGTTACAAAATTTTTAAAGTAACTTTGTAACTGTAACTAGTTACTTCTTTTCCCTTGTAACTTGTATTGGTACCTAATTACTTTTCTGATGTAACTGTAACTAGTTACAAAAATTATGTAACTATTACAGCACTGCCAATATGTCTAACTCTGTATCAGCACCTTTGTTTGACACTTCAAATGTCATTCTACACACCAGCACTTTTTACTCTCCTGGCATCTCAATCGTCATCACTGCATCACCATCACTCGTCATTCTACACCATCCTGGTAAGTTCAACCAGATAATTTGACCATTAAAAGTGCCAGTGGAGCTTACCAAGATGATGTAATGCTCATTGAGAAAGGGACAAGTTTTCATGTGAGTCAGACTTCTGGTTGTTCTTTATTCTGTGATTTCACCAACATGACCCCCCCCCCCCACCCCACCCCCACCATGACCAGTGGTGTTGGAGCGACACTAAAAGTGAAATCTAAAGTCTCTGAAATGCCATTTCCTGCATTTTAGGACAAGGATTTACAGAATTCTAAAGGTCCAAAAACATCACAAAATACTCAAAAGACAACACTTTTCCAGACATTGAATATCTGCATTCAAATTTCTTTATTATATCTTTATTCAAAGTTGTGGGTTTAAGCTAAGGCTAGTGATTTTGTTAATCATAACTGTATTACTGGCCTTGTTTATTACTGGTATTGTTAAAAAGTGGGGGGGCCCAAACATATTCTGCCCCCCCCCCCCCCCCCACCACCACCACCAAAAAAAGTGGGGGGGCCCAGGCACCCCCGGGCCCCCGCTTCCGACGCCCCTGCCATGACGCACATGGATCAATATTTTTACTCATAGGGCCATACCTTGCTTGTTTTGCGGCATCACTGAATCTCTCTGGCAAAACACGAAGAAACTTTTCAATCGTCGAGAAAGCAGATGGTTCTTGTGCCTTGTCTTCCTCTGATAATTCTATAGCATGCACATGAGCAAGTTTCTTAGCAATCAACTCACTCAGATGAGCGTCAGACATCTCTTCGGTTTCGAGTGTTCGACCAGGCAGAAATCCGCAACAGTAACCGTTCTGAAACGTACAGTACAACGCTGGAGCAAATCCTTTTGAATGCAAGAACTCGACGTTGTTTAGTTCCCTTTTCCTATCGATGAATAACTCGGTTCGATTGCCATAAAGCCTGAACATAACCAGGTCTTTCTCGTCGCCATCTTTCAACATACAGCCAACGAGCTTGTTGCTGATTCCTTCATTGAAATACTTGAATTGAAGCTTCTCCAAAGACCAGTCAGGTCTTAATTGTTCTAGGATTTTGATAATAACAGACTCGCTGTCTTCAAACGGAATCGTCACGTTAAAATGTTTCCTTTCGCCAGACATTTTCCACACATAAAATTCGATTCTCGTTCCGCGCGCCAGCACGGGAGAACACGGGAGAGGCTCTGGGGACGAGAATGCATACCTTCCATAACTCAGAACAATTTGAAAACGGAACAAAATCATGCCGGTAGGCAAATACAGCATATAACATTTCATGTTATTTTTGTGCCGGTATCTTGTAAACCCACGACCTAAACGGCATGATTTTGTTCCGTTTTCAAATTGTACTGGCATCGTGTAAACGGGGTCTCAGTGGTACTCAGGAAGGAAGGAAGGAAGGGAGGGAGGGAGGGAGGGAGGGAGGGAGGGAGGGAGGGAGGGAGGGGGAGGGAGGGAGGGAGGGAGGGAGGGAGGGAGGGAGGGAGGGAGGGAGGGAGGGAGGGAGGGAGGGAGGGAGGGAGGGAGGGAGGGAGGGAGGGAGGGAGGGAGGGAGGAAGGAAGGAAGGAAGGAAGGAAGGAAGGAAGGAAGGAAGGAAGGAAGGAAGGAAGGAAGGAAGGAAGGAAGGAAGGAAGGAAGGAAGGAAGGAAGGAAGGAAGGAAGGAAGGAAGGAAGGGAAGGAAGGAAGGAAGGAAGGAAGGAAGGAAGGAAGGAAGGAAGGAAGGAAGGAAGGAAGGAAGGAAGGAAGGAAGGGAGGGAGGAAGGAAGGAAGGAAGGAAGGGAGGAAGGAAGGAAGGAAGGAAGGAAGGAAGGAAGGAAGGAAGGAAGGAAGGAAGGAAGGAAGGAAGGAAGGAAGGAAGGAAGGAAGGAAGGAAGGAAGGAAGGAAGGAAGGAAGGAAGGAAGGAAGGAAGGAAGGAAGGAAGGAAGGGAGGGAAGGAAGGAAGGAAGGGAGGGAAGGAAGGAAGGAAGGAAGGAAGGAAGGAAGGAAGGAAGGAAGGAAGGAAGGAAGGAAGGAAGGAAGGAAGGAAGGAAGGAAGGAAGGAAGGAAGGAAGGAAGGAAGGAAGGAAGGAAGGAAGGAAGGAAGGAAGGAAGGAAGGAAGGAAGGAAGGAAGAGAAAGGAAGGAAGGGCTCACGGGCAGAATATGAAGCTGCCTGAGGCTTAGACCATAAGGCACCGGGTACTAATGTACCCAAATACGATCATCATGCATGACTACATAACATAAAACCAAGATAAATAATAGCATTTGTTTAACAAGTACTGAGAAAACAATGTACAAAAATACAGTAGGAAGAGTTATTCAATTTTACCTAAATTTAACTATACATAGAATTAAGAAAATTTCCATTATTAATGATAACTACTAAAAAATGCATAGCTTTGCAAATTAGTGTTTCAGTCCGTTTCAATCCGACAAATTGTTGTCTTTGTCTCTCGTATCACATTTTTAATTTACTCTATATACAAGTGATTTGAGAATGAAATGATAATAGACATAATTTGAATAATTTAAAAAACCAATCGGTTTATCCCCCCCAAAAATTGGACTTCGTTATTCGCCTATCTACTAAAATTATCTCAACAACCAATATACTTGGCTTTTCTTCTATTTTTAAAAAATTAAACAATTAAATTATTTGTTTTGTTAGTTCTTGCTCTTGTTAAATGTTAAAACTCAGAAAAGTCTAGACGGGATTCGAACCCACAACCTTCCGAATGCTAAGAAGATGCTCTAACCATTGAGCCACTAGAACTCAGATGGCAGAGCGAGTTATTTACGATATTTATACTTGGGAACGAGTCAAACTGTAACAAGCAAGCAGGGAGCACGCCAGACTCTTATATTCAACCATTTTGAATAATGCGGTATATATCATTAGCGTATCGCAGGTGCGGGTTACGGGTTACGACAACGCTAATGATATATACCGCATTATTCAAAATGGCTGAATATAAGGAACTCCGAACAAAGAAGAAGAAACACAGGTCAGTCTGGCGTGCTCCCTTGTAACAAGTCGTTTTCGGTGCCAGTTAATTTCCAGTTATATGTTTTTGTACGATTTTTTCAGAGCTAAGAATTTTCTGAGTTTTTTAACGACATTTAACGACAAATTGCACAGCAAGAACTAACAAAACATTACAAATTCCAAGCTGAAAGTATCAGACTAACCCATGATTAAACTACTATATCATTTTCAAACTACACTTTCCCGTGTATCGGGGTCGTTCATTGGATGTACTGCTAAGTCGTTGGCTAGTTCAGGCAAGTCTTCTTTCTCTGTGGTCACACTTTGACAACTGCCGTTGGAGTCTTCGTTTGAACGTTGATTGTGATAAAAGGAACGATCTACGAACTCTTTTGACGTGTACTTTTCAAGACTGGAGACCATGGAGATAAATGAAGGTCGCACTTTGGGTTTGTACTGCCAACAACGCAGCATCAGTTGAGCCCTAAATAAGTGGCAACGTATTTATTTACCTATTGTCTAAACTTACATAATATATATAATAATGTAGGTATAGATACAGTAAGTAGCTAGGTAGGTAGGTAGATAAAAGTAGTGTACTGCGTAGGCAGTGTTGAAACAACAATCGAAATATAGTAAGGTTTGATAGACTACGGAAACAGAGAGCGTAGGAGTCTAACGTTTCGAGCGAAGGCCCTTCGTGAGGTAGGTAGGTGGGTAAGTAAGTAGATATGTAGGTAGCTTGGGTAGGTAGGTAGGTATGTAGGTGGGTGGGTGGGTGGTTAGGTAGGTAGGTAGGTAGGTAGTAGCTAGGTAAGTAGGTAGGTAGGTAGGTAGGTAGGTAGGTAGGTAGGTAGGTAGGTAGGTAGGTAGGTAGGTAGGTAGGTAGGTAGGTAGGTAGGTAGGTAGGTAGGTAGGTAGGTAGGTAGGTAGGTAGGTAGGTAGGTAGGTAGGTAGGTAGGTAGGTAGGTAGGTAGGTAGGTAGGTAGGTAGGTAGACAGGTAGGTAGTAGGTAAGTACGTAGGTATAAGGTTGATTCCTCATTCATTAAGTTAATATGTATATAACATTACTTACAAAATCTCAGGACAGGTTTCTGGTACATCCATTATTAATCCATCAATAACGTATTTCATAACTTCTTCATTAGACTTCCCTTGGTAGGGTTGTTCTGCAAAGGTGCCCATTTCCCAGAGAACTACACCGAATGACCTAATAATGAAATCGTCGAAAAATCAACTGTGTGAACTATAAAAATGCGGCCCAGACAATGTTAAATCACCGTAATGGATCAATCCAGTCCATTGATTGTATACCAAATCTCATGAATTAATATACTATTTAAAATAAAACAGAATCCCTCTCATACCAGACATCCGAAGTGCTAGCAAAGATGCCATCTTTTAAAGATTCTGGAGCCATCCACCGAACTGGAAGAAAACCTAAGAAAACAACAAAACCTGAGTGAAATCTGTTCGTCCATATATAGCAAAAGAATAAAATACATGTCTTGTCTTGTTTTGTTTTGTTTTGTTTTGTCTTATCTGAATTAACTATATAGGCTTAATTTTTATAAAATAACATGTATACTACGCGAGCCCTGATTGGTCAATTGCCGTGTTTGGATCAGAGTATCCAAACACGGAAAATTCCCGCCAAAACGATTTTTTGAAAATGTCAGACAGTATATCATATTCACTTGTGATTATTTCATAAAAGAAATACCAAATGTTTTTTTCCGCGTTTGAAGACTCTTATCCAAACACTTGGGAAATTGCTCGACTTTCGAAAAGCTAAAAACACTTGCCTACGGCTCGTGTTTTGTTACGCTTTTCTCCAGTCTCGCAATTTCCCGCGTGTTTGGATCAGAGTATCCAAACACGGAAAACCATTTGGTATTTCTTTAATCGTAGTCTAAACTACCAATAAACAGAACGCTTTATCAGGATAAAGTACAACCTCGTCCCCAGGGCATTTTGCCTCCACGTTGGGAGTCGGCGAAAATGGCCCTGGCATCGGCTGGTCACGTGACACCCAGAATTTTGGGGTGTTTTGGCAAGAAAATTTATGCGGTCTTTGTGTTTCGTTTTTGTATAATACGTATACATGAATAATAAATAATAAATATTTAACGCTCTGCCGAATCACTCATGTGAACCTTTATCATAAATGCAACTGGCTAGCATTATTAATTCATCATGATACTCCCCACGATTATCCAGGAACATTTAAATGTCGGGAAGAAACATATATCTAATGTTGTTCTTGACTTTAACCAAAGCTACCGTTACAATTCTTTGGATGAACTTCGCAGAGTGGATTTATTGCAATTCATATTTTGATGAATAAATTACACTGTATCTGAATTAATCAAGTTTTTAAACCGGCCAATCCGATTATAGAATCGACCAGCCGATGCCAGGGCCATTTTCACCGCCGACCTCCCAACGTGGAGGCAAAATGCCCTGGGGACGAGGTTGGATAAAGTAAAAAGGTGGTTAACCATCAAGATTTTTAGCAACAAAATACGTTCGTTCGTTCGTACGTTCGTTCGTTCGTTCGTTCGTTCGTTCGTTCGTTCGTCCGTCCGTCCGTCCGTCCGTCCGTCCGTCCGTCCGTCCGTCCGTTCGTTCGTTCGTTCGTTCGTTCGTTCGTTCGTTCGTTCGTTCGTTCGTTCGTTCGTTCGTTCGTTCGTTCGTTCGTTCGTTCGTTCGTTCCTTCGTTCCTTCGTTCCTTCGTTCCTTCGTTCCTTCGTTCCTTCGTTCCTTCGTTCCTTCGTTCCTTCGTTCCTTCGTTCCTTCGTTCCTTCGTTCCTTCGTTCGTTCCTTCGTTCCTTCGTTCCTTCGTTCCTTCGTTCCTTCGTTCCTTCGATCCTTCGTTCCTTCGTTCCTTCGTTCCTTCGTTCCTTCGTCCGTCCCCTCGCTCCCTCGCTCGTTCGTTCGTTCGAGATTACAAAAACTACCTTTTCCTCCTTTTCGATAGTAATCTGTTTCATAAACATCTCTAGCCATTCCAAAATCTGTAACACAAAAAGAAGAAACTCAAAGCAAGTGCACGCCGAAGTTTCCTAATAAGACTGACTGAAACAACAGTAAAGCTTCTCTGCTTTGCACACAATGAACTTACCTCCAATCTTGCAAGTACAATTACTGGAAACCATACAGTTCCTTGCAGCTAGATCTCTGTAAACACATATTTAGTTAATAATTCATAAGGGAATTTCAGAAGAAATTAACGTTTAATCAGTGTCTTTATATGTGATAAAGATACCTCCTGATTTACATAAACTTCAGCTTTGATTTTCTCGGCTGAGACAAGGTTATTTTTCAAACTCACTACGCCAATGAACTTACCAAGTGGTTCGTTTTTGAAGCCGTTCAATAAACTCGCAGTTCGTGTTTTATCAGATATAAAAACACTCGGCTTCGCCTCGTGTCTTTATATCTGATAAAACACTCCTGCTCGTTTACTAAACAGTACGTAAAACACGTTATCGTTAAAATGAATTAAAAAAAAAACACAAAAAAAACAGTAACTCGGAGTATCACGCTCCGTGGCGAACTTTGGTCTGCAGTAGAACCTCGCCATTTGAAACTGGGTTATCTTAAAAAAATTTCTGTATTTCGAATAGAAGTTTATATCCCTTCCACATATTTTTTTCCTTATTTTCCAGTATAATTTATCTCGTTATCCCAAACTCTCGTTATTTACATATAGTTACCAATATCCCCGTCAAACCCGAATATATTTGACAAAATGTTTTTTCTGCCTTTCCCGCCTCAAACCCCCCCCCCCCCCCCCCCCACACACACACACACACACACACACACATACACACTTGTAAGTTACGTCACTGTTACGCAACTCACCTATGAACAAACTTCCTGTCAGCTAAGTAAGCCATTCCATCAGCAATTTCAGCAGCCATTCGACAAAGCTCGTCATCTGTCGGAGGAGGAAGCGAAGACTTTTCTGTATCCTAAATTTAGAAAAAAAATGATAACCGAGATTCGAGGGGGAGCAGTTATTCAAGGGGAGCGCCGTTATTTGTGGGAAGGCGCTTAATCAAGGAAAGACGGCAAACAGTGTTCTTCTTAGATATACTTACTGGTTAACTATAACTGTTAACTGTTAACGGTTAACGGTTAACGGTTAACGGTTAACGGTTAATTTTTAACTTTTAACTTTTAACTTTTAACTTTTAACTTTTAACTTTTAACTTTTAACTTTTAACTTTTAACTTTTAACTTTTAACTTTTAACTTTTAACTTTTAACTTTTAACTTTTAACTTTTAACTTTTAACTTTTAACTTTTAACTTTTAACTTTTAACTTTTAACTTTTAACTTTTAACTTTTAACTTTTAACTTTTAACTTTTAACTTTTAACTTTAACAAATACTTACATTAGGTCTACGTTTACGAAGAAAACTTTTTAAATCGCCATTCTCCATTAGTTCCATGACGACTAACACTGGTTGGCCATCGGAGACAACACCAAGCAATCGTACAACGTGGTTAGAGTTAAACGCTCTTCAAAAATGAAAGGATAAATCAAAACAAGGACAAATTAACAAACGTACAAATGGACGGACGAGCGAACCAACGAACGAGAAAACGGTCGAACAAACAACAGACGCACACACACACGCACACGCACACGCACACGCACACGCACACGCACACGCACACGCACACGCACACGCACACGCACACGCACACGCACACGATCAAATGGACAGACAGATAGACGGACGGACGGACGGACGGACGGACGGACGGACGGACGGACGGACGGACGGACGGACGGACGGACGGACGGACGGACGGACGGACGGACGGACGGACGGACGGACGGACGGACAATATAGTTAAAACATACTTCATTATTGATGCCTCTTTCAAGAATTCAATCTTGTCTCGAATAGAACCATTCTCGCTTACAGTCTATAGAAAAGAAAAAAATTCACAATAAATTCCAAAAACGTATTTTCTTATTTACCTCTTGTGAAGTTTGTCTGATCTTGAGACTGAGTGAGTTTGAGTGATCATGATGACGATCATCATCATCATCATCATCATCATCATCATCCTCATCATCATCATCATTATCAGTGAGCCTGTATTGAGTCTGTCTGTGGAGAATTTTGAATGTCACCCAAGTGTTGCATCAATCAGAAGTAAATGTTTCAATCTGGATATGTCGTTTGAGCCAGTCAGCTCTGACTACGTAGGCAACCTTCTGGCTGGCCTGAATATAAAAAAATCATGTGGCCCCGATGGTTTTTCACCAAAGATACTCAAGATTGCTGCACCGGTTATTGTTTTCCCACTGACGAAGTTGTTCAACTACTGTATTGAGTCTTCCCAGTGGCCTAAGCAGTGGAAATTAAGTAACGTATCACCTGCATACAAGAAAGAAGAAGAGACGATTAAATTGAACTACCGCCCGATTAGTATCCTGTCTACCATACCCAAATTGTTCGAGAAAGTGAAGTATGATCAACTATATATTAAATTCTCATCTATCTTCTCGGATAATATGTCTGGCTTTCTCCGCGGCCACTCTTGCTGCACTGCATTATTAAAATTAACTGATGATTGGCGCTCGGATCTTGATCAGAGAAAGGACATTGGCATCGTGGCTGTTGACTTATCAAAAGCATTTGATTCGATTTGTCACAATCTACTCTTGGCAAAACTGACAGCATATGGCTTACGGGATTCTGCTGTTAGTTTGATTCAGTCGTATCTATCACATAGACATCAACGGGTCAAATGTAATGGAGTCTACTCAGACTGGCTACCAGTTCGCTGTGGTGTACCTCAAGGTAGTCTGTTAGGTCCATTGCTCTTCAACATATTTATTAACGACGTCAGTGACTCAGTCAATATCTCTTCATTACGACTTTATGCGGACGACACAACTCAGTATACGGCTAACGCGTGCCCCACATCTCTCCAATTTACAGTTAACCAGGACGTAAAAATGTTGAGCGACTGGTTTAATGAGAACTTCTTGCAAGTTAACGCTTCCAAGACACAGGCTATGACTTTGGGTAAATCGTTACACAATTATGAGTTTTCCATTGGCGCAAAGAAGATTGAGATTGAGCCAACACTCAAGATACTTGGTGTAACCCTGGATAAGACGCTATCGTACAAGCCCCACGTCACCAACATGTTAAAGAAAGCATACTCGAAGATTGCTGCTTTGCGCAGGATCAAGCGTCTTGTTCCGTCTACAACGATGATTACACTCTACAAAAGCTATATACTACCACACTTGGAATACTGTTCACCAATCCTTCTAGGAATATCTAAAGCACTAAACACTAAGTTGGAAAACGTTAACTTCTATGCATTAAGAACTCTATTAAATTTAGGATCCACTATAAAATACGACACCTGTCTGTCTATCGCTAATATGGTCTCGCTAGAGCAGAGAAGATTTGAACAATCACTTATATTATTCTTTAAATGTTTCAAGATGCAAGGTCCAAGTTATATTTCTGATCTTTTTACTCCTCGACTTACACCTTATAACCTACGTAGTTCCGGTCTCAATGTTAATCAACCTACTTATAATAATCTATATATGCATAACTCGTTTATTTATATTATATCACATATCTGGAACCAACTACCAACTGCTGCTAAATCTTCTACTTCTATGTCTGAATTTCGTTCCCAAATTAAGGGAATGAGTTTTTCCGGCTGCCAATGCAACAGGTGCTTATAGACCGTACTGTGTAATTGAATTACTATTATTATTGTAATATCTTCATAATTATCTATATTGCTCTGTATAACTTATTTTTAAGCCTAGTTTATAACTGTTATTGTTATACCTATTTATTACTTGTAATTTATTTATTTACATTTATTTTAAAGGTCGAGCGTTTGTAACACGAGCCTCTGGCTCGGGAGAATGGGCAACCACTCCCCACGTCCATCGACAATAAATAAATATTGTATTGTAAATAAATATTGTATTGTAAATATTGTATCATCATCATCATCATCATCATCATCATCATCATCGCGCTCATGATCATGATGATATTAGCAAGGAACACGATAACTTAACGATTTATCATGCAGTGGTATACTAACTTAAGTGAAGAATATTTATACCTTCACGGCCACTCTACAGCACTGCTCGCCAGGCACAATGTCTTTAGCTTCGCCTTCGTAAACCATTCCAAATGAGCCATTGCCCAGTTCCCCCAGCAGGGTAATCTTCTCACGAGGAACTTCCCACTCATCAGGAACGTACACTAAACGTACAACAACAGCAAAATGACAACAAGCAACAAGGATATCGTATAACTATGTAGAAGATAATTTTCTTTCTATACGAAGCCATGACGATTAATCATTCTTATTTTTCACATGCCTCGGTTTCCTTTGTTCTTTTAAGGGAATATATTCAAGAGCCCCTGGCAAAACAATAGATTAATATTCCCCTCTAATATTCCCCTCTAAGGCTCTAATATTCCCCTCTACCATTCCTCGCTATAATATTCTCCTCTAATCTTCCCGTTTAATATTCCCCGCACCACTCCTTATCTTATGAACTCCTGTCAACCTCGCCATGTGAAAAATAAGTACGTTATTTTGAGGCCCCTCGGGGATATGTGTTTATTCGCATATCCCCTCGTGGCCTCAAAATAACCTATACTTATTTCAAGCGTACAGTTGTTGACAATTTCTCAAGAAATTTCACTTTTCACCAAATAAGGTGAAAGAATCTGGTTACCTTCGGAACAATTCAAGTATTCTGGGTTTACTGAGGCATAAATTACTCCGGTTTCTTTAGCCTTTTGATACCTATAATAGCAAAACAGGACGATCGGTTATTACAATCAGGGCCGCTGAGGGCAAATTATCGATTTGTGGCCCCTGGTGACGCCACATGAGTCGCTTTGGAGGAGGGGGGTGACGTCACACGTCAAAGGGTCGTGTCTACGTGTTCTCAATAGGCGAGTTTCAGGGTGTTGCGCGCGCATCGTTTTGCAAAGAAATTGGAGGGCTCTTGGCTGGCTCTCCACAAAGTAAGCAATGGCAAACAGACTTGCTTGCGAGCCAACAACAGCAGAATAACAATGTTTTATATCCAGAAACTGTATCCATACCTTGTTTATTTTAAACAGTACGTTTACTTTGAGGGGAGCTTGCCAGTTTTTTTGAAAAATGATGCGCGCGCAACACCCTGAAACTCGCCTATTGGTTCCCTGGGTTGGCTAAAAATGAAGTTAGTGTTACTGATCTGTACACTTTCTGGGCCTCATATTTTCGTACGTCAAAAACTCAAATCTCAAGAATGTTAGGGAGCCTTTCTCAAGTTGTGGCCCCAGCGGAACTTGCCTCCTAGCCCGAGCTGATTACACTTACTAAATAGTGTAAAAGGCTGCGTTGGCAATACCGACTGAACTACTATCAAACCAGACACAGTGCTAAAAAGCGGTGCCCCGTGGCGTTCAAAATATCGAGTTAAAAATCGAGCGAGCGAGCGAGCGAGCGAGCGAGCGACCGAGCGACCGAGCGACCGAGCGACCGAGCGACCGAGCGACCGAGCGACCGAGCGACCGAGCGACCGAGCGACCGAGCGACCGAGCGACCGAGCGACCGAGCGACCGAGCGACCGAGCGACCGAGCGACCGAGCGACCGAGCGACCGAGCGACCGAGCGACCGAGCGACCGAGCGACCGAGCGACCGAGCGACCGAGCGACCGAGCGACCGAGCGACCGAGCGACCGAGCGACCGAGCGACCGAGCGACCGAGCGACCGAGCGACCGAGCGACCGAGCGACCGAGCGACCGAGCGACCGAGCGACCGAGCGACCGAGCGACCGAGCGACCGAGCGACCGAGCGACCGAGCGACCGAGCGACCGAGCGACCGAGCGA
The DNA here is from genome assembly GCA_964035015.1 of Corallium rubrum. Classification (NCBI taxonomy): domain Eukaryota; kingdom Metazoa; phylum Cnidaria; class Anthozoa; order Scleralcyonacea; family Coralliidae; genus Corallium; species Corallium rubrum. The sequence goes on from OZ036001.1 coordinate 10,985,566, forward strand.
CCGAGCGACCGAGCGACCGAGCGACCGAGCGACCGAGCGACCGAGCGACCGAGCGACCGAGCGACCGAGCGACCGAGCGACCGAGCGACCGAGCGACCGAGCGACCGAGCGACCGAGCGACCGAGCGACCGAGCGACCGAGCGACCGAGCGACCGAGCGACCGAGCGACCGAGCGACCGAGCGACCGAGCGACCGAGCGAGCGACCGAGCGAGCGACCGAGCGACCGAGCGACCGAGCGACCGAGCGACCGAGCGACCGAGCGACCGAGCGACCGAGCGACCGAGCGACCGAGCGACCGAGCGACCGAGCGACCGAGCGACCGAGCGACCGAGCGACCGAGCGACCGAGCGACCGAGCGACCGAGCGACCGAACGACCGAACGACCGAACGACCGAACGACCGAACGACCGAACGACCGAACGACCGAACGACCGAACGACCGAACGACCGAACGACCGAACGACCGAACGACCGAACGAACGAACGAACGAACGAACGAACGAACGAACGAACGAACGAACGAACGAACGAACGAACGAACGAACCAACCAACGAACGAACCAACCAACGAACCAACGAACCAACGAACGAACGAACGAACGAACGAACGAACGAACGAACGAACGAACGAACGAACGAACGAACGAACGAACGAACGAACGAACGAACGAACGAACGAACGAACGAACGAACGAACGAACGAACGAACGAACGAACGAACGAACGAACGAACGAACGAACGAACGAACGAACGAACGAACGAACGAACGAACGAACGAACGAACGAACAGAATATAAAGCGTTTGAAAGTTAGCTTCGCCCGCAAGCCAATTTTCAGGGCCAAAGGTTGCGGGTTCGAACCCCAGGCGGCGCGGTTGAGTTTGTGTCTACTCACCGGTATGGTTCGTCATTCGCAGTAGCACTTTATGTCAATAAAGTTAAATTAAGCACAACTTTCATTTACCTTTTGTGTATATAAAAGTATAAAAATACAGCCAATACAATCGTTAGGACCAAGATTGCTGCAAGACTGAAGCCAACAATCGTTGCCAATTTGATGTTGTCTCCTCTTGGTCTGCCACCTACAGAATAAAATCAAAACATTTAAGTAATTCTTAGTAAAGAGTTATCCCGATATAATGAAAAAAAAAACCTGTTGAGACGCAATCGATCTTTCTTCCTTCCTTCCTTTCTTCCTTCTTTCCTTCCTTCCCCCCTCCCTCCCTCCCTCCCTCCCTCCACCCCTCTCTTCCTTCCTTCCTTCCTCCCTCCCTTCCTCCCTCCCTCCCCCCCTCCCCCCTCCCCCCTCCCTCCTCCCCACTCACTCACTCCCTCCCTCCCTCCCTCCCTCCCTCCCTCCCTCCCTCCCTCCCTCCCTCCCTCCCTCCCTCCCTCCCTCCCTCCCTCCCTCCCTCCCTCCTTTCCTCCCTCCCAGGGCCCCTTTCCACATCCCCTCCCTCATTACTCCCTTCTCATTCCTGAATTCTCTTTTATCTACTACTTTACTCTGGGAGGCCAAGGAACCAAGGGTAGGTTTACATTGGAAGGCCGCTAGGGGTGAAAGGGTTACCAGTAACTGTCTCTCGTTCCCCTCGTCCCTGTCTATTCCCATAAGCCCCCTCTATTCCTCACTTAGCACCCACCTGGTAAAGACACTGACGTAATATCAAATGTAACAACGTTACTCCAAGAACCATTTCCAACAGGCGTAATGGCTCGTACTCTGGCCCTATACCGTCCATAAGATACTACTTTACTTCTGTATTCGAGTTTGGGCGATACCACACACGACATTTTACCCTTAAAGAGAAAAATACATTTAGGAAATAGCTCAATTTTTAGAGGAAAATAAATTGGTGAAAAAAGTGGATGAAACAAAAAGTTTGTCATACCGTCTCATTTCCAAGTTGAATCCAAATGTCGTACCTCAAGACGATTCCATTCGGCTTGACTGGAGCCTTCCAGGTTAAAGTAAACTAAATTAAGAAATCACACAATGCAGGAAACAATCTTTCAATTGTATGCTTTTCACTCAGTAGAAGAAAGAGGGAAAGTAAAGAAAACAAAGGACAAAAGGAGATGGAAGGGCGAGAGGGAAGGTACGAACGAGGGTAAGGGAGGGAGGGAGGGAGGGAGGGAGGGAGGGAGGGAGGGAGGGAGGGAGGGAGGGAGGGAGGGAGGGAGGGAGGGAGGAAGGAAAGGAAAGGAAGGATAGGAAGGAAGGAAGGAAAGGAAGGAAAGGAAGGAAAGGAAGGAAAGAAAGGAAAGGAAGGAAGGAAAGGAAGGAAAGGAAGGAAGGAAGGAAGGAAGGAAGGAAGGAAGGAAGGAAGGAAGGAAGGAAGGAAGGAAGGAAGGAAGGAAGGAAGGAAGGAAGGAAGGAAGGAAGGAAGGAAGGAAGGAAGGAAGGAAGGAAGGAAGGAAGGAAGGAAGGAAGGAAGGAAGGAAGGAAGGAAGGAAGGAAGGAAGGAAGGAAGGAAGGAAGGAAGGAAGGAAGGAAGGAAGGAAGGAAAGGAAAGAAAGAAAGAAAGAAAGAAAGAAAGAAAGAAAGAAAGAAAGAAAGAAAGAAAGAAAGAAAGAAAGAAAGAAAGAAAGAAAGAAAGAAAGAAAGAAAGAAAGAAAGAAAGAAAGAAAGAAAGAAAGAAAGAAAGAAAGAAAGAAAGAAAGAAAGAAAGAGAAGGAAGGAAGGAAGGAAAGGAAATGAAGGAAAGGGAAGGAAGGAAAGGAAGGAAAGAAAGGGAAGAAAAGAAAGGGAAGGAAGGGAAGGAAGGAAAGGGAAGGAAGGAAGGAAGGAAGGAAGGAAGGAAGGAAGGAAGGAAGGAAGGAAGGAAGGAAGGAAGGAAGGAAGGAAGGAAGGAAGGAAGGAAGGAAGGAAGAAGGAAGGAAGGAAGGAAGGAAGGAAGGAAGGAAGGAAGGAAGGAAGGAAGGAAGGAAGGAAGGAAGGAAGGAAGGAAGGAAGGAAGGAAGGAAGGAAGGAAGGAAGGAAGGAAGGAAGGAAGGAAGGAAGGAAGGAAGGAAGGAAGGAAGGAAGGAAGGAAGGAAGGAAGGAAGGAAGAAGGAAGGAAGAAAGGAGGGAGGGAAGAAAGAAGAGGAGGAGGGAAGGAAGGAAGGAGGAAGGAAAGAATGGACAGACGGACGAACAGAAGGATAGTCAAAATATCTAGGTCACCTTTTTTGTGCTATTATCTGACTAACGGAAAGTGTGTCTCCAACATTATCTGCAGTTTCTATAAAAGAACAAAAAGTAATTCAACGAAACGTTTGCTTTGCCCTTTCTAGATAAACCAAGGTCAAATGGGGATTATTGTTATATGCCTCGTTTCACATGCCAAATGCCATCGACAAAATTATTCTTACATACCGTTTTTATCTGTTCGCCCAACGGCATCAGAACATTCTCTTTTCAAAAATCCCACATTTGTTCCACAGCCAGCGCCACTGTTGCACGCGCACACCTAACATATGAACCGTAAATATATTTAATAATTAGACAACGAGCCCGAGTTTTCTATGAGCGAATAGTCAACGAGGCGAAGCCGAGTTGACTATCGCTCATAGAAAACGAGGGCGAGTTGTCTAATTGTTTTAGTATAAATTTACCAACAAAAGTTAAATAAATTCTCGACCATAACATATTCTTTGAGGCTCGTTTAATACATTTTTTAACTGCCAACAACAAACGTTCAACAGTCATTTCGGACATCTCCTTGGCCCGTACAGTAACTGATGGAAAAGTAAAGTTTTCTTGCATAATTTAGCATGGATTTTCATGTACAATATTGAAACAATATATATCCACTCATTTGATTTGTAAAAGTGACAAAAAGTTGAAAGAAACATTCAATTTAGCATATAGTTTACATCACGAAATCTTGTCAACAGCAAGCGTAATTTTGAAATGTGTTTTGTTTGCAGTTATTTCGTTTTAAACGAACACAGATAAACAATTTAACGCTCTTACCATTAATAATTTCCATTCTAACCATTTTGTAGCCGTTTTTGTTTTCTGTAGAACGTATTGCTTCGCCTAAATGTTCAATTTCTTCTTTCATTTGCCCACTCCGTTATAATTTCGGCGCCATTGTTGCTTAACAGAACAACCGCTGGCTCTAATGATCATTGTTCGTGCTATACTACGCATTTTGTCATTGGTCATTTTTTTTAAAAGAATGACTTTCATTGGTTTATCCCAGAGGTTTATATCACCAATTATAAACTCCTGCAGTAGCCAATGAAATTCGAGGATTTGCATTATAAACTTGTAAATTTATACTAAAATATATAAACCATAAATACAAAATATAAACGAGAAATATAAACCATAAAATCTATATCATGTAAATGTGCTGTATAAACTTAGTAATACCATGATCGCCTCGGATTCTTTTGTTCTCCGAGGGAATGTAAACCTCGTATTTCCCTCATTGCTCAGGCAAGAGGGAAATTTTTCCTTTGTGTTCTAATTTTCCCGTGCATGTTGATGAGGGAAAATTAGGAGACAAAGAAATCCTTTGTCTTCTTCTAAATTTCTCTCTCGCATGTATTTTCCCTCATCAACATGCAAGGGAAAATTAGATGCAACTTCTCTGATCAACCGTGTAAATTTCCTGTCGGTAAGATTCTCAAAGTTTTCCTCGGCGATCATCCATATTACAAACTAATACCATGACTTTTCGGGAAATTAGTGATTAAATTTCCCCTTTGCCTCGGGAAGATTTGTAAAAGTCTTCGCGGGCCTGCGGCCCTCAGACTTTCACAAACCTCCCTCGGCTGCGGGTAATTTAATGGCTAATTTCCCTCAAGTCATGTTATTACTTATAATAATAACCCACCTCTATACTGTACTCGGTAAAATATTTTAGTCCAATAAGAATGATGGTTTCGCCGGTGGTATTCTTCTGAAACACTACAGGCAAACGTTGTTTAGTGCCTTCACATGACGAATTCTAAACGATTAAAAAATGAAAATGTATTGTATTACATGGCATTACAATTATACGCGCAAAAATACATGCTCTGTATTAGAGCTGCGTCAGATTCAGAAAAATATACTGATCATGACCTATGAAGAGTCTGTTGCAAAAAGATGGTAAACCGCCAAGATTTATTCTATTCTACCCTACCCTACCCTACCCTACCCTACCCTACCCTACCCTACCCTACCCTACCCTACCCTACCCTACCCTACCCTACCCTACCCTACCCTACCCTACCCTACCCTACCCTACCCTACCCTACCCTACCCTACCCTACCCTACCCTACCCTACCCTACCCTACCCTACCCTACCCTACCCTACCCTACCCTACCCTACCCTACCCTACCCTACCCTACCCTACCCTACCCTACCCTACCCTATTCCATTCTATTCGAGCAGAGCTCTTCATCGGGGTAATGTATCTACCACTGATACAGTCTGTTGCAGTAGTTCATGTATATATAAATGTCAGGTCTGTTCGAAAAAATGTCGTGACCTATGCTGGTTTATATAAGCGTCCATTGAATCCTTCAATTGAATGGTTAGAGAGTGAGTCTCATATATTGACTCGGTGAGGATGAGTGAAGACTCATTGAGTGTTGAGTTGCACTTAATAGGAGCTTTAAGATGCTAGGACGACGACGGCGGTTAAAACGCAAGATAAGTTTTACAATTTAAAGCCACCCCACCCCACCCCACCCCAACATCATTCAATCATTGAATCACGGTTGAATTCAAGAATGTTGAACGATGTTGAACGAAATGGTGAAAGCGTTTGGCCAGGCCTTAAAGAACGAGGACGGCGTTGAGATTACTCTTGGGACTAAAAATTATTCATTCTCTTTGTTTTGCAAAAATAATTCTTTTGTTTAGAGGACGTCGTCGTTGAGGTTGCCGTCGTAGATCTTAAAGTCTCTATTGAGTGCGAGGGGCCACTCATTGAGTGTGAGGGACCACTCAATGAGTGTGAGGGACCACTCATTGAGTGTGAGGGACCACTCATTGAGTGTGAGGGACCACTCATTGAGTGTGAGGGACCACTTATTGAG